>JAVRXN010000014.1:57431861-57979361 GCA_033556935.1 Timema podura
TTGATGGTACTGCTCGCTTTGATGTTATCCTGATGATATTTAAAGATTTCCCCTCTCCATTCTTGTGCAATCCCATGACATGGCCGGTCAAGAATTGAATGTGGAGGCAACTCAACAGGTTCAACAGTTTATTTACAAACATTTTGGACTTAATATTTATAGTTGTAACGTGAGAAGTCTGCTTCACACTTTCCCACGTTTTAGAACGTGTAGTCTATTGACCAATCAGAGACAAATTTAAATAATACGAGTTGCCGTGTCAGGCAATCGTTGTAATTAGTTCCTAAATACATTTATGAATGTTTTCTAATCTACGTAGGATTGCAACGTGATTATGAAGGATCAATGAATGTGGTTGTAAATATTAGTTTACATTATGTTTTAAAGATTTGTAGACCTGGTAAAATCTTGAACGATCTAACCAGACTGACCCTAAAGTAGAATTCGTTCTAAAACCAAGTCATGTGTGTCAAGCGGGAAGTTTCACGCAAGCTCTACCATCCTGAGAGAGGTCGGTCGATATCTAAGGAGACACCTTAGTATGCATGGTCTGAGCGAGCTGCTCGGAACAAACTACAAGTACAAACACCCTCTCACCATAATTGTCGTCTATTCCAAACGGACATAGGTCGTGCCCATCAAGCCCAAGTAGATGGAAATCGTTTCTGCCGCCATTGTGGTTGGCATACAACCATCCTTTGTAGACAGACAGACCTCCTTTCATACATCACTTCAAGACGTATTGGGGTGCCGAGCTTTAACAACGACAGGCTTGTTACTCGTTTGAACAAAAGAACATGCACACACATTCACACGTTGATTGACATTAGTGTTTCAATATCACGCTCAAATACTAAATATGGATGAGAAGCACTGCATGTCGATAAGATCGATTAGTTGTTCTCACAATATAATCCTGCTTACATCTGACCATAGGAATTAGACAGATTGACGATAAAGATAATAAATATCCTTCCCCGCTCCTTTTCCTCACTCGTCAAGATGGTGGACATTACATCTACATGTACGCGGGGAAAGCTAAGTTTGGACATAATTGGTTTTGGAGTCCCTTAAATTTGGCAACACATACCACAACAGTATGCCTTTATTAAGTTCTTCTGTTACTCTAAATTAAGGAAGCGTTTCATTGGGCTTTGCCTACTGAGTGTGCACAGAAAAACTACACTAGAAAAAAAAGGAGGCATTTGAAAAGGAAGTGCTAAAAAAGAGTTTCAGAAAATCCACGAAAACTATTTTTGGTTTGAGATAATTTTTTTATAAGATGTTCTTTGTAATTTTGCATCCGATAAAATGAGTCTTAGTTTAGATCTTTCTGTAATTTTGTATCCAAGAAAACATATTTTAGCTTATATTTTTTTAAAGATTAAAAAAGGCGTGTTCTTTGTAATTTTGCAAATTATAGGCCTACTCGTTAACAGGATGAAAGGTACTCCCTGATGTTAATTTTTTTATTTAACTCCCTAGTTTTCAAATTATTGAAGATTTTGACAAATTTTTCTGACCACTTGCATGGGTGTAGCTAGTGTGTGGAGGTGAAGGGCCTAGCCCCCTAAATTTCTGGAAATTAAAGCAAAGGTAAAGAAAGCTACTATGTTGATTTTATTTTAGTACTGCATTACGAGTTGACCGTAAAATTACACACCCCCACCCCTCCGCAAAAATCTTGTTACGCACTGATACGTATCAGCAATCATCCTACGCCCTTGTATGTATCAGCAATCATATCTTGGTAACGACTTGTTCAAGACACATCCAGTGGTAGAGACAAACCCGAGGATGACAAGCAATCATATCTTGGTAACGACTTGTTCAAGACACATCCAGTGGTAGAGACAAACCCGAGGATGACAAGCAATCATATCTTGATAATGACTTGTTCAAGACACATCCAGTGGTAGAGACAAACCCGAGGATGACAAGCAATCATATCTTGATAATGACTTGTTCAAGACACATCCAGTGGTAGAGACAAACCCGAGGATGACAAATGTATGTTAATAGTTAACAATCATCACACAGTCTCATTTTTAGAGGAACGACCTGTTAGGAAATAAAAACATACTGCGTGTTTTGCTGTCAGGAACATTGATGACACTTGAATATATTATTAGAATAATTTAATAGGTATTGATATTATCTAACAAGAGTGACAGTTGCATACCACATAACTCGACCTATTAATTGGACCAAACAACTCCTGGCGCTAGTATTGGATAACTAAGCTACGGTCCAATTTTCCAAGATAGAAAAGTTACTTGATATTCTTTCACTAAGGGTTCGGCCAGACTGACAAGCGTGCGAGCGAGCGAGCGCGTGATTAGCAGATAGCTCTCGTTAGTTGTTGACGAGGAGGTTCCGAATCTTGGCTGAGTGAACTGAGGGTGGTTTTAACAAGTGATTTATTGTTGTGGTTTTCTCATCCTCTCTCCACGCTAATGGCGATTCTTATTATATATATATATATGTATGGTTTATGATCTTACCAATTAAATTAGGCCGTTAGTAGCAAGTGTGCTAAACCTATCGATATTAATAAAAATGTCAAAGTGAGAAGTTTTCCTAGCACTCAATGAACCAACATACAATAATATTGCCTAGCGCCTGTAAACTAGACTGTACCGGGGCGAGCGCGCGCGCTCAGTCACTCAGTCTGGCCGCCCCCTTTTTCATTCGTCAAGTGATCTGTAGCTCTCACTTTTGGTGGATATTATCAATACCTAAATATAACACTATTACTGTAGTAAAATGTCATCAATATATTTTCTAACAGGTCCTACTTATGAAAATTGGAATGTCAATATTTTTAAAATTGGCAGATATCGTAAACAAAATGGTATTTCCTCCAAGTCTCCATGAATTACATAGCATTTTATTGCTGTGGAGAGCCAGAAATAACAAACTAAAGTCTGTTCACCATAGCTTTTTTCCTGAATGACTGTTAAAAAACATATGTTTAGGTTTTGGATTGCCCACACTTGTTTTGTTATGGATATTAAGTTTTGTAATTATATGTTATATTTTACATTTAAAATAACGTAAACCTAATTTTCTCACATTATTTAATTACTTTTAATAATTTATTTTTATCCAATCTGAAACAATATTTTAAACTTAATTATAAGTAGGCCTACTTATTTTTAGTTTTGGAATGTTATCTATAATGTGTAATATAGTGCATAGGTACTGTACATTAATACATCTAATACAGGCATCGTATTTACTTGGAAAATAGAAAATACTTGTAATTTTTTTTATATATTAAATAATTTTATGATTATTTTATTTTGAAATATTTAACTGAATAAAATATTTCTATCCATTGCGTGGGTGCACCATTTTATAGAACTTATTTGCGTCATGATCAATCGAATTGTTTAAATTCATCGGTTGCCATTTTGAAACAATATTTGTTAGACCTTTTATGAAAGTGCTGTGAATAATAATTTTTTAAGTGAAATGAAAAGATAAATAAGCTTGTGTCCAACCTCAAATAAATAAATAAATAATATTGGCCTAAATTACTGCGGTTAACTATCACATTCATACATTATCATCTGTTTTCATTACAGCTATCCAAAGTGACAGATATCAGCTGTTGGCGTAGGGATACATTAGGGACTATTTCTAGTAACTTTTGGAGCTGTCATCCACGTAAACTCGGGTGCTGAATTTACTCTAGCTATTATTTTAGCTAAACAAAATATGTTGTTGTTTATCACGACTAGATCACAAACTAACCTAAATAAACTAATCTAATATTGATATCAGAACCAGGCGATAAGTCGTAGGATTATTTTCTCGTCGAATCTATCTTTCCCGCTTTAGTGGCCGCGTGGTCTAACGCGCTACTCTTACAGTAGACTAGATTGCCGATGAAAGGGAGATCGAGGTTAGAATCTCGGTCGGGTGTATTGAGGGTAGTTTTTACAAAACTAGTTTTCCACTCTCCCTCCACACAAATGTGGGTACATTTACTCTAAATTTAACCTTTCCTATCCCTAAAATCATCAGCGTAATTAGTACATAAGCATACAACCCGAACGGTTAGTGAGACACGTAACTAATTTTTTTAGTCCTGGTGTTCAATCAAGATGAACTGACTATTTTAAACGCTTGAAAGTTTCTCTGAAATCCTTTTTATTTGAGGACGGCAAATACGTGTTTAGAATGGAAAGGTAAATAACAACATGACATGATTGTTAAGTAAGGAAAGAGCGAAAAACATGGTCATAAACATGGCGGGGTAGCCCTAAAGTGTATGTTGACTGTGACCTTGAACCGCCTACTGTTTGCATTGTGGCGATAGCGCTCTATTTGAATAGCCTAGCAAGTCATGTGCGTTCATTGTTCCAACAGTGTTCAGATTAAATGAGAACAATTCTACTCGACAAGAGTCAGGCGACAGCAACATGATAACATTTCGTGTCTAAGTAGGCTTAGCTCAACTTGCTATAACAGTTTATATCTAAGTAGGCTTAGCTCAACTGACTATAACAGTTTATGTCTAAGTAGGCTTAGCTCAACTTACTCTAACAGTTTATATCTAAGTAGGCTTAGCTCAACTGACTATAACAGTTTATATCTAAGTAGGCTTAGCTCAACTTACTCTAACAGTTTATATCTAAGTAGGCTTAGCTCAACTTACTCTAACAGTTTATATCTAAGTAGGCTTAGCTGTAGGCTTAGCTCAACTGACTATAACAGTTTATGTCTAAGTAGGTAGGCTTAGCTCAACTGACTATAACAGTTTATGTCTAAGTAAGCTTAGCTCAACTTACTCTAACTCCAGTTACTCCAGTAGCTATTTATTCAAGAACCGTTTCGGTTCTATTTTCTAGCGTGGCAAACAATTTAAAAAATATCCTTTATAACCCTTATTTTTGAGCGGATCTAAGATTGCATCTATATGCGAATGGTTTCAGGTTTATTTTCTTTTGCGTACTTTGAAATTTATTTTTGGTGAATGATTTAAACTTGAATTTCTGATGGGTTGTTTACATTGATCAAATTGTATTGCTCAAACAAAGTAATTGAATTAATTATTCGCTTTTAATTTTTTTAGATTTTTTTCTCATAAAAGTGTTTTAAATTGGTTTTCTGGTGGATTGTTTCAATTAATTTATTTTGGAAATATTTATAAATGATTTTATTGTGAATGGCTTTTATATTGAACGTCCTGTGTGTTTTTTAAAAGAAAAAGAGTTAAGTAATCTTAATTCGCCAGCGCTAAATAGTAGCGCTAGCTAATATCTAATATATTGTTCTGTCTAAAACGCTTTATTTTTTATCATATAGTTTGAGAGAATGTTGGCCAGTAATGTGAATAATATTTTCATAATTTCCCTTTCTTTGATGAGATAGCTCGTTAAACTATAGAGGCACGATGACACTAGACTCTACAACAGTAAACTGCATCTGAATTGCGTCCCAAAATAAATATTTTACACCAAGCGTATCCCTGTTTAAGAAAAGGTTAACTTTAAGGTATAATCCAAATGCTTACCCATTCTTAAATTCTAGTTTATATAAGTATTATGACAAATAAAATTAAACAACGAAATATTATGTTTTTTAGAAGTTAAAGTTTATAAAAAATTAAGTACAACATATAATTTTCCTGGTAAAAATAATTGAAAATGATTTATTTTTAATATTTTTGCATTTAATACTGATTATATACTTTTTGTTCACTGATAAACTTTTTATAAATGTAAATCGAGATATTTCACTAGTTCTATATTTCAAAATTTGGCCCCCATGAAGGCTTCTTTGTGTACCGCTTTACGTCGTTTCTATCCTTTACTGCGCGTTTTTACATAGTAATCACATCAGGTTTGCTGAGTATAGATTTCCATTTGGTTTGGAATGAAAACCCCCGCTCAGACGCGGGGTGGACATTGTTTCTAAACTGTAGTCAGTAAAACTTCTTACTGTTGTCGTCCGAATGGATTACCCTGAGGTCATCAGTAAAGCAGTCACCAGGATTCTGGAATGATAGTCACATGAGATGTCCCATTTCAGAATCTGTAGCCTTATATTCTTGAGTAAGGTTTAATTGTTGGATTTTCCTCCATCAACTTTGTCCTAAATTAAACTTTTGATGATTTGTGGAGGTGATATTCCTCTCACGCCTTGATGAATAGCCTCCTCAAAGTCACTGAGTACTGTAGATGGAGTAAAGTTCATAGTTCACGAAATGTTTAAATTAAGTGTTAAAGAGCTCAAGTTTAAGTGTTAGCGGTTTCGTTTGTAAGCAAACAGAAGACTAAAGGGGTATGTGATCTTTACTACCTATAGTGGCGAATAATTGCAAAAACAGCTTTGGAGAAACATAGAGCGTCCGTTTGTGTAAATGACGCTAAGCTGTTCCAAAAAACTCAAGTTTACTACCGTAGAAAAAAGTAAAATTATTTTCGATATCATTCACTAATAAAAAAAGTTCTTCCTTAGGGGGCGGCCAGACTGAGCGCGCGAGCGACTAAAATATAAAATAGAACACATGGGTTGTAATGAGAGGTGGCCAGACTGGAGCGCGCGAGCGAGCGAGCGACTGAGCGCGCGCGCTTGAAAGATAGAACTGGTTCTATTTTTCAAGCGCGCACGCTCGACCCGGTACAGTCTAGTTTACAGGCGCTAGGCAATATTATTGTGTGTTGGTTCATCGAGTGCTAGGAAAACTTCTCATTTTGACATTTTTATTAATTTTTTATTACTATCGATAGGTTTAGCACACTTTCTGGAAATTGAAAAATGACACCTGGACACGGGAATCAAACCCGGTACCTTTGGCTTAGTACGTCAATGCTCTAACCACTGAGCTATCCAGGATTCGTCCCGTGCCCAGGGTCATTCTTCACTCATATTTTAAAGCAGAGCCTATGATGGACTTAGCGGAAATCGTCAGCTACAAGTATGTGATTATATTAATATCACGAGCTATCTATCAGATAACGCAGCCATCTTCGACTCGGTAGTTGGCTTAATGCTGCCATTTGTACAATTATTATAAATGAACGGGATTTCATACTAAGAATTAAATAGCCAAAGCTATTATTTATGCTTTTAGTGAGGATTACTCCATCTAGATATCATATTCTGAAAAGTGAAAAATGACACCTGGATAGCTCAGTGGTTAGAGCCTTGGCGTATAAAGCCAAAGATCCCGGGTTCGATTCCCGTGTCCAGGTGTCAATTTTCAATTATCAGAATATGATAGCTAGATGGAGTAATCCTCACTAAAAGCATAAATAATAGCTTTGACTATTTATTATTATTATTATTATTATTATTATTATTATTATTATTATTATTATTATTATTATTAGCACCGCGTCTTACTACCCGATCGGGTTATACGTACTTACGCTAATTTGCAATGGTAGGGTGATTGTGAGATGAAATGGAGGACCTACAGTTTAACGTGGAATCCGAACCTCGGTGGAGGCCTGGCATTCCTCACATTCACAAGTTGTGATTAATACACGTCTTGTCAGAGGTTAAGGAAGGGTTTGGCAATCAGATAAATCTGTGCCGGGACCGAGGATCGAGCCCCGAACCCTCAGCAAAGAGGTCAGACACCTTACCCCTAGACCACCAGGTCACCGTTTGACTATTCAATTCTTATTATTAGCACACTTGCTATTAACGGCCTAATTTAATTGCTAAGATCATAAACCATTTATATAAAACTGATATGTTAAAATACTTCAATATTATCAAAGTAGGCCTTTACAAATAAGAATCACCATTAGCGTGGAGAGAGGAGGAGAAAACCACAAAAATAAATCACTTGTTAAAACCACCCTCAACTCACTCAGCCAAAATTCGGAGCCTCCTCGTCAACAAATAACGAGAGGTATCAGCTAATCACGCGCTCGCTCGCTCGCGCGCTCGCCAGTGTGGCCACCTAGTCGCTTACGCGCTCGCTCGCACGCTTGTCAGTCTGGCCGAACCCTTACTCATCTTAATGCCCAATTTTTTCCAAAGAAGAATGCGGTTCCTTTAGTGTTTTTGGTAGTGTGTGTAGAACCGAAGAGTGAGCTTGGGGGATGTGGTTTCGAATCCTGTTTAGATAATATGAAGTTGAAGTTTCGGTATCACCTTTCCGTAATTGTTGATGAATCAGTTTCCTTGATCGTTCACATATAATATCTTCCACTGCCTTTTGCTTCAGACTGTTATCATCTTTCTGGCTATTAAATACAGCATCACTGTTCTTCTAATAGTTATGTCGTAGTGAACTCCTAATAATTTCAATATTAGAATACAGCTCGACGAAGGCCGAGCACTTCTTATTTGAACAGGACCCCCTCTGGATGTTATTCTTCAACATTTTATGGAACCCGACTTGTAGATTACTATCAATAACATACATTTGCTTTCCTCTTCCTCCAACCATAGAACCATAGATTGACACACTAATTTGGGACGCAATTCATTTGTTGACTAGAAAAATCTTGGAGCACAGTTAATTTGCTTACTTAGAATTATTGGGACGCAGTTCATATATTTCTTATCAGAGGACTAAAACTAGGGACGCAAGTCCGATGATGCGTGAGGAAAGGTCAGTGTTTATGAAGTTTTTACATCAAAACTTTTTTTTTCTAAAACAAATAAAATATTTCTCCAGTAGAAACCTAAAGCTTAATTTTCTACACATGCTGATATCAACAGTTGTTGAATATCTGTCATGAGCATATCGGCATTAGATTGGAAACTTTTCAAATGATAAGAGAAATTATTATGAATTCCAGGATATTCAACATTTCACCAGTGAAGAAATTAACTTTAGTTGTAAGAATATTAGTTTTTATTTTCACAAAAAAGTTTTGATACAAAACTGCAAACGCATACCTTTTCTCGCGTCTCTACATCCAACGCTCTTTAACATAAGCAGCTCTTTACACTGCACATCCCTGACAGCTTAGCACAGCCATTAGAGCGGCTTCCTTTTAACATAAGCAGCTCTTTACACTGCACATCCCTGACAGCTTAGCACAGCCATTAGAGCGTCTTCCTTTTAACATAAGCAGCTCTTTACACTGCACATCCCTGACAGCTTAGCACAGCCATTAGAGCGGCTTCCTTTTAACATAAGCAGCTCTTTACACTGCACATCCCTGACAGCTTAGCACAGCCATTAGAGCGGCTTCCTTTTAACATAAGTAGCTCTTTACACTGCACATCCCTGACAGCTTAGCACAGCCATTAGAGCGGCTTCCTTTTAACTCTTGGGTTCCAGGTACGATGCCGTAAGTGACCAATAATGTATATTTTAAAATCTGGTTTGTTAGATCTCAATCGGGGTAAATTAACGTTGTGGCTATGGTCGTTGTGTTAGTACACTAACTAAGATATGGTACACCAATATAATATAGTATAGTACAGTACAGTCTCCGTTGTTTTGGCAACCCTGTTGGGGTCAACAGTCCCTGGCTCTTCTCATTGGGTCAAGGAAGGCTTGTTTGGCTCTGGTTGTGTGACGTCACAAGGTGAACCTACACAGTCAGGAATCCTTGTTTGGACCCCAGGACGTGCGTGGTTTGTCCTCGCACCAGCTATTGGCGCCACAGTCGGCCAAGAATGTGCTCTTGACAGAAAACATGATGTTATAGGCTTTACTCTCTCTCTCTCACACACATTATATTTCCTACAGCCTTTCATCAGGCCTATCAACATAATTGAAGCTAGAGTTTAGGTAAAGCTTCCTATTTTCATCAAAATTGACGTCCACCCTGGGATTACTCTATTGATGGCTATAAAAATTGATTGTGGGTTGACATGAAAGTTTGTACTTGAATATTATTATTAATTCACACTACTTATTAAGATAAATTTAATTAATAAGATTACTGAATAATTGTTTTACTAAGTTTTATAATCATTAATAAACTATTATATGTGATGAACTAAAGAGAAATATGTTGATCACAGATTGTTGATTGTTGTATTCCCACGTTGATATTCAAAGCAAACCTTTGACACGAGATATAAAGACAGCCCAGTGGGATGTATTTCCCCGTTGGTTCAAGGCCTGTGTAAAACGATCACGTGCTAAAGATCAGTCAAACAGCTTGTTATGGAGAGAGTGAATAAGTGGGCAATGTTCATGTACTCTTGGAACATAGACTACTTGAAGTATAATGGCTTGGCTGCAATGACAGCCGTCAACTGGTTCAACACTTTAGATTCTAGGAGCTAGATCATCTTCTATTACATCGTCCTCGATCAATAACATTAGACACCGTTTCTTACGGATACACGCATATGTTCTAATAACGATAATATGTTACGGATGAGTAAGATTGAATTTAGATAAAGTGTACCGGCATTTGCCTGGATGGGGAGTGGAAAACCACCCTCAATACACCCAACTGGATTTCTAGCCCCAATCAGCAGTAAGTGGGTAGTAAGCTTCCACTTTAAAAAAAGATCATTTCAGTAAAACTGTGAGAACAATTTTTACTTTCTCATATCAAGAGAAAGTATTGTGATCGTGAACAAATCAATCTCGAAATTATAACGAATCTTTACGTTTTATGTGAACAAAAACACAAAAAAGTGGATTTTACCATTCGTTTGTCCCCATGTCTGTCTGTCTGTCTGTCTATCTGTCTATTTGTCCCCCTGTCTGTCTGACTGATGGATTTGTTCAAACTTTATATTTAGATTTAATAGAGCTAAACCACAATTTTTCTTTTCACGCCAGCCCTTCATTAATGGTAGTTTACTTCTGGGAATTTTTTTTACTTCCAAATTTTCGAAAATGGCTCTAACCATTTTGTTTAAAATATATATTTGGAGATTGTGTGGTAGGACAAATAATAATGTATAATTGTTTTTGAGGTAGAATCCTCTTATGGGTAGTTTACTGATGACTGATTTTTTTTAAACTTGAAATATTTTACAAATGGCTTTAGCGATTTGGTTCCAAATGAGAATATTGGGAATCATGGATGGATCCAGGTCATTTTAATAGGGGGTTCATAATTATAAATAGAACATTTATCAATAATATAAATATATTACTGTTTAAAACATTTCAGATCACTCATGAGGAAATATGAAAGTTAATATACTACATCATATACTTATTATATAGGCATATATTATATTTTATATATAATATACTTACTAGGGGTATATAATATATAATTGTTTATATAAAATATACTTTCTGCATAATAAATAATTATATATCAAATACTTACTTTATAAAATATAATTATTATATACCTACTATATAATATAAATAAAATAATATTTCATAATGTTAAAAAATATTATAGTTTTATTTTGTTCTTAGCATGGTCTTAGCATAACAAATAAACAAACTCTAGAAAACCCACAAAAACTATATAATGTAAATCAATAGTAAGTAGTTATTGTTTAACAATAATAATAAACCAAATAGATAACCATCTAACCAAAACAAAACATAATCGGTCAAACTCACCTTCCATTTAAAAAATGTAATTATTTCATTTTTCTCTTATTCTTGTGAGCGAATTTCTCCAAACCCTCATTGAGAAGAATTACACTACGATAAACATGGATATCGCCAAACCATTTAATCGTTTCTCATTCATAGTTGATGTAGTTGATGTTGGGTTATGTTTTTTATCTCCTTAGTGTAGAAAATTATCTCCCATTAGTGCAAGAAGTCACGTGAAGAACAGACAAAATGCGAAGAACTTTAATGTTTGGGTAAAATCCATCTGAAGCCTGTACCAAGCTTTCAAACGCCCTAGATTGACACTCTGCCTTAGATTTACTTTTTCAGCGTTGTCACCAAAGTCAATCTCCCCACGAAGTTTGACAGAATCCCAGGAAGGTCGTTAACACATGTTTGAGTTGATTGCAATTAAAGTTAATAGTCTTGATTGGCATATTCTGGAACTAGCCAATTTAATATGGTAGTGTTATCGTGGAAAGTTGATGAAAATCAAGTTGATAGTTCCGAAATAATCTATAAATGGCAGAAAAACATTAAGTCTATAATATTCCTTAGGACTTGATGCAGCAACACTTAGCTTATGGATCGTTCAGTGTGTCCAAAACATTTTCTACCATTTTATAGCACCGTTTGAGGTCTAACGAAGGGTTTTGAAACTGACGAGACAACGTGACTGTTAGGCTTTCAGATAACTGAAACAATAAGTAACGTTATAATAAAGTCAAATTTTAGAATCTAGGTGAGTAGGAGTGCTGACTTTGGTGATGAGACTTCCACATCCAATACTTGTAGAAAACATACAACTCTATCAAAAATATGTAAAAAGTGCAAAATTCTTCGTGTCGTTCTACCCAGCACGTCTCACAAAGCGTTTTAATTTTGCATCTTGTTTCTCCGGGATCATGTTAGTGTATTTTGGCTTTCATTACACTTAGTTTACTAGATTCTCTTACTTAATTTGTGACACCACTGACCATGTCAGTAGCATTTCTTACACTGTAAAAAATACGCTTTGGAAACTGGCAAACTTAGTTTGTGAGAAGTACATTACATATAAATAGCAAGAGGTTACTTTTCCATAGTACGAGCTGGCACACATTGGTTTTACCAGATATGTTAGATCTGCCATCGTATTCTTGACCATGCATGTTCTCAATGATTTTAAGTCCCAGATTATTTAATTTTCGTGAAATGATTGTAAGCAGTAAGAAACTCGCCACTGAGAATTTTCGTTTCAAGAAATCCTCCCCGACTTTAAAACCAAATAATGTAAAGAAATCTAACATTAATTTGTTTAACTGTTCCAACATCCGTTGTTTAATCTGCTAGTACCGAAAATAGTACCCTTTCTTTATTGGACTTAGCTATTTTACTAAGGATCACTTCTCCACAAGGTTCATTCAATTAACTCACTTTGAGTGTATTTACTAATAAATGTTTCATTTTTAGGTGCTGTTTTCAGTTGATTATTTATATAAGTGTCACCAGCATCAATACGAAACCTCAAAAGAGCCTTGAAGTTTCCCTCATTGTACGTACCATCATTTTTTATAAGATCGCTGTCATCACTAGGCCCGGATTAAGGCCTGTGCCAAGTGTGCCACCCACAGGGGCCCCGAGGTTAGGGGCCCCCATCCGTCTGGCAAATAAATCACTTTGACTTGTCATACTTACTTTGTGATAATATTATATTTCAATAGGCTATTTTTATGTTTTTTCTTAAAATACATCCCAAACTGATCTATATATTCCCCAATCGAAGGGCGCTGGTAGCCTGTATTACGTCCGACAGTCCGTGCTCATAAATTAACGCAACCTTTGCTTTTGGCAAACCGGAAATACTACACATCTGCAGACGGTACCGTTGACTTTTGACAGAAAAATAAACATTGATTTTCTATTAATAATTTCTGAGGTAAAATAATAAAATTATTAATATTGAAGAATTAACTAAATGCGACGTGAGAAAAACGAAAAAAAAGTTTTAAATAATGCAATATTTTTACTAAACTAAACACTATTACTATTTTATCTGCAGATGGCTGACTACGCAAAATGTAATTACACTGAAATAGTCTATGATTATATAATTCCCAGTATTATTATAGTTTAATAGTTACTATAATATTAATAATTAATATGTTGGTAACAAAACTCGCGGTACTCATCATGATTGCTAAAATTTGTCTCTAAATAAAACTATCCATGTATGATGTATATGTAAGATTCAAAATCATTAATATGGTAGCTAACTTTAAAGTTCCCCAAGTTCCACTTGGCACAGGACCCCCAAAATTTTACATCCAGACCTATTCATCACGATGACCTCTTAGGGGAAAGTTTTGTCAATCACATAGTATAACTGTCTTTATATTTTCTTTTCGATTTTCAATTTTCAATTTTTTATTAGTCCAAACTAACAGTTTAATCTGACTTCAATTGATTGCATCTTGTTTTGAAATATCTTTTTAAAATTAAGAACATCTTATAATTGAGGTTTAATGAAACTCACTGGAGGCGTGAAGTATTTCTATTTCTTTTTTGTACTTTAGAAACGGAGTTAGTACAAAACTTGCAAGAGATATTCTAATCCTCCTTCCTCTGATTCAAAAAGTGCATATGCTTGGCAGAAAGCTCCGGCATCATTGGCGCTAGACGTGAGCCAAACCAACTTTTCAAACCACGATCTTTGAAAATGCCTTGCACTTCCTGAATGTACAAAACTAGGGAACCTATAATCTAGTTGTGAGGTCCACGGACCCTTCTAAAATCTAGAAGACATTATTTTAAGTCATCAGATTTAGTTTCTGAACCACCAAAGATGCCGATATCAAACTTATCCAGACCAATAATTTCTGTGGATATATTTTAGCATTTGAACTAGATTCACAAATCTAGTTCACTGATACGCTATTTTCAACAATATTCACAATTTCATTTCCTGTTGGATCAGGAATATTTTTTAAAGAAAATAAATCTTTTCATCGTTTTCGTTTTTACATCATAATGCCGTTCATACCGATACTTACATTAATAACAAGAATTATAATTATTCACAACATATAAGAGATGGATGATTTATCACAATCACTATCAAGCGCATTAATAAAATAAAAACATCACTATCTCAGTTTGATAGAAGTAAAAAGATAGCTAAGACCACATAGTTTATTAATGATGGGCACCTAAAAAACGGACGTACCCAGCTCTATCCAAGTGTACGTTCAGGTACCTAAGGCTTCTGTTTTCCATTACTACTGACTGGTTTGAAACAAATTAGTCTATTTTCCATTCTACAGAGGTAATCCTTTCTAGAAATAGCACTAGTATCTTGGGAATGTTTGACATTAACATGGCAAATAAAGCTGTATACTTGTTTTGGGGGAAAATTCTGTTTGGGTAGTTTACTGATGACGGTTTTTTTAAATTTGAATATTTAAATTAATTGCTTTAGTGATTTGGTTCAAAATTGGTATCGGGGGACTATTTTACCCTATCAATAATACTGTATCTTAATTTATCTAAAATAAATTAATTTAAGGGTAATGTACTTACGACCATATATTGGTCACATAATTTTAACCATGGGTCACTCAACTATCTTCCTGTACTTGTGGCGATCATTCGCACGAGATTGACCAGATGTGGGGAACAACAAAGTTTGCTAAAAGCTTTAATGTTTTATTGGAGGTGTTCCGGTGACTCACTCAGGAGTTGTGTCTGTCAGCAGAAGGTGCCAAACTAGGTTTATGTTTTATTGGAGGTGTTCGTATCACTCAGGAGCGTGTCGGTCCCAGAAAGTCAAGCTCGTTTATTTATTGGAGGTGTGTCCGTGACTCACTCAGGAGTTGTTCGGTCACCAGAAGGTGCCAAGCTCGGTTTATGTTTTATTGGAGGTGTTCCGGTGACTCACTCAGGAGTTGTGTCGGTCACCAGAAGGTGCCAAGCTCGTTTATGTTTTATTGGAGGTGTTCCGGTGACTCACTCAGGTTGTTCGGTCCAGAAGTGCAAGCTCGTTTATTTATTGGAGGTGTTCCGGTGACTCACTCAGGAGTTGTGTCGGTCACCAGAAGGTGCCAAGCTCGGTTTATGTTTTATTGGAGGTGTTCCGGTGACTCACTCAGGAGTTGTGTCGGTCACCAGAAGGTGCCAAACTCGTTAGTTTATTGAGTGTCCGATCAGCAGGAAAGTGCGTCACCAAAAGTGCCAACTGTTTAATCCACGCAGGAAATAGCTACAGCTCCTTGATCCTTTACACATCCTTATTCTTTTAAATGTCTGATTTAAATATGCAGCAAAAAGCTAAAAAAAAACACTAGCAAAATAATAACAATGTCAATTGATTAGTTACAGGCCTATCACAAATTTATGAGCGATCCGTTTCTCTGCTTGGCGCGAGCTAAAATAGTTTCCAATCTTTGTACCTGCGTGTAAGATGAGTATACGCCCAACGACGATCGGCTCTATTCATCACACATGCGCTCTGTAACTAAAGAATGGTCAATAACAGACACGTATCAAGGGGGAAAAGGGGCTTCAGCTTAAAAATATAACAGATTTTAAAATTCTCTTGAATTAAAATTGACGGTTAAACTCTGTGTGAACCACATTTTTAGTTCCGAGAGTGTAAACGTATTCCATTATTTCCTTCGAATTTGTTTCGTTGTTTTCGGGTAATTTTTAAAAAATCGTCCGCCCCCCTCCCCCACTATTTAGTCTTGAGGTGACCCTCATCGTCGGCCAGTATTTGAAGAATGAGCCCTTTCCGAAAGAAAATTTTGGATACGGGCCTGGACAATAGCTATTCGGTGACATGGTTGTCTAGGGGTAAGGTGTCGGACTTCTGTGCTGGGGGACGGGGTTCAGTCTGATTTTCAAACCCTTCCTTAACCTCTGACAAGACGTGTGTTAATCACAACTTGTGAATGTGAGGAATGCCAGGCCTCCACCGTGGTTCGGATTCCACGTTAAACTGTAGGTCCTCCATTTCGTCTCACAATCACCCTACCATTACACATTAGCGTAAGTGCGTATAACCTGAACGGGTAGTAAGACGCGGTGCTAATAATAATAATAATAATAATAATAATAATAATAATAATAATAATAATAATAATAATAATAATAATAGCTACGTCGGATGTGATGAAGGAATTTGTAAAAGTTCTTTAAACGGAAGGTGCGTGTGACGATCTATGTCGAGCTGTGTGACACTTATGTCACAATTGAAAATATATATTTATCCATTATAAAACAAAACAGGTGTATGATAAGTTGTTTCGAGTGTACGTCGCAAAACAAGTTGCACTGCGCATTGTGTGAATTACTACGATGTTCAAGTGGAGTCTTCTTGAACTTTTCTATGAACGTGTGAATAAAGCTTCACTCCTAGGTCTACTTCTATTTGCTAATACAAGTACTACTTTAATAAAACCTAATTCTTATGTATTCATCTCGAGTGTAATCTCTGTTATGAACCTCTCCTCTTATTCCTCTTGCGATGAATTAATCTTCGTGTAGTCTTCATCTCCAGTGTCATTTATTTACTAGATAACCCTGCCAAGTTAAGGTCAATAAGACATCAGGAATTACTTTGAAAACTTCATAGATCAGCTTTCTTAGTATAGCGGAAGACTCTTTGATCTAGTTTGTAAAATGTGGTTGGTGGTGTGGTTGGTTGTGCAGTATGGTGAGTCCATCACTCGGTTCTTAGGTAAGCTGTGTGCTTTGAGGCTTCTTGGATGTGTTTGATAAGTTATATCCCTATTATATTATATTATATTATATTAGGGTATAATGTATTATATTATATGTGTGTGTGTACGCCTTATATTCAGCCTTTGTGCCATAAAACTACGCTTGTTACAACGATTTTAATTCTGCTGTCCACTGCAGCGGAGCGAAGTAGGCCATATTGCTCGGTACTACGCACTGAGGGGTAGAGAGATTGTGCGTCTATTGGAGCGAAGTAGGCCATATTGCTCGGTACTACGCACTGAGGGGTAGAGAGATTGTGCGTCTATTGGAGCGAAGTGGGCCATATTGCTCGGTACTACGCACTGAGGGGTAGAGAGATTGTGCGTCTATTGGAGCGAAGTGGGCCATATTGCTCGGTACTACGCACTGAGGGGTAGAGAGATTGTGCGTCTATTGGAGCGAAGTAGGCCATATTGCTCGGTACTACGCACTGAGGGGTAGAGAGATTGTGCGTCTATTGGAGCGAAGTAGGCCATATTGCTCGGTACTACGCACTGAGGGGTAGAGAGATTGTGCGTCTATTGGAGCGAAGTGGGCCATATTGCTCGGTACTAGCACTGAGGGTAGAGAGATTGTGCGTCTATTTGGCGAAGCGGCAAGTTAAATGAAAACATGCATGACTTAAAAATAGTTACCTAAGGAGGTGAGAAAACCTATATCTAAGGCTTGTATACAATTAACCCCCACCACTATTGTAACCATTATTTAAATATTTGTTGAGGAACTATTTTAATCGTTATAATTTTTATTTTTGTTTGTTAAGTTTCTACGAAAATACAACTTACTTTAGGTATATTTTAATTTTGTATTTTTAGCAATTGTCCTACTTTCAAAACTCTAATGATCTAGCTTATATTATGTTCAAGTGGACAGGAAGTTTAATCTGTTGGGTGTTGGCTCTTCATATATAACAACTTTGTCATCATCGGATCCTTAACGCAGCCCAATTAGACCATTTATAAATATCAAAGATATAAACACTATGGGAATGTAATTATTTGTTCATAACAGTTCACAAATTCTCAATTTATTAAAGAATTCCAGACTCAACTGCAAACATCTGTGATTAAATATAAAGGGTCAGCCAGTATTTTATTTAATATTAATTTTTCTATCTATCTATATTAATAAAAGGAAGAGTTTGTTTGTCTGTCACGAGCATTGCGTGACACCTACCCCACGGAGAAGTCTGAAATTTTAAAATTGGTAGCCCCTATGCACTAACATGTGTACTTTGAAGCAATAATTTAAAATCTTTAACTAGAATTGTTTAAAAAAAATTTAATCTGGGTCTGAATAAATTGAACAAGAGATTTTTCTCCGTCTTTTTGAAGTAAAGTGTTGCTCGGGTACTTATAACAGTTTGTAAAACAAAAATACCAAGCTAAGTATTTTTTTTACTTAATATACTAACTAGATTTAATTTTTTTTTTAATGCGGCCCCCCAAGAATTATTATTGTTCAATGTGACCCTTATGATCAAAAGACCCCTGACCTATAGGGCTGTTTCAACGACATGGGGCAGTTTTAGTTATTCTTCACCAAATATTCTATCTAAAAAATACACAAGGAAATATGATTACTACCCGCTTCGGTGACCACGTGGTCTAACGCGCTACTCTCGTGTTGGACTAGACTGCCGAAGACGGGCAGATCGAGGCTCAATCCCAGTCGGGTGCACTGAGGGTAGTTTTTCAAAATTATTTTCCACTCTCCTTCCACGTAAATGCAGGTTCATTTCCTCTAAATTAAACCTTCCTTTTCCTAACCCATAAGAGTAGTTAGTACATTGGCGTATAGCCCAAATGGGTAGTAAGACGTGGTTCTAGAATATATATATAGATATATATGTATATGACTACTTATAAGTAAAATGACAATTAAAACAAACACAGGTGATCAATTAAAAGAAAATACCAAGAATCACATTTCTTAAGAGAATATTTTATCTCGGTAAAATTTTAGTGTATTTAGGACTTGAGGTGATATATTCCAACGTCACCTTATGAACATTATTAGAATGTACTGACGTAGGTTTTTAATTTAGAAATAATTTTTATCAAACTAATTGTTAAAATGTAGTTTATATCGCACTTTTAGGAATCAATTTGAATCTACAGCGATTTCCGAGTGGTCTTGACTCACATCTAGTTTGGTTGGTACAGTAGCCCCATGGCTTCTTTGGTGCTGACTGACAGTTCACAGCTGACAGCTGACAGTCAACAGTTAGGTATATACCTACATTTTTACTGTCAGAAGTGACAGCTACTAAACACATGTTTATTGCAGATAATATGGTTCGGCGTAGGGATACATAATTTGGTCTGATAACTTTTCAAAGCCGCCAGCTGTCAGTCGGCACCAAAGAAGCCATGGGGCTACTGTATTTACAAGGATATTAGGGTTTGAATTCCGGATAATGGTGCAAATTTTATTTCTCTGAGTGAACTCGGGACGTAGAGTTTGATAAATATAATTTGTTGATACATCACAAACAATACTCACACGTATAAATTATTAGTTCACGATTCACTGGTTGTGAAAATTAATTTTTATATATAAATTTTTGTTCTTCATATTATCTTACTTCGTGTCGTTCGTATCGAGGTTATTATAGTAACGTTAGGAATCTGGTCGCTATCGCGAGGTGTCGTAATTCGTAACAAGTGTTGTACCAAAATATATTAAGATTATTATGTTTTTTGTTTCACGGTTGTCGCAACACTTGTAACTTCTTATAACTGGCCACCGACATAAATAATTGTATTTTTATAGCTTATAGAAAGAGCCATACACAATATTAGAGTAAAAATAAAACACTATTATTTTATAAATAAATGCGCCTAGGCACGTTTTTTATGACATCACTAACTGCCCTCGTTTCTTCTGGTCCGCCATCTTGATTTATGAAGTGAACGCAGTCTTTTAGAAGCTATCATTTGTAAAAAAAATGTTTAATTGAACCACAGACATCACTTCAACAACAAACATTCAAACGGTTATTTTCATTAGTTCGTGTTTCAATAAAACTGTTAAAAGAAAAACATAATTAAAAATTATTTGTTTGTTGTGAAAGTTTTGATTGGCAAAAGTGATAGCAGCTAGACACATGGTTTTACAGTTCATATGGTTTGGTGGATGGATGAGAGTATATCTGTCAATGTTTGTTAGCTGTTAGCTACCACCACTGGAGATAGGAGAGTATATCTGGCAATGTTTGTTAGCTGTTAGCTACCACCACTCCAGTAGCTAATGAAGATGGGGAGTATATCTGGCAATGTTTGTTAGCTGTTAGCTACCACCACTGGAGATAGGAGAGTATATCTGGCAATGTTTGAAGTAGTGGGCTGGAAGGGAACCTAGTCCTCAAAGGGACAAAGAAGCCTGTACAAGGTTTCTTATAAGCGTCTGCAAACCGACAAACTCCAATTATCTTCGTAGCAAGGCATATTCGAACGAGAGAGAGAGAGAGGCAAGGCCGTAGTCAAGGGGGGGTTTTGGGGGTTCAAACCCCCCCTGAAATTTTATAAACAAAGTATATATGTCTTTATTTTTGGTTCAAACAATATCAAAACTAAGGTATGAATACAAATTAAGGGGCTGTGTTACCATAAATAGCACTTCAGAGAGCTTCTAGAGGTGTTCAACATTTAGAATTTTTTCTAGCCTCCAGCAATTAGAGGGCTATGTTGCCATAATAAACACTTCAGATAGCTTCTAAAGGTGTTTAAATATATAGATTTTTCTTAGCCTCTGGTAGTTAGGAGGTTTTGTTGCCATAGAAAAACACTTCAGATAGATTCTAGAACTGTTTATCATTTAGAATTTTTTCTAGCCTCCGGCAATTGGAGGATGTGCCCACTAAACCCCCCGTGAAACTATTGGCTGGCTATGGCCTTGGAGAGAGGCTATCGGCCCTGAATATTAACAAAGATCTTATCACGCAGAGCGAGAAGAGGCTCACTAATATCTCAAACTATGTGAAGTTTAAAAAAATAATCTTAAGTAGGCCAATAAATACGTTCGTCATTTCACGAGACAAATCAATAGGGCTTACAAAGATTAGATGGGTAGTTACACGAGTCTTATCCCAAACACCCTGCTCAGTTAACAACTCTGTAGTTGTAATATTTCAAAATATGGGATTTACTGACTTTGGAGCCTGTGGGTACAGCATTGAGTGCCCACATGGACCCACAAGGCTCCATAGGTCTCATGCATGTACCTGATATATTTGCGTGTCACTAACTGAGTGAGCTGGGTAACAAAAAGCAGGCATTATTTCTTTCTTTGAGTTTAACTTGAACAATGTGATGTGTTTTTACTTTGAACTGGTAAAGGGAGCGTATTTAAAGGTAGTGAAAGTATTCGATATAGCTGCGCCATAGTGGAAACAATAAAGGTAACTTTACACCTTTCAGAGAAAACGAAGTACACGTGCAAATGAATTAATATTCAACCCAAACGTTCCACTCGATATTTAATTCTAAAGAAGGTTCGTGTCGTGTCATGGCAATGACATCTTGAGCCAAGGGGAACAAAATATGCGATCCACAATATCATCAATTGTCGTTAGAGAGTTGCGAGTTTAGCAACAAGCATAGCGAGCAGACTCAATACAATGGAGAAGAGAGAGATAGAAAAGAGGGACTATCAGGAAAAAAGTGCTTCAGTCCAAAATACCCCGTTCTATCAGAATATTTACATGCCTGCATCCGGACCGACAGAACCTATGACAGCTATGAGGAATAATTCTCACACTAGGAAACATTTGGCTGCTGTTTGATGAAAATGATGAGGCCACGATTTTTATTCATATTCCTTCCCTTAAAAGCGCAGGATGCAATATTTGTTGTGTTTTCTCTTATAAAAGTGTCAGGTGAGACCTGGAAATATACAAGTCCATGCTCAAGGAAGCGAACGTAATGAGCCTTACACGTGTTCCAGTTCACGCACTAGACCCCAATGGTTACACATTATTAAACAGGAACAAGAAAAGGAAGTCAACAGTGTGCCACTCATCACTGAAGAAAAGGTTTCATTTAATCCTATTGGGACAACCCTAACTAGGTGGTGGACAGGTTACCATGTACACACGGCAGCGAGATCATTTATATCCTGAAGGAGCTACGAGAACTGGACATTATTCGTCTACAAGCTCGAGCATGGCCATCACATGGGAAATAGTGCTTGAACTCCCACGTTTCGTCCACCAGGGGACACCTTGAGGTGAGGTTTCCAAAGAACTGTCGACGGCTACGACCGGCCACCGTGACCTAGACTTGTGGTCCAGTGTTTTTCTAGACTATTCTGAGCAACACAGCTCGCTGTTATCAACTCATCATTACCGTTGAATCCAGTGGCGTGTGGTGGATATTTTTATAGGGTAAGCTATCAAGATTTTTTAAATGTGAAGATTAAATTTTATGTTAAATATATTAAGGTACTTACCTTATTTGTAATTGAGCTGGATTCTTCTATTCTCCTTAGCAAATTCCTCAATCACGAGATCGTAAAACTGCGGATTTTGCCTTAATTGTTGTAGAAGACCTTTTTCAATGGATAGCACTGACAATTCTGTGAGCCTCTCTTGGCCTTGTGAATTGCGTGCATAATTTTTTATTATTTTTAACGCTGAGAAACTTCTCTCAACGGAAGCACTTGTTCTCGGGATGGTTACAATAAGTTCACACAGTTTTACCACTTGACAATATGCTCTTTGTAGATAATTTGAATTAATAAAAATAAGAAAATCACTGACGTTTTTGTGACGCAAATCCTGTGAAATATAGGTGACTACAAGCTGTGATCTTATAGAAGGGAAATCAAACATACTACCATAGCTGTTTTTTAAGCTCTGGAAAGTCATTTCGGGGAAACTGCGTTTGTATTGTTCAAAATTATTTACATATAAGAGTTCTAAAAAACAAAATGAGTCCAAGTTCTCGAACCTATCACTTAGCTGTATTATAAGTGTGTCCAAAATCTCACAGTATAGGCGTTTATAATATATTTTTACATCAAAGGTGTCAGAATTTCTTGGGCGTTTTTTCAGGCTCATTCACGTCAGAATATTCGTTGGTTTTGGTCCAGATTCTCTCAAACTCTTCAAGCTTGTTTTTCAATTGATCTTGAAATTCTTTTACTTTGTTTATGCTATAACCGATGTCATTAATTTTGGCTTGCAATATATCAAATAATCTATCAGTAAGAGGGAAAATATCAGCAAATGTATTTAGTAGAAAATAAAATTAAAATCATGTAGGGCTATTGATACTTCAAATCCACGGGCAGCAATGTACACTTGATTCCATTTTTCCTCTGGATCTGTAATCTTTCCAAACAACGAAATTAGTTGTTTCCTATACTCGTAAACAGTTTAAACCAATCTAGAATTATAATTCCAGCGTGTAGAAGCTACTCTTGGAAGCCTTTTCTTCATTTCTTCATCCAGAGCTCGTGTTCTTTTGGTTGATTTTGAAAAAAATGATGCTAGGCCATTCAAAGTAATTAAAAAAATTCTGCAGTATTTGATAAGGGACACGCCCTGCGACAATACAAGATTCAGCCGGTGAGCGAGGCAGTGTATAAAAATTGCATTCGGGAATGTGTCTCTTACTTTGGACTGCAATCCATTCAAGTGCCCAGCCATGACCGCAGCCCCGTCGTAGCTTTGTGCAATCAGATTTTGTTCACAACCATACTCTTGTATCAAGTTTACAACAACATAAATGTATAGTGTGTTCGCTGTTCTGTCATCAGAAATATTTCTGAAGCCCAAAAATCTCTCAAGACCTGTCCATCTTGAGTAACATTGCGAAAGACAGAAGACCATTGGAAAAAATTATTTACATCTGTTGTTTCATCCAGTGTGATGGAAACAAAATTGGTTTCATTGATCTCTTTTTTATAATAGACAGTAACACATTTTAAAGAGAATTGATCAAATCATTTTGAATCAAATTCGATAGTCCCGTAAATATAGATGAATATTCTAAATGGTTCTTTAATTTTTCATCATACTCACTTAAAAGATTCACTAGTTCTACGTCATTACCTTTATTGAAAGACTCACTCGTTTGGTTGTGGCCTCTAAATGCCAGTTCTTGCCGTGATAAAAAACAAACTACATCAATGAATCGCTTCATAATTTCTCTATTCTTCATAACAAGTTCATTGTGCTACAAATCCCTTATTTTTTTTCTGTTCATCGAGCATTAGACCAATTCTAGTTTTACCAAACGTTCTTTCATCGATCATGGCTTGTAAATGATTTTGGGACAAACTGTGTTTTTAACGGCTTTGTGTATGTTGGCCATGTCATTGTAACCAGTACTGTTCCAAACACACTTGTCATTTGAATAAAGAAGACAAGACCAACAGTTTAACTTTTGTACCTGAGGACATCCCGTCAACCATTCATTATTATTGAACAAATGTGAGCTGAAACGCCTTAAACGTGATTTTACTTGTGTACTAATGTTTAGTTCAGGTGTAGGTCCACCACATTGTATTATTTGTTTTTTCTCCTCGAAAGTACACAGAGCAAAGCTATGTTTGAAAGTGTTACCTATGACGCAATCACATTTTGGTTGATCTGTAGATCCGCATGGTCTCGACTGGATATCCATGTTTCTCAACGTTATAATACGTAAGAAGCAAGATTGCTTACCTTGACGTCATCTACACTGTGAATACCACGCTACACAACTCACACATATAACCTAACACAATACATTAATACGTTAAAAAGTATAACCATTATTGACTGGTGATTGTTTTAAACACTAAATAAATATAATTTTTATTTTAATGTGGTTACGGTCACGTATAAGTGATTGCGGGTCTTGTGGCGATAACAGCCGAGAGCGACCGACTGAACGCGAGTACACAGCTTAGAGGAACGTACTACGCAGGCGTGGCGCTATTCCTTCACAGACCACAGTCAGATTCGGAAGAAGAAAAATAAGTTGCACATTGGGATTTGTATGTAGAACAAGGAACACATTCTATACCAAACAATAGCATATCGATGATTAAACTGACACTCATAACTTTTTGTTAGTGATATTTGTATTTATGTATCTATTTGGCTCTGGGTAAGCAATGGGTGCCTTGCGTATATGGAATACACGCCACTGGTTGAATCTAAATCACTGAAAATAAATATTCTTGAAGAAGAATCAGTATTATATTTTCTAGCTCCAATAGCCACCATGAGGGATGTATTTACTTTCCGAGTAAAAGTTGGCTTCTTTCATTTGTTGGTGAGGATTCACCTTAAGGGAGAGACGTCTAAGAGTAGGCATATTAAGGTTTCAGCAATTGGCAAACATGGGAAATAATTTGGTTAGAACACATTGGTTGTGACTGTCGACATGTTTGTTTGAGCTTCATAACATCGTTCAAATAAATTCCGTACGGTGGTGGGAGTTAAGAATCTATTTTCAGTCAATAAACTGTAATGTCTTACACAGTAACAATAAGCTCTCCTAAATAAATAAAAATAGTAGACCCAAATATTTTTGTATTCTGTAATAGTGTGGTTTGTGAAGAACAGAAAGATATGAAGCCTAATATTTTTGTCATGAAACTGCTGCTATTTAGCGGTTATAATCCAACTTATTGCAGAAGAGTGCAAGAGTACGCAGCTAGGTGACTGTCGAAGGTCTGTCCGTACTCTTGCCCTCCGTGGCAACATGGAAAACCGTATATGATAATGTACACGCTCTGTGCTTTCTTTTCATCAAGTAACAAATTGCCAGGGAGAATAAAATTACGTTGCTTTCACTACCACCACACTCAAGTCACAAGTTCAGCCTCTTGGCAAATGTTTATTTGTGTCTCTCAAAGTAGCTTACGCACAAGAGGTTGGCAAATGGTTGTTTATACATCCAGGTCAACCAGAAGCACAGATGCAAGATGGAGCTTTATCTCGTGCAACTTGATCAAGAATTGCCACAATAGAAAAAGCTGAACCTGCTACAGGTATTTTTCCGTATAGCCCGGACTTCTTCAGGTTAAGATTTCGCTCCAGCAGAGGTAACTTACCGAAATTAATCAAATGAAACTAGCCATTTTGCTGAGAATGTTGTAACTCTGTTCCCAGCCAATGTCCATTGCAGAATATTGAATCAATTCATCCATTTCCTCAAAGCCAAAAGAAAAAGAAGAGAGGCAGAGAACCTCAAAAGTCAGAAGTTTTATCAGCAACACCTTTTAAAATTTGTCTGCTACAAAAATAAAAGTAGAAATTGGACAAAGGAGAGAGAGAGAAAAAAATTATAAATTAGAGTAAAATGGTAAATGCTGCAAAGAAAGTGGATTTTTCGAAGCCATCTACATCAAAGAAAGCATCCTTACCTAAAGCTATGAACACAAATGAAGAAACTTTTTGTATGGGTTGTGTATAATTGTTTGAAGAAGACTGGGTGCTGTTCTGAATGGTGGCACGAGGCATGTTCGGGATATGATGAGACTGGACCGTTTGTGTGTGATAACTGCTAGTGCCTTCTCTTGGAATACGTGATATGTACTCTTAAAGTATAGGGCGTAAATAGTACGTATTTACATATCTCAATATAAACATTATTTCATCAGTTGATATGAGATTATTTTGAAGTTTCGTGCTGTAATATAATGCAGGACAAATCTATAATTACAGCCATGTGAAATTATACTTATAGCTCGTAGGATATGTGAGAATAAATAATATACATTGTTATAAAAACGTAACGAGAAAAATGCATTTAACCAAAGATCATAGATGAAATAATAAACTCTGTTACAGAACCATAGGTATATTACTTGTTTTGTACATTTTCAACTCCCTATTTCTAAAGCTCTATTCAAAACTATATTTTCCGATAGCTTGGAAAATATTGGTTTTATATTATATTATTTCAAATAAAAGTTGTTTATATATAAGGCCCCTACAACCTATCTACAAAAAGTTATTTCGTAACTCACAGAATTGCGATGATGGAGTCAAAATAGGAAATTTCTGTCAATGTAAAATACCTTCATAATAATTTTCACTGAAAGATTAAATGCGTCATGTTGATGCTAAACAGTGCCTAGAAACGAGTTTCAATCAACATTGTTGGAGATTGTTTTGAGAAAATAGATTTGTATCTTATTTTGGCTTAAACTATGCTTACCTAGGGTTCGATAGATAGTTCCAAAAATCTTTCTGGGGAGCCAATGAAACATCTAGATACGAAGTTGTAGCGCAATGAGTTCGGCTCTAATCCTAGACAGACGACATTGCAAAAACCACTTCTTTTATTTCACGGAATTATGAAACACCGAAATCCATCAAAATCTCGAATTTGATATTTTTTACTATCACAATACTTTATCCTTCAGAGGGATCGCTAGGAAGTAAAAAAGCAAATCACACTATAATATTTTACGGTGACTTATGAATGTATCTCTGCTTACGTTACAGATGTCATTCAAACGATTGTTGGTTAAAATATTGTTTAGAAGCTGTTGTAAACATGATTATATGCTGAAATATGTTAATTAGGGCCAGTTGCACACACATCATATTGATTCTTTAATCACCGGACTGTCATTCAGATTAATTCTAGATCAAGAAAATTTTGGGTTGCAACAAAGTTAATTAGGGATCAAAATATACGGCCATAGATTTGATCATATAATCAAGAGAAACAAATATTGCAACCCTGTAAAAAGCACTGTATATGGGAAATATTTTTGTGAAATGATCTAAATTTATACATGATTTCGGGCACGTTTTTAAGAAAAATTTTTACACAATTTTATAGTGATAATAAATGGACCCAATAAAATGTATTCACTCTAAACCTTATCTCAAATTTTATTTCTCTTTGACTAAAGTTTTAATTTCATTTATCTGCTTTAGATTTCAACCATTCTCTATAACCAAACCAATTAAGTTATTAAAACTTATAGGCTATGTTTCCTATCAGCATGATAATCGGCGAATCAAACAGTTAAGGGGAGAGAATCGGCTGATCAGCTTGGCCGAAGATTTGATAGACATTAATTGTTAATGGTGCAATTGAAAGATTGATACACTGATTGAAGATCAACGTCGATCTGAGCTTTGATCAAGGCGTTGATTATTGTTTTTGCAACCAGCCCTTAGTGATATATTTTAAAAATGTTCATAATATCTGGAAGTTTTCTTCTTGCTTCGAAATACGAAGGTTACTGTGAATGTCAAAGTCGACGCGATGGAGATTTGGTCCTCGACTTGGACATTTCTGAGCTTCGCACACCCCTGATAAAAACTGACTAAAATCTAGTCAACTTGTTATTTCCACCGAGCTTGGTGAAAGCATGTTTGTATTTGGTTCGAGGGAGTCAATTATCACTCAAAGCTGATAATTGAGTGATGACGTAGCGTCAACACGCCAGCCTCCCATGGGTGTTAAACTGACCTCTGCACAGAACACAGGTAAATACGGACATAGTCAAGTTGTTTACTTGGACATGTTGTTGGTTAATGTGCAAACTTGGCCCGGGGGCGGGGGGGGAGAGGAAACATGGTTGACATTCAAGTACACTCACATAAAAATATATGTTCCATCTCAATTTGATAATAATAACTATTTGTAAAGGGATGTATGGTTAATATACCTGACGTACCTAGTTAGGCAAAGATCAATTAGCTTGCGCTTGTTAATTATTTGATAACACCGCTACACTTATTAGGGAGCATAAGAACACACTAAGTAAAACTTCATAAAAAGCATTGAAGAAGTGTCAAGCGTAGGTTACAGTTTAAGACCAGATTTTCAAAAAGTATAGAGCCTCTAAAAGTATAAATTGAAAAAAAAAAGTTGTATTAATAATTGCATGTCACCACCATCCCGAAAAATTAAATTTATGGGTTATAGCGATATGGGTTATTTTCTGTATTTTGATTACGATGCTCTATATTTTGAGTACTGTGTACTGTGCAGATTTGTTACTCTTCTTTATCACTGTATGTTACCCTCTATATTATACTACTATAAAGCCACATGGCTGACTCACTAACTCACTGACATTAATGTTTACCCACTTACAGAGGAGCTAGAAACTTGAAATTTGGCAAACTTAGAGCTTCTAGCCTGTAGCCAACGGGAAAATTCCAAGAAGTTAGACATTTTAATTTTTAACCCCCGAAAAATATTCAAAATAGCGGAGCAGCTTTAAATTCGGTGGGGACCTTTCTTTGGAGGTCTCTTGTGGCTAAACGGTAAGACCTATCAAAAAACGGATTGCACCAGCAGCCGAGGATTTGGCGAGATCCACAAGTCTGGTCCTATTACTTTTTGTCGTATCTCCATCGTTTAAACCTTAGATTTTAGGTAAATTTTGCACATTTTCCACATATTTTTTAATTTTCTGATACACTTATGGGAAAGCTAGAATCATAAAATTTGGCAGGCATATTGGCACATCCAATTGCCATAAGCGTGCCAAATTTGATGATTCTATCTGCCCTATAAGTGTGGAGAAACTAAAATAATGTGTGAAAAATACAATACAGTACCGGTAACTTTTAAGTTGTTACGTTCAAAACAACGCTGGAATTAAATTAGTTTACATAAAATTGCAAAGAAAACTTACTTTGGATTTGGGGACAGAGCCCCAACGAGCAAAGCGAGTTACTGAAATATTACTCTGTGGATTAATACGCACAAGTTACTTAGATATGACCTACCCCTTGCTTCTTGGACCCCTTGTAAACAGTGTTAAAACTAATGGAAAAACTCCTGGCAAACTGATGTTGTGAAGGCTGACTTCTTATTGCTTAGAGGGAGCCACCATGTCACATGATTTTTCTAATACAACGAAGTTGAGCTTTTTTTAAAAAAAAAAAGTTTTAAAACGTGATGTATTGATATTACTTCTGGAAACGCGTGATTCTCCATGGCTGGAATATTAAAAGGAAACTTTACATACAGTTCTTTAACGAAAAATACACTTCATCCATAGCTTTTTGAATATATGAGAGGGGTCCAAAACAGTATCATTACAGGTTTGCCACTGACACCCATACATTTAAATGGGGTTTTGCGAGCCTTTGTAAGTATTCTTGTAGTTTTTATGACAAAAAAACTTGTAAGTATTCTTGTAGTTTTTATGACAAAAAAACTTTTAGTACAAAATAAGTAGGTAGGTACTCTATTTCTTCAGTAAATAGCGTATGCTTATTTTAATTTTCTCGGAATTTAACCAGGACTTTTTCTCTCCATTTAAAATGTTTCTGTTCAAATTCCTACTAGCTTATGACAGATGTTCAACAACAGTTGAGATTATATCATCTGTAGCAAATTAAGATATTTGCAGGAGTTGTTGCTGTATTGACAATTGTGACCAATTGTCATAAAATACACAAATTCTGACCCCATCCAACCCACCTCATATTATAGAGAGAAAATAATTCTCTGTACCAGCTTGTATAACTCAAGAGAGGGATGTTAACGCCCCATTGGATCCTGGGTTTGGTTCTCATGCCCACTTATTAATTTGAATAAATCAATTTCTAGGTGTTTTGACATTGGTTCCACCCTCTGTGAAATAGTCACAGCTGACAAGAGTGCTGGACTGCAACACTATTGTTTCACTGATAGCCCGCTAGTCCTCATAGTCACAGCTGACAAGAGTGCTGGACTGCAACACTATTGTTTCACTGATGGCCCGCTAGTCCTCATAGTCACAGCTGACAAGAGTGCTGGACTGCAACACTATTGTTTCACGTTTACAATCTTTTTCTTCGAGTGTCTTTCTCATGGGTGTTGCTGTAAAAATAACAAGGATTTGCATTCTTGAAGAACGTGTCTGTTTTTATGGATTATAAAATGGAATGGTAGATATTATATCTAATATAAGAACTATTTTTGAAGTATATTGTTGTTGATTGCCAGATGTGCTAGTCGTACACTAGTTACAGCCTGGGTAATTGCTGGCGAGGCAAAATATTACTCCGTGAATTTGTTAGGGTCCTTTGTAAATATTCCTGACAAGGAAAAACCTGATACTTCCTTCTCGATAGTTGCTATCCTTATGAAAGCCTTATTAAGAAGGAAATAATATCTTCGGGTCATATCTTCTTATCCACAAAGGTTTTGAGAAAAAATTTACACTCTCTCTCGAAATAAGTTTTAGGAGACAAAAAAAGTTATGCCCAAAGGCTGAAGTCGATGGGATGTGTGTGCATGATTCCTGCCACTAACACTTATGACAGCACAGATAGTAATATGTTTGAACATGATTCCTGCCACTAACACTTATGGCAGCACAGATAGTAATATATTTGCCTCTCTTCCACCTTGTTGCTGATCTTATTTGTTTCTGCCCCTTAAGTTCTTATAATTTATATTAGGTATGTGCCGTTGGTATTCCTGTTTTATTCATATTATAAATCCACGAACCAGGAAACTTATGTATCTCCACGACTGCTTCCAGTGAATCCTAGAACTTGACTCATGCTTGTTGCCTCTGGTTTCCTAAAGTTCTTGATTTCACCGAAGAAACCCACTGAGCCAGTCTTTTCCAGCAATTCTCAATCTAATATTGATACTCTTTGGAATATTTTTCCTAATTGCAAATTTAAACGCAATTTTTTTGCAGCTTGATGGGTGACCTATGAAATATTTGAGCCATTATAATGAAATGTTTAGCTAGTTCTTTCTTTTGTTTTGCAGAAAAAGTGGATTTTTTCTCAGACGTGCCTCTTGTGACTGCCCAGATTTATAACGATCCTTTATAGTATAAACAGGAATTCAATATACCCTCAATACTGCTATCCAAGTTTCTGCCATTATTCAATGTAACTATGGCGCTTCTTTTATCTTTCATCATATCTCGAGGCCATTTTGCTTTATTTGTTCTCCTCTGTCTCTTTCTTGGCACAAAAAAAAAACTGCAGTCCATCCAACGGATGCTTTTGATTAAAAAAAATAGATTGGTGGACAATGTAAGAACTTTCGTGTTGTGCTAACAGTTACAGCTGTAGACTTTTACAGTCATAAATAAAATTACGGTTGCAAATACATATTTTAAAAACAGAACAAATTCTGCTGAATGTCCCTGTTCAATTTTCAATACAACGTTATTCTTTCATTACTTATTGGGTTAATAGTATACATTATGTCAAGTTATCTTCAGTACTTTGTGATGCTTAGGGGCAAGCTTAGGTATTAAGAAACAACGCACCCAAAACTGGTTGTCTTAACGAAGCCGAGGGGGTATTACTGCTCAATGTGCGGGAATGCTCACTCAAAACGTGTGGCACTAACCCACAGCATGGTTCGCTGTTCTATCCCTCGTCAAAAGACCTTGTATTCGCGGAAACATGTTTATTTGGATCAAGGGTGGATCCAGGGCTTGTTGTCGGGGGGGGGGGGGGGTTTCTATGGGGGGGTATTGGCTTCAAGTGTAAGTTTAATAACTTTAACTAATCAAGATTTTTATTTATAATAATCTTAGTAATAATAATATGGCTAATTTATAGAAATAATTTTAATAATTATGAAAATAAAAATAGGACTTATAAGAAAAACACAAATTTGATTAGTAAATTTGTAATTTTAATAAAACAACATAGAGCAAAAGGTCACAGTCACAGTAAAATTAATAAATATTTGTATGAGCCTATAATGTTTTTGTAGACAGTAATAGAAAAATGATACCGGTATGTATTTTAATACAAATAATTGGTTATCACACTAAACTTACTGGAGAGCTATAGTTTTAAGCCACTTGCTTTTCTGTACATTAGAGATAAGTTGAAAGAGTTATTGATTAAGGTATGTACCAAGTGCAGGGCCATTTTGAGAAAATGTGAGGCCCGGGGCAAAAAAATGTGAGCCCCACTCCAACCCCTTCACACGGCAGTTTTTCAATTTTAGCACTAAATCGTTATAATTTATTGATATGCCCTCAGGAATTACGTTACTTAATAATTTCTCATGTTTTATGGAATATTAATCAATCCATTTAACGACTATACTTTATTAAAATTAATGCAAACAATCAATGCAAAGGAAATTCCTCTCTGCAGCACTGCATTGTTAGTTGTCTGTGGACCGACAGCGGTAGTACAATGGTGTTGTATTCTACTGTACTGCAGCACATTACTCGAATAACATAAATCTTAAATTACATAAAGTTGGGGTTTACAGGAATCTAGAATGGTGTACTATCACTAAGCGAATATTTATTGCTAGTAATTATCTGTACACTATTTGATGCATAATTTAGAATAATAACTGTAATTGAATTTAATAATTTTGGGGGGAAAATGTGGCCCCCTGTAATGTGAGGCCCGGGGCAATTACCCCCTTTGCCCCCCCTAGATGTGACTCTAGCAGAGGGTGCCACGCACAGGGGCCCAAAAAATTTAATCCGGGGGTGAGGGCGCTGTTAGTCATTCATTATTTACAAAATTAGGATATTGGTTTCTATAAATATTTTTATTGCTTTCTATGCTGGGGGTAGGAGGGGGGGAGGATGACCTTATTACTAAACACGAGTTTTATTAGTTCTACGTATATGAATTTTTTTTAAATATGTATCCAAATGGACTAACCTTTAATGAAATGTTATCAAAAAGAGTAACAAAGAGAATAATAATACTTAGCACCGCGTCTTACTACCCGTTCGGGTTATACGCTTAAGTACTAATTACACTAATGGGTTAGGAATTGGGAAGGTTGAATTTAGAGGAAGTGAATCCGCATTTGCGTGGAGGGAGAGTGGAAAACCATTTAGGAAAAACCACCCTCAGTTCACCCGACCGAGATTCGAACCTCGATCTCCCCGTCCTCGGTGGTCTGGCTCAACACGACTGGCGCGTTAGCCAACTACGCCACCGAGGCGGGTAACAAAGAGAAGAAATATTTTTACACAGTAGTCACAATCAAACCAACGAATGCACCTCGTGTTCTGAACTTACACTATTTAGTTCACCCAATCCGTCGCCAGAGTTTGCCATAGTAGGTTTTTTTCCACCGTGTACACAGCTGGATGAGGGTGTGTGTGTGAAGTATTGTCCGAATGTGTGGTAACCCTCCACTCTCCCTAATTACTGTGATTGTAACCGGGGATTGGGCTTTGAATCCCAAAACACACTTTACTTTCAAATATAATATAAAGTAAGTCGAACAAAGCCCTTCCGGGAAATGGACAGTTGTAGGGTCACAAGAGATAGGGATTGTTCCCTTAGAGAGTTCTCCAAGGTAATAAACTAATGGTAAGGGGTCTGGTTGCTGTGTTCGTTCTCTAAACTGGTAATTGGCTGTCGCTAAGAAGTTTAATGATATAATTAATCAAACACACCGAATGCTACTAGCCTGTGAAATGAGGTGTGAAAGTGCGGTGCATAGTTGAGAGGGTGAAGCTGTAGCTCAGAGAGGAGGCGTGGCCACCATTCGGGGCATGCGCGGTGAGCAAATTCTCCTCACCGTACTCACCGCGGTCATTTCACCAATGGATGACATCCCTAGGCTATGCCAGGATTGAACCAGGACAAGCTCTGAACTCTATTTGCATTCTTTTACTTATGGGATCGGGATGAAAAAAGTTAAGTTCAGAGGAAATGTACCACGATCTAAACATATGGAGGGTGAAAACCCTTTTAGGGAAAAATAACCCAAAGTAAGTCTACACTTGTTCGGGACTCAAACCCCGCACTTCCCCTTCCCAACCAACCAAACTAGACATAGTCAGCCTGATCCATACACAAACATTTTCAAAATCATCCATTAATGAGGGTTGGGTGTTCATACCCTCCTGCAAACTAAAGAGGGCCTTACTGAGGGTTGGGTGTTCATACCCTCCTGCAAACTAAACAGGGCCTTACTGAGGGTTGGGTGTTCATACCCTCCTGCAAACTAAACAGGTCCTTACTGAGGTCTGGGTGTTCATACCCTCCTGCAAACTAAACAGGTCCTTACTGAGGTCTGGGTGTTCATACCCTCCTGCAAACTAAACAGGTCCTTACTGAGGTCTGGGTGTTCATACCCGCCTGCAAACTAAACAGGTCCTTACTGAGGTCTGGGTGTTCATACCCTCCTGCAAACTAAACAGGTCCTTACTGAGGTCTGGGTGTTCATACCCTCCTGCAAACTAAACAGGTCCTTACTGAGGGTTGGGTGTTCATACCCTCCTTCAAACTAAACAGGTCCTTACTGAGGTCTGGGTGTTCATACCCTCCTGCAAACTAAACAGGTCCTTACTGAGGTCTGGGTGTTCATACCCTCCTGCAAACTAAACAGGTCCTTACTGAGGTCTGGGTGTTCATACCCGCCTGCAAACTAAACAGGTCCTTACTGAGGTCTGGGTGTTCATACCCTCCTGCAAACTAAACAGGTCCTTACTGAGGTCTGGGTGTTCATACCCTCCTGCAAACTAAACAGGTCCTTACTGAGGGTTGGGTGTTCATACCCTCCTTCAAACTAAACAGGGCCTTACTGAGGGTTGGGTGTTCATACCCTCCTTCAAATTAAACAGGGCCTTACTGAGGGTTGGGTGCTGTAGCGTATACTTAGATAAAAGGTCAAAATGACGTATAGTGGGAAAAAAAGATACCATGTTTATTTCTGAAGTGAACAGTATAATTTCAACACTCTTTTTTTTTTTTTTTTTGCTTTCCTGTTAGTAAAATTGTCGAGAAGATTGTTGAAGTTTATTTCATCCGTCAGTTCCTGTTCTATAGACAATATGGCAAGATTTCTTAACCGCAAGGTACTCTTTGTTTAACTTAAATAATTCTTGATCAATTTTAATTTAGAAAAATTCCGTTCACAGGTAACAACACTAACAGTGGTAATACTTCATTCACTATTTTGAACTGAGCTCCCAAGACTGTATTTTTGAATAAATTGCAAGTGTTCAGGGGGGATTTTCCTTCCGCGTCTCTGTTTCGTATTGCGTGGCAACAACAGCATTAAAACTCTGAAGTATTTTCTCTCAACGAGGAAGTCTTCCTCATTAATAGCATCGCCATCATTATTTGGTTGACACTTTTTTTGTCATTCAAAAGGTTCGACTGAGTGAAGAAGGCATATTTCTCAACAAGAACATGAAGCTGTTGAAATCTGAGAGTAATTTATTGGATCACTCTGTCCAACGAATAAAACAATTCTCTCAATTCAGCATATCATGATTCTTCACCAGCCATCTGTTACATCGACATTGATGCACCATGACTATACCAAGATCATCACACATTTCTTTGGCATAGGCTATTGAATTGTTAACTAGTTCATTCCTATTATCAGTTAAAATCCTTTTAAAGCCTCTAGTTTTATATCAAATTGTTGAATGTTCAAACTTTTTGATTGGAGGTAGTCCTGTGGTTAATTTCTAGGACGGATCCCCAAAGGCCAAGAAAGCATAGGAAGGGAAACTATTGTAACGCACCAAGCAACACGCCAGCATCTGAACTGGTAACTGTAATTTATTCGTAAGCAGTTAACTGTTCTAAAGCATTTAAGGTTCTCGATTTTTTTTACAACATTCACAGCTTCTCCCCTTGCCCTCCATCAAGTTTCTACTTCGCGCTTGACACTTTGACCAGTGACTAAAGTCAGAATATCCTGGCGATGGTTCGAGGAAGAAATTTTTTTAAATAATGCTCCACAGTTACAAAAAAAAAGTAACAGAATTCACAGCAACAGAAGCTGCATTCACGTACACCCGTCAAATTTAGCGTGATATCTGTACATGCAACAAATTATGATTTTCTATCAAGTTCCTTGATACGTCTCTGAACGCCAGTATGTTGACCATCACAGCAGCATTATCATATGCTCGTGATCTACAATTTTGAATATAAATTATGTCGTTTTTTAACTCTAGCAAAATCATATTCAAAAATATTCTAAGTGGTTTTACCCTTTGTTTCAATGAAATCAACAAATGATTCCACTACCTTTTCCCCAGCTGGGTTTTAATAAAATGTTTACTTAGCACTGGATCGCATTTCGTCAACAAATGAACTATTTCTAAAACATATCCTCTATTTCCCGTTGGTTCAGATTCAGCATCAGTCTTATAGTAAACTCCTTCTCGATGAGCCCGTAAGGTCAAATTCTGTTTAGTTAGGAATATAATGATATCCAACCATTTCGAAAGTGTCTCCTTTCACTTCTTCATTTAGTTTTTAGCTACATCTTGTTCCTTTTTTTTTTTTATCAATTGTTGCTCCATATCTGATTCTAATTTCCAACTCCTTCCACTGTGTGAAAGCCCGAACATAGTCTACACTAGATTCAAGCTCGAATATTTTAGGATTAAGTTACCTCCACATGTTGAATCCATCCACAGAATTAAAATTTGAATGACTTCTGTCTGAAAATAATCTGCTACAAAAGCAGTAAAGAGCTCAACATATTTTCATTATTTGGCAGAGTTCGAAAAAAACCACTCGCGTGTAAGTTTTCTGTTTCATCCTCCGATTGACTCGCCCTCACGAATCACTTCACCAGAATCAGAATGTAACTTATATGTTGATTTTGAATTATAGTATAATAGGGAAATTTAAGTGTTTAATATGTATCTACATTTTATTTCTTTTAGTAGTAAATGATAAAATTGTGTCTGACTTTTTTACCACCCCAGCATAAAAAAAACTCTTCTTTTCGTTACGGTAGACCAAAAGTTTCGCCCCCTAAAAGGTGCCGCCCGGGCTGGACCACCCTCCCCGCCCCCTCCTTAGCTATACGCTACTGGTTGGGTGTTCAAACCCTCTCCTCTCCTGAAATTTATATTAATAATATATTTTGTATTTGTCCTCATTGCCTTTTCATGTATCTTTTTTTTCCCGTCGCACTAATCGGGTAGAACCGGGAAGGTAGAGCTATACATGAGATGAGCCCACATTTGCGTGGAAGAAGGGTGTTAAGCAATTTAGGGGGGAAAAACCCACCATCAGATCAAGATTAGAACCCCGACCTCCACGTCACTGACAAACTGGACTTCTATTTGAGTCCTATAAAATTGACAGCACCTACAACTTCTGGCGGAGGTAAAAACCTCCCCCCACCTGCAAAAATTAGTGACTGACTGACATTGAGGTAAGGTAACAAGTTCAGTCGACATTTGGGGTACAAAACCTTTATGGTTCCTTTTTAGAAAATGTTTTTACAACTAAAATCTTACCTTGAATTATTATTTATTCCATAAGACACATCAATAATTTGATTGGTCAGTTAAATTATTAATTAAAATGTCTCTATCAGAATACACACATGACAACTTTGCATGAAAATAACTATTTTTTAAAATTATCAATTCAGCCAAAAATGTTTTAAATTGAATTTTAACATCTTTTAGTGAATTAACATTAATTAAACTCTTACACATAGATTTATTTAACCAGCTCTTAAAAAAACTCTATTAATTAACTTAAAAAATACGGATCGATATAGTTACATAATTATCAACCTAAAAAAAAACCTAACACACTAAAATAATTACTATGTTTAATCATATATATTAGATAAAAATATTATTTTATGTATTTGTAGTAAAAAAAATTGAATAATAGTTATTTCTATGCAAAGTTGCCATGTGTGTATTCGGAGGGATACATTTTAAATAATTAGTTAATCAACCAATTAAAACATTTTAATGGGTGCCACTTTTTTGTGTCTTATATTATAAATAACACTGTAAGATAAGTTAAAAAAAAGATATATGTTCTCTAAAGGAACCATAAACGTTCTCTCCCCGAAATGTTGATTGTTCCTAAGTTTTAATTCGTCGAAACACTCTTAGAGACCATAGTGCATTGCTGACTATTGACTGTAAAAGGCTAAAAACGGTTTATAAGACTTGAATACGTCAACAACCTGGGTCCTGTGACAAGTACAAATATAAATACAAGTGTTTGAGAAGGTTGTTATCTAATCGAGTAAATATATGATACACGAAATAAGTCAAACTAGCCTTCATAATATTTACAGCAAACCATCAATTAGTTTTGTATCAATGAGAGTATTAAACATTACTTAGGTCTAAACACTTAATGACCTGAAAGCTTTGCAATTTGCTTTACAGATGGTGATAACAGAAAATCATATCAAACAATTGAACGTTAAAGCAAATACTTTTCATGCCGAAAAGGTATGATGGAAAAGTACTGGTGATTGTTGAGGAGGGGTGAGGGAAGAGGAGGGGTGAGATCGAAGAACAAGGGTGGCCAGGGTATTAGTTGACGTGTCGAACAACAGAGTTGGCCAGCGCGCGATTTGGAACCGAATAGCTTATCTGGAAATATGAATTACGCCCACAATATGATAATGTTAACTTTTCAAGAAAGTCCAACTTTCTAAAAGGGGTTTCCAAACTTACAGTCAAAGTAAATAAACAAAAATATATTCAAATTTTTTAGTCAAGCTGTGTATACATTTTTGTGTTAAGTTGGTAACACACTTAATGCTTGTCCTGGCTACTATAAGGGACGTTTGCCAACTTCGTTTTTCATACTTTAGTAAATTTAGTGAGAGATAATAACTAATATACTGTTTCTCACGGTGATACAATTTCATCTCTTACTGGGAACTAAACACGGGACCCTCAGATCTGTAGATAGGTGCTCTACCATCCAAACCAAAACGTTGGAACAAATTGTTTGAAAGCTGTATTGCTGCGTAGCAACACAAAACAACTTTTCACCTGCTTCGGTGGCCACATGGTCTAAGACGCTACTCTCGCAATAGACTGAACTGCAGAAGACGGGGAGATAAGGGTTGGATCATAGTCAGGCGCACTGAGGGGTTTCCCTCCTTAAATGTTTTTTCCCTCTCCCTCCACGCAAATGTCGGAGCGTTTCCTATAAATTAAACCTCCCTAATGCCTAACACATTAGTGTGCCTGATTAGTATATAGGCATACAACCCGAGCGGTTTGTGAGGTGCTAAAAAGGAAAAGAAAATACAACTTGACGTGTGAGCTTCTCTACAAACTAAATAAAACTATTCTGGACACATACAAGGGCACCCGCAGGGTTTTGCTCCAGGAGGGAAGGAGGGGGCAAACTGGGCAAGGTGCAGGGGTCCGGGGAAAATGTATTAAATTGAAGCCTCAAAAGATGATTTTTAAGGTAATCCTTTCTCTTGAAAATATGATACAACATAAAAAAAATGTTTCAAATTTATCCAAATTCGTGGGTGGACACTTAATCCTAACGATTTGAACGGCGAACGCTGTCGGAATTGCTCGCGCATGCGCCAAACTATCAACCCTAAACTCAGCAGGTAGCCTGGTGGCGGGCGCTAGTAATTAGTTTATTAGTTCTATAACGCTCTGTTTGTTGGCTAGAGACTCTGTTTGAGCGCTATTTAAGAACACTTTTGGACGAGATTAATCTACTTTTAATATTTATACAACCTTAGTGGGGACAATTGCCCCCCCCCTGACCCCACTGTGGGTGCCCCTGAATACACATATTTTAATGGAATTGTGAAAACCAATGTTGAATGTGGATAATTATCATCAAAGTTTCTGTAATGTTTAGTTGATGTCTCGTTGGACACACTTTAATCTCCTCTCTTCCATATTGGCAAGTGTTTGGACATCCCTCAAGGGAAACCAGGAGTTGAGGGGAAGGCAAGGTAGAGCTCAACCAGTATCACACGCTATTGCGCACTAGGACATTGTGCTATATACCAACAATCAAGCTTCTTGGCAGCCAGTTTGCAAGAGAAGACTCACTCAATAATAAGTGTTTTTAATTCAGAGGAGCCAATGAAAAAGGCTTCTCAAACGTTTTCCAGTTCGAAGAGTAAAAAGTGTGTTCTAATTCTGTTTATGCCAGTAAAGGCAAAAACAATTTTAATTTTGAATCAATTATGATCAATCTTTTCCCCCAATAAAGTTATATTGTGTTTTTAAATTGCATATTCATTATTATTATCATTATTAATTTAGTATTAAACGCGTTATTTATGTGTAGTCCTCTATAACATATCTAGTCAATAATTTCAAGTGGCCCGAGATTTAAAGTAAAAGTCTGTGACATTAAAATACCGACGCGTGCTTGTAGTATATTATTATAAAGTTGTTTTACGCAAGGAATATGAACGCTTCTAAAAAAACAGTCGACATTTTGGGTCGTCGTCGTCGATGCAGCAGTATAGGAGACTGGATTCCAAAAGCTCACGACTTGAAGACCTTTGTTCATATCCCAGGTAAGGTTGATCCTTATGGCTAGACTACGTTCACGTCACTAAACTATGTTTTAAATTAACGTAGATTTGATGGAAACATAAATTGAGAAATCCAAGGTTCAGGTATCCACTTGGGGTGGACCTACGGAATATTTTAGGCATGGAAAACAGGAAAACTAATAGATAATATACCGTAGCCTAGTACATAATTTCACTTTAACATTCAATGTTCATATTTTTAATAGTGGATGATGTAGGCCTATTAGATAATATTTGTTAATTATAATGGTTATATTCATGAACCATAGTTTTTAACCTTTTCCAGCACATTGTTGGATCTTTTTTTATTATTTTCTAAAACATATTTTTTTTAGAAAAACCCTTATTAATTTGTATTAAAAATACAGGAGAGCCGATGGTGACAAACTCAAATGTACTTAAGCACAGAATATAGTGGAAATAGTTTGCTCCACTAACTTAAATTTCAAGAAATTAGTGGTCATTACAAGAACTTAACTCGAATGTTACCATGTAATTAACTACGGTATCTATGATTATTTTGATTGGGCCAAAGTGCAAAGAGAAAAAAGTTGGCGTTTAAGAAAATCCATATGTAAGTGTGCAGACTGACTCGCAATAACATGTATACGTTTATTAACAACCAGGGACTCTTATACCAATCTACAATAACACTTTAAGGTCTCTAAACAGAGTTTATGTATATATATAATTAATAAAGTATATTATAATTAATCTTATGGGGTAGAAATGAGGGATGGAGCAGTTTAGAGGTAATCTAACTGTATTTGCATGGAAGGAGAGTGGGAAACCATATAGGAAAAACCACCCTCGAACCCCAATCTCCCCGCCTTGAGCATGCCAGTCTAACACGAGATTGACATGTTAGACCACTATGCCACTGAAGCGGGCTGGGACATATTTATCCATAAAATCTACCTAGGGCTACAATCTATTCTTTGTCCACCCTTCTCTTCCCAGAGGAAGTTTCAAACTTATTTTAAGTGTGCAACAAACTTTCTAATAAAAGGTAGCCTATTACCATCGTCGTACAGTTTACAACACTCAAGTAATCATGAAACTAAATATTGTTTTGAATTCTAAAGATTAAATTTTTATTTATTTCCCTCGACCTGTTACAAAACGAATTTGCAGTTAATATTTAATATGTCAATTAAAAAAAAAATTTCAAACAAAATTTCAAGGTGTAGTAAAATTTACAACACGCAACTGCTCAAATAATATTTCTAGCGTGTGTGACAAAAGGTCAATTAAAAATTAAAAATAATTTAAAGTTGCAAGTGGTGCGGCTCGGCTCGCAGCGCCGTCCATTGAGTTTTGAGCCGAGCCTCGTAACATCCTTTGATGTTTGTCGAAACCCCGACATTCACTGGTTGCTGCGAGCATTCTATTGAACCCATCTATCAAAATTTAACGACATTCGGCTTGCTAGTCTGGAAACATCTTAACCTTTCCAGGATCAACAACATAATGTTTCATTAACTTCTGGGATTCTTAAATATGTTGCACTAACTTAAAATATTCATGAACACACTCACAGATCTCAATCACGCTATTTTGATGCAAGTTCCGATTGATCCTATTCTATTAGGCTATCTCGATTCTTCAATTCCTTCTCATAAAATATTTAGATTAAAAAAAAATTGTTCATCAACATATTTATTTATTCACACATGAAAGATTAGCTTAAGCTTGGTTGAAATAGTTTGTCTATAGTAAGTTAACCGAACATTATAAATATTATGCGCAAAAAAAAACTTTATTATGCAGCAAATTATCCCAGACCCAATAGTGGAAATAGCTTTTCCATTTTTGATCAATATTTGTGACAGTCTACTTCAGGTTGTTTCATCGAATGTTGCACAAAATATTTTTAAACAAAATAATAAAACAATAGGCCCTACTTAAATTCATTTTAGTACAAGAATTAGGCTTTTTACATCAAAAAGGAAATTGTTATAAGTTTGTAAATGGTTAATGCGTATTATATATAATACATTAAATCACCATTGGGCTATATTCTAGGATTTTGTAGACAACTCGAATTAGGTGAGTTTTCTTTATTTTTTAAATTACAGTATATTTATGATTTGAAAATATCAATTTTTTTTATCATTGGAAATTTGCAATTGTTGTGATTTATAGGCCTATCTTGTGCTAAAATTTATCATTAACTTATATGACAAAGAAAAATTAAAGGCTGGCCCTCTGCACTCACCATTCCCTAGTTGATAACTAGGAAACATAATATAATACAGTTATATCTTCTTCGTCTTGACACCATCTTGCTAATATTATATTTGTATTAAGCCTGGTTAACATATTACTTTAAATATATTAGGGCCTACACTATGTTTTATGGAAATATTGATATGTGACATAAAACTTGCTAGACTACTTGAAAATTCATTTTAGTATGTACAATAAGTTTTTAGAAAAGATGAAATGAATAAAACTGGTTTTTAGAAAGTTATGAGTTTGACACTAACATAAGCTATTAATATGTTAATGTAGTTGATGTACATTTGTGTGAGTTCTGGGGTCAGATCTTGTCCTTGGTAAACAATATGGTCTAACGTTATTCTGTGATGAAGGTGAGTCTAAGTGGATAAAATACCCGTTGCCATAAAATTACATTTTCTTATAGGCCTAGTTAAAATTATGTTAAAAACTATTTTTAAAACATTAGAAACATTACACAAAGAGTGGAATTCTTTACACTTTTTCTATGTGATATTATTGTAAATTTATTATTATTTACCATCTAAACACACAACAATAGCAAGTTTTGAAAAATAGCAAAACTAATATTGTAATTTTTTTAATGTGCAAGCTATCCGTTGTTAAAAAATTAAAACAGAACCACCTAAACCGTAAACATTTTCTGGTGAGTAGAGCCTAAGACACTTCTATGTTTCTGGGTGAATTCTAAGACACTGCTACTATGTCTTTGGTGAATAGAGCCTGTATAAATATTTAAACGAATGGTACTAACATATAAAACAAAGTCAATTTTCACAACATGACACCAAAAGTATTTTAATACAATATGATATGGGTAGGCTATCACTGATCAGGTAGGTACTTTTGAAATCCGTTTTGAGTTTTAACAACTTAAAAAAAAATCTAGCCTTAGATAGAGTATGCTATTAGGGTAAAGCAAGAGAGTAGGAAAGGGTTGACAACAATGGTACAATGTATCTATTAGGATAAACAGAGGATTTAGCTTTGGTTGGTAATAAATAGTAAAAAAGCTGTTGCAAGAAATGCAGACATTTTACTAAAGGCTAGTAAGGAAATAGGTTTAGAAGTGAGCACTTAAAAGACTAAGTGTATGATAACACAGAACACAAGCCGAGGACGATAATTTAGATAATACCACGAACAACAAAGCATTTGTCAGGGTTAATGAGTTTAAATACTAAGGAACAATATTTTAACTATACCTCAGTTTTAGCTTATGTGGTGCTGACTGACAGCTCACAGCTGACTTCTGACGGCTTTGAAAAGCTACCAGACCAAATTATGTATCCCTACGCCGAACCATATGATCTGCAAAAAACATGTCTTTAGCAGTTGTCACTTCTGACATTCAAAATTTAGGTATATACCTAAATGTTGACTGTCAGAAGTCAGCTGTGAACTGTCAGTCAGCACCACATAAGCTAAAACTGAGGTATAGCAATAATGTTATTGGATTGAAAATTAGCGAAAGAATTCTGTTGGGAAATACATGCTATTAAGTAAGTTGTTGACATCTCACCTACTTTCAAGGAATATAAAACTCAGAATATATAAAACAATAGTTCTATCAGTTGTTCTCTATGGTTGTGAGACGTGGTCTCTTACCTTACATGACAACAAATTTAGAGTGTTAAAAAACAAGCGGATTAAGAAGGTATTTGTTCCGAAAGGAATGAGGCTATTGGGGAGTGGTGGAGGTTACATGATGAAGAGCTACATACCCTGTATTCACCACAATACATTTTTAGCATAATCAAGTCTTGTATATTACGGTGAGCAGAACATCGTGAATGGGAGAGCTTAGAACCTTGTTCAGAGTACTGACTGGCAAACTGACTGGAAGATACCATTGGAAACACCTAGACACAGATGGGAGGATAATATTAGAATGGAGCTGAAAGATAGGGTGTAATGAGGTGGACTGTACAGAACTAGCTCTAGATCAGGATAGGGTGTAATGAGGTAGACTGGATAGAACTAGCTCTAGATCGGGATAGGGTGTACTTTTGTAAGTGCAGCAAAGAACTTTTAGGTTCCAAATGACAGAGTTAAATAAGCATTGATAATATTTTTATTATTATAAACAATCCAAACTTGGAAAGTCACAATCATCTCGCTTGTTTTATTAAACTTCTTTATATTGTAAAAGGAAATGTTATCAACCATAATACATAAACTAAATCTACTTTTCACACACCCTCACACGGCATTTCCAGCTGTAATCAAGGGAGGATTATCACCGTGGGAAAATAAAAGTATAAAACCTTTATAACTGGGACTCTCGTATTCCAACGAGTCCTTGGTGTGGTAAGTTCAACTCACCAACACACTCATTAATAATAGAGCAGAGCTTAGCAACTTCCCTGCATCCTGTTGCCAAGGAAGGCATTGTTGTTCGACCTTGTGATGTTGAGAGTGAACATCTACATAACCGAACTCACAGGGTCATCTAAATCACTCGCATGACCGGCCACTGGGAAACAAGGACCAGTTCAGATAATATTGGATGATTTTACATTTCATTAGCTGTAAGATGAGTCGAAACTCTTCAGATTTAGATAGGAAGAGGAACAGTTTTAATAGTTATAATTAAAATAAACATACTAAAACAATTTAAAAAATGTAACTACTCTAATTGTTGTCATGTCATGTAATCTGCATATAGTCATTTTTGCTAGTACAGTAGGGCCCCGATATCCGCGGGTATTACTTTCCCAGATCTACTGCGGTTACGTGAAGCTGTGAATAATACCAAACTATTATATAATGTGATATTCATGTAACATAGCCTACATAAATATGGCAAAGTTTAATTGAAAAATTATTCACAGTAAAACATTACCAACATTAATTAAAGTACATAATAATGTGTACTGTACACTAGAGTGTACTTACTATTCTCCATTGTTATTGTTGTGACAATCACTGATTAGGATGATCAAGATGAAAGTGATATAATAGCACAATGTCCATGTTGAGGAGATGCTGTGGGGCTATGGTGTAGTCATTGTGACTTGTAAACAATTTTTTTCTTTAATAAAAATAAATAAAATTGGGCAGTGGTAGGGTACCTAAGACATTTTGAAGAATGTCCATGATTACGTAGGCTCCCCACTCACACTGGGAGTTGCGGCTATGTAGTATTTAATCTACTGGTAGTGAAATATTTGGTTATTTAAAATAAATTAATAAAAATGGACAACCTACACAAAAGTGTTTATAAGATCACTTTCTAGAGTCTGAATAAAATACCTTCAAACCTCCTATAAAATGTGAACAGATTTGTTTGGTTACGAAAATATGAAAACTAAAATTTTCTAAGAAAATGATATATTTTGTTGTAGAGCCATAATTATTTTTTAGTTTAATGATTTAAATCATTGTAGAGCCACTAGTAGTATCTTTGTTTAATTATCTCTATGTTATCAATGTAGAGCCACTATTAGTATCGTAGTTTAATGAACTATATCATGTAGAGCCACCAGTAGTATCTTGGTTTAATGAACTATATCATGTAGAGCCACCAGTAGTATTTTAGTTTAATGATCAGGATGCTCTCTTACATCGTTTAATAAACTATAATGTTTTGGTAGGTTTTAAAATATGTATGAAATTAGATCTTAATTAGATCAGGGACTACATGATATTAGATTAAAGCTTATATTTTAAAAGGTGTCATCAAATAGTTGGCTTAGAGCTGTTACTAACCTAGCACATAATTTTTGTTCTTATTTATATTTTTGTTCCTCCAACCTTCTTCTTTCCCATGTTTTCTCCTGATTGTATTTCTCTTTTAGAAAGAGAACTACTTCATATCATAGAGGCCTACATTAAAGAATTATTTAATCAGTTAATGATTGCTAAGCTAACTTGACTAAAACATTCCTAACTAAATAGCCTACATATTCCTTGTAGAAACCCCAAGGTTGCTAATGATTATGAGTATGTGTTTGTGCTATTAGGCCTTGTGGTTGTGTGTTGTAGGAGGTGTCAAGATGGTGTGCGCATCATTTGTTGCGGCTGTGGTCGTGTGGATCACTGTTCAGTTTGGAGCTCACCTCAACTTGTTAAACGTCAATGTTTTAGCGCTCAAAGCACCACACGGTCTGCAATCGTTCTTTGGTGATCATGCTGGTAAGCAAGCATCTTGAGTAAATACACGCTTGCTTTGGAAACTGCAATCATACTTTTGATAAAAACATACTGCAGTCCAATTTTCATTGGAAGAGTTTTATCTGACAGCTAGAAAAGTTACTATATGTACTGTCATCTATTCATACGTCAAGTCATGTGATATATTATAAGTACCTATAAAATAGCATTACCACGGTAAAATAGTAAAATGGGTGCACACAAATATGTTTGTATTTTCTTCGAGGCTCTTCCTATGAAAATTAGAATGTTCCTACATTTATTGAATTGAGTGTGTAGCAATAATGAATGGTCACAGTGATCAATATGTAATTATCAAGCATGGGGCCAGAACTGAATCACCAAAGTGATAATTTGGTCGCCAAAAGTATGACTGTATTATTTCCTGTCTATATGAAAATATGAATATGCAAGCCCACGTTTAATTTGCTCACAGCTCTGTCAGGGGGAAGTAATAGACTCCCAAGGTCAATCCGAGCTATACCCTCCCAGCTTCTCGACGTGGAGGAGGAAGTTCTGCAAGATTCTGTCAACTTTGGCGAGGGCGTCGTGAGCCGTTTGGGTCGCTTGGAGGTGAACCTGGCAAGCTCAGATGTAAAGGTGTCCTCAGGAAGTCCTGTACATGGTCAGCTGATAGATTCCTACCCCGACTTGAAAGCTCTGGAGCAGGGCAAACACGCTCTTGTTGCCGTGAAGGCGTCGCTGTTCCTTGCTCAGAACACTTGTCAAAGGTAACATTTTATAGAATCCTACGACAAAGGTCAAGGGTTCAGTAAAACTAAGAGGACAGACTGATCTTTGTTTCAATCCTCTTAGCATACACATGCTCTCAGAAATATGTGAACTAACCCATAATGCTCTGTAATCGCAATCAAACATATTCAATTGACTGCCATTACATTTTTTGGTGCCTAAAAATTTTAAAGGTTGTTGTCATTATGTTAAATTGTTGTGTACCTTAAAGAGGTGTTTAATGACTTGTTATAAGATTACAATATTTTTGCTGAATTGCTTTTGCAAGCAGATCATCTTATGCAAAACAAGCACACTTGGAACATATCTCATATTTAAGCTCACAAGGTATTCCACACATATAGCTTGTCATTGCTCTGTGGTGTAGATTCAGCAAATGTGTAAGTCTCAGGTTATGCTGTAAGTGCTATCTTCTTAGGGTTATCCTTAAAATTTGTCTTTGAATCCTGACTACAAGTTTTAATTGGAGTTTTGTCAGATCATTGAAAAATAGTTTTGAACTGGAGGTTCAACATGCTATGTCTCGGGGGGGGGGGGGGGGGGAATATTTTATTTATTTCTCAATATCTATTCACATTATATTTATTAACATACCCTTGTAGACCTGCTTGTTTTTAAATGTGCAGCGTCTAGGATTTTCCTTGACAAAGTAAGTTTTGTAAAAATGAGGGCTGGCCTAAAATGAGACTTTTTACCATTTTTTTTTTACTACCACTGTGTTTAACCAAATCCATTAGCGATTTAATCTAAGGATGTGCTAGAACCACTTTTTAAATTTGAGACTATCTTGAAATGAGAATATGAAAAAATATTAAGATGCAAGAATGAGACGAAAAAATTTACTTTGAAATTGAAAAAATGTAAATTAAGTTATGTAGACTAGAATAAATATCGTATATAGTTTAATCTCTTTTAGACATTGGGGCTGGCCCTTGTTTTGGATATAATTTATGTACGTTTCATTTGATCTTATAATGACAATAAAGGCTGTCCACAGGTCAGGGAAAAGTCAGGGAATTTGCTTGGCCAAGGAAAAGTCAGGGAATTTTCACATATTCACTTTTAAAAAAATATGCTATATTTACTTAACAATAGAAAAAACATCTTTTTGAGCTAATCTCGATAGTAATCATGTTATTCTCGTATAATCTTTCTGCCCTCTAACACATGTCTTCAGCCAAAGAGGAGTCATGATTATACACATGCTTGGGAATTTGATTACTTCAAAAGAATAATAATCTAAGAAAGAATGTGTCTCACAATAATTTTAAACTGTACTGGTGTAAGGTGATCGTTTAATCTCTCACTATGATCTATCCTAGATTGCAATACCCAGTAGCCCATCACTTTAGGCTGAAATTCTTTAGCCTCTTCATAGAGTGACACAATTTCAGAATGTGTGTGTTTGTCTAAAAATATTATTACATATAAGCTAATGATCTTAATAAATAAATCTTGATCTTGATAAATAATATTTGTAAAATATAATGACTGGAAAACCTGTAAAAGTTAGGGAATTTTAAATTATATTTTGTCTGGACATCCTGTAAAAATGGAGTAGTTGATCTAAATGCAGATTTCAAAGGTAAAAATTTTTTTTTTAAATGTATGTCACACACTAAACAATATCCAGGTAATAATGTGATGTTTGCTGACAATTCATTGTTACTGACGAGGGAGTGTCTGTGCTACAGATATGGTCTTGATGACGACCAATGTGGTCAGTTTGTCACGTCAATGAAACTCAACTCGACCCAGCTTGGCTCCAAGTGTACCCCTCAAGATGGCCCCTCATTCTCATGTGTTCTGTCGACCAAATACCGCAGTCTAGATGGTTCTTGCAACAACCCCTCGCATTATTCCTGGGGGAAGGCGTTCACCGGATACCGCAGGCTGATCTTTCCTCACTACGGAGATGGTACGTGCTAATGTGTGCCTAAACACACCCTCATTTTGGTTGGAAGAACACTTTAGAAGATTCACACATATTTATTGCGGCCAACAATGTTTTAGTAACTTTAGTAACTACCAGATACTGTTCTTCCTATCAAAATCAGGGCATAGCCATCTTGTGCGTTAACATGATAATTAAATATCTATCAAATATATCTTTTGATTCTACTATTGTTCTATGTGAATGGTATGTGGTGGCAGTGATACTGCAGGGTCTAACTATTGAATAGTTGCTGGATAGTTAGAGTTGGTGGTTTTCTTTTCGTTTTGATCCATTCCTGTGACAGTTTATAACTGGAACATATTGCATGGGTTAAGCACTCATCATCATCATCAACATCATCATCATCTGTTTCAGCCTGTGGCTGGGTCAGTTTAGTAAAATGTTTCCATCTTCCTCTATTCTTCTACCACTCTTCCTCCTTAAGTTTCTTCCGTTATTCTCCTCTCACTTTCTCTCTTCTGCTTCTCCCATCTCTTTCTTGGCCTTCCTTGCAGTCTTTTCCCCACATACTTTATTTCCAACATTATCTTTAGTTAAGCAGTGAAGCAATCTTAAAAGTCAAAGCTGTGATTGGAGACATTCCTGGGTTTTTGATTTTGGTGTCCGTTAATGCGTTTACAGAGTTTCAGTGGTGAGGCCAATATATTGTGTGGTATCAGAGGGCCCACTGATCTATCAGATCTAAATAGGAAGGACCTTATTTACGTTTTTAATTTGAACTAAAACTTTTTAACATATTTTTTATCCGTCAAGTCGTGCAATATTATTATCTATAAATTATATATGTGGACTATTGCATAAAATGAAGTAGTATCGAAACAGGGAAAGATGGTGGTATATAAAATTGTGTTGACACTAACATTGCTGCATGGATGTAAAGAGTGGTTTTGTCAGGAGAAACACAAGAGCAAGGTTAATACAGTTGGAATGAGATATCTAGGAAATGTATGTGGAAAAACTCGTATATATAGAGTCAGTAACGAATGGGTGCTAAAGGGGTGCGGTTTGAAAGGGAATCAAATAGAAGTGTCTTAGGTTGGTTTGGGCTTGTTGGGAGGATGAGTGTGGTGGATCGAGGGACGGAAGCAAATGTATGAAGGTAGAGTGTGTAGATCAAAAGGAAGAGGTAGGCCATGTAAGATGTGGCTAAATGCTGTAGAAAAATGTGTGAAAAGAGAACTATAGAGAGTTTTAAAAATAAAAGAGCTGATATGACTCGGTATATGAATGTTGTTTAAACGAAGGCAGTATGCAAAGTTAGAGAAGTGTCGGATAAAGTTAGTTATTACTACGAGGTTGTTGTTTTTTGAGATACAGGCACAGTTTATTGCCTATACGGGAATGGTGTAAATAGGTTGTGTGTGTGTGTACTTGCCTGCGTGCATTCATGCATGTGTGTGTATCCATAGTGACAAAAAATATTTGATTGAGGTGGCTCATGGCACCATCTCCCAACAGGAGATAGTAAGGGATTTATTTTGACATAAGGCTTAGTTTGAAGTAATTTAAAATGTGTTAAAACTAGAGATGGGCCACTCAAATCTTCGAATCCTCGAATCCACCAAATCCTGACAAGTATTCGAGATTCAAGGATTCGATGGTCGAATCTTTCACCTCATAAACAAAGCATATTTTGAATTCAAAAATTACTTAGTTAGGCCTACTTGAAAAGCACAACTTAATCCGTAATCTTTATTTTGTCGGACAAAAGAGATTTGCATGAATAAAATCATCATTTTAAAAAAAAAATATTTGTTAGGTGTGGAAAATCTTACGTGTCTACTACCCTACCCTCCCATTTCTATGGGAAACTTGGACTTGACCGTTTTGGCACATGCTCACTTCTAAAACTCACCTCACGAACAATCTTGTAAATATTTTAATGAACGCATTAAAACTCTTCAAAAACCGAAAATCAAAACCAGAATTACAAATTAACTCGAAATAAAACAAATTACTGCTTTTTTTAAACAGAAATAAGAACACATTACACATGATACAAAGTCAGCCGCCATTACAAACAATACAAAGTCGGCTGCCATGACGTATATTATATTTACTCGTGAGAGTGATGATTAAAATAAAGATACTGTTAATTCTTAGTACCCAACTGGTTTTAATTATCTAAAACTATTCAAATAACCCCAATTTATTGCATACGATCCTTAAGTTAGACATTTTGTTAGGTTTCATGATAAATAAATACTCTCGGCAGTCAGACACCGATAAAACTGTTTATTTACGCCTACCGACTTACGTATTGTATATCGATTGTTAGTTTAAAATTGATTCTGGTAATCTGATCACTTAGTAAGCGTTTTCGAGTTTTAAGAATCAAATAACGACTTGCCAATTCATAATTTGTTTTTAAATTGATTTTAACTAAGAGTTTATTATTTTTTAAATATGTTATTGAAATAGTTGTAAAAATATTCAAATGTAGTCCTTCCTTATAAAATGGGAATGAACATATTGGAGTCGAAAATATGTTCGTGTTTTAAATAGAATCTATTCTCAGAAATCGATATATCGCAAGAATCGAATATATTTCTTGTTTTCTACGCGAAGATAGATAATGGATATAATAATAAAATAATAATAAAACATACTTAGGCATTAATGAGTTCACTATTTCCAATGTATGTTTAATTGATAAGCATGTTGTTTTAGTCTTTATTAAAAATATCCGTTTGTATTTTTACTTTCTTACTAAAATAAATTATAATCTTTCAAAACATGATTAAAGTTGATCAAAGGATAACTAGGCCTAATCTGTTTATTTATTTCACATGCTTTCTTAGAAACTCAACTCATTCTAACAACACTTTTAAAAATAACTAAAAGACACTCAAATTTTGATTGATTTGATTTTCAAACAATAATATGAGTCTAGATTGTTTAATTTGGCTGGATTTTAACCTGTATTTTGTGAGGGGTGGTTGGAGTTGATTAAAATTGAAAGCATGATAGAAATAAATCTTAATATACAGTTTAGGCCTATATTGTGTAATGTAGGTCTATTTGTAAATAATTAAAATTTCTAACAATTGGTGACTTGGTGGTCTAGGGGTAAGGTGTCAGACTTCTGTGCTGAGGGTCTGGGGTTGAATCCTACGGTCCCGGCACAGATTTATCTGATTGCCAAACCCTTCCTTCACCTCTGACAAGATGTGTATTAATCACAACTTGTGAATGTGGGAATCCCAGGCCTCCACCGTGGTTCAGATCCCACGTTAAACTGTAGGTCCTCCATTTCATCTCACAATCACCCTACCATTGCACATTAGCGTAAGTGTGTATGACCCGAACGGGTAGTAAGAAGTGGTGCTAATAATAATAAAATAATAATAATAATAGTAATAATAATAATAATAGTAGTAGTAATAATAATAATAATAATAATAATAATAATAATAATAATAATAATAATAATAATAATAATTCTTCTAACAATTTGCTAGAATTCGGATTCGAGAAATAGTGGATTCGACCCATCTCTAGTTAAAACATAAAACATAATTCTGTTTTTAGGGGGTGTGAATTGTTTACGACTACAAACAAGCCTTGGTATTGAATAGAAACACTTGCTAAAATACTAAAATACATGTTTTACAAAACATTTTAATTCAAAATCATTTTTTGTTAATCTCACAACCAAAGGATAAAACTATTTCAGAAATCGGTGGGAAGTTAGTTTTATTTTGTGTGAAAAATCTTGAATTATGTGCTGGAATAAAATTCTAGTCTGTGAGAGCTTGTTGAGTATGTTGTTGGCGTTCTGGTTAGTAAATTAGGTTAACAGATTCACAGGTGTGGCTGTCTTTGAAAAGATAGATGAAGTTGTTCTTGTTGCTAGAGAAAGTGGCTGGTGTATTTGGCAGGTTTTGTAAGCTGTTTTTGTTGCAAGTCTGAGAGCTTGTGGGTTTGTGAAAGTTAGGTTTCACAGCTTTTAGTTCAGGTTGTACCAGAAGATACACGAGGATATTTCCAGGATATTGTTGGTTTGTTTAAATGCTTCCAATATGTGAAAACTTGCCTTTTTTTTTCCTTACTGGAAACTATATTTATCATAGGTTAGGCTAGATACACCTTGAGTTTCTCACAAATGGACATTTTGAGTACCTCTGAGAAAATATAAACTTTTTTGTTGCCCAATATTAATGACATTTCACTATATTATTAGTGTTATTTAATATCTATTACTACATCTATCAAAAGTGACAGCTGCAACATTTGCCTTGACATAATTATGGATACTGGACAGTAGATTAGTAATTGTTCTAGTTGTCAGATGTCAATTCTTAAGAAGATTGTGGTATAAACAAAACAGATGAGTCTCATTTTGTTAAATGGTTATTAATGCATGATATTGTAGTAACTTTTTGGTCAAGTCATTTAAAAAAAATCTTGTTTAGTGTTTTCAACGGTTCTCAGCCTCTTAACAAAGAACTAGTGCTGGTAATGGTGCTACATAACACTTGTATTAATATAGTGTTTGTTCACAGGTGTTCAAGAGCCAAGAAAGCCTGTACAAGGCAGAGCACTCCCATCGGCTCGTAAAGTCAGCACCTCTATGACTCAAAATGGCAGCACTGCTCATAGTGAATCGACTCTTGCTGCCATGCAGTGGGGTCAGTTCGTGGAGCATGACTTGGTTCATACTCCAGTCAGCAAGATGAGTGAGTAAACAGTTTCAAATGTTGTGCTACACAATCTGTGTCATGTAGTGTAGTGTCTGCTACACAATCTCTGTCATGTAGTGTAGTGTCTGCTACACAATCTCTGTCATGTAGTGTAGTGTCTGCTACACAATCTCTGTCATGTAGTGTAGTGTCTGCTACACAATCTCTGTCATGTAGTGTAGTGTCTGCTACACAAGCTGTGTCATGTAGTGTAGTGTCTGCTACACAAGTTGTCATGTAGTGTAGTGTCTGCTACACAAGCTGTGTCATGTAGTGTAGTGTCTGCTACACAAGCTGTCATGTAGTGTAGTGTCTGCTACACAAGCTGTGTCATGTAGTGTAGTGTCTGCTACACAAGCTGTGTCATGTGTTCCAGTCAGCACGGGCAACTCCATCATCTGCTGTCGTCAAGATGGCAGCCACTTGTCCCCGCGCTATCTTCACCCCTCCTGTTTCCCTATCACTATTCCTGGTAATGACCCTGTCTACTCTAAGTTCGGACTCCAGTGCATGAACTACGTGCGAACAGTGAATGCCATGAGGTCTGACTGCAGCTTTGGACCAGCAGAGCAGGTGAATACTACACTTACTGGGACTAGTTTGATATCACCACTAATGCTCTTTAACATCTTAACTGCTCACGTTACCTGTATTGTGATATAAAGACCTTGCCTCATGCTCTAAATGATGAATGAATGATTGTTTGCAGATGAACCAAGCAACTCATTTCTTGGATGGTTCAATGATCTATGGTTCAACCGTGGAGCAGCACCAGAAACTCAGGAGTTTCACCAATGGGAAAATGTTGGAGTCTCGGAATGGCAAGACCTATTTGCCCCTGACAGACAAGCCGATGCATTATTGCCAGCTGTCTTCCAACTCTGCCACATGCTATAAGTCTGGTGAGTAATCAACTGAAACATACAGCAATATACAAATAATATCAAGAGTAGTATATTTACAACTAGAGCTAGGTCAAATCTGCTCTATATTTAAATCTTTGTTTACCTACATATTCTGAATCTAATTGCAATCTTAGAAAATATAGTAAACATAAAAGAGGTTAACTTTCTCACATCAACTAATACTTTCCTCTTCAACTATTATTTTGTTGACATTAACTATTACGTGTGTGAACGCCCACCCTCAGCTGACAGTGATATCATTGTCTGTGTCTTGTCACGGGTGATATCCGTGTGAACGCCCACCCTCAGCTGACAATGATATCATTGTCTGTGTCTTGTCACGGGTGATATCCGTGTGAACGCCACCCTCATGTGACAGTGATATCATTGTCTGTGTCTTGTCACGGGTGATATCCGTGTGAACGCCACCCTCAGCTGACAGTGATATCATTGTCTGTGTCTTGTCACGGGTGATATCCGTGTGAACGCCCACCCTCAGCTGACAGTGATATCATTGTCTGTGTCTTGTCATGGGTGATATCCGTGTGAACGCCCACCCTCAGGTGACAGTGATATCATTGTCTGTGTCTTGTCACAGGTGATATCCGTGTGAACGCCCACCCTCAGCTGACAGTGATGCACACTGTGTGGTTGCGAGAACACAACCGTGTAGCAGGAGAGTTGGCCGCTCTGAACCCTCACTGGATTGACTCGAAGCTGTTTGAGGAGGCCAGGAGGATAGTAGTGGCCGAGATTCAGCACATCACCTACAGCGAGTGGCTGCCATTGGTTCTAGGTACGTTCACTTCATGGAGATCAACTTGTTAATTGATTTAAACATTGAAAAGAGGATAGACAGGAAAGGCCTACACACCTACCAGCAATTGTATTCCTCAACTCAATTAAAACACAACAAAAAACATAATTATCTAATTTTCGGGGTACAACAGAAGAAGAGAGTAAAACACAGACTGGACTATGGCAGCATGACTAAGGTAGATTATGGTCACTTTGATTCTGTTGTTGTCTGGTTCTTGATTCAAAAAAAAATGGTTTAGGCCTGGATTCTGCAGTTGCCTGTTCAAACTTGTCTCTTTATTCTTGGTAAATGGATAGAATTTTGTATTTATATTATATTTAATTATTAAATTAAATTATCTGTTAATATATTTACTTTTGTGAGTAGGTCTACTTGGAAGAAAAGAAGAGAAGGTTAAGGTTGAGACGGGGTGGGAGGGGGGTAGGGGATTCCTGGCTATGGTAATATATTGGTAGAGACACCGATATTTCGTGAGGCTTCGCGAGTTGTGTTTTTACGAACTTTTACTTAGCACATTAAAATTGCCATAGAAACATAATTAAACATCAATGTGGCATTTTTTGAGTGAAAATATTATCGCGAAATAAAACGAAATTAAATCTATTCGCGAAATTGACGATTTGGCCATTTAAACGCGAATTATGGTCTTTTTTTTCTATTTAAACGCGAATAAATAATAAAACATTGCTGACATCGGAAACCATTCTAAGACTTGGACAAAAAATAAAAATAATACCAACTGAACCAATATAATTTTCTTTCAAAAGAAAATTTATTTCCCTCATCCAAAGACTTGCTTTAAAAAGTGTTAAAACTGGCTACTACAACGGCCATATTGGGCGCCAAGGCAAGTATTTAAAGAATTAGAGGCAAAAAACAAGGCCATGTCTAAGCTAGAGTGAGATCTCTCTACACTCATATCTTTGGCTTCCTGGTGACGTCACTACCATCAAGGTCGTTAGATATTGACATTGCTTTAGTAAGATCGTTTTTAACCTCTCCTCTATTTATTTAATATTTAAACATGCCTAAAGTTTTAAGTATTTTTGAAAGAGAGCGTGAGTTTGGAAAAGAAGGATTTTATATATTTGATAAAGTTAAAAAAATAATGATGTGCAAATTGTGCAACACACGCGTTGACTGGTTCAGAAAAGACACGTGTTTGAAGCACATTAATAGTGCTTTGCATAAACGGAAAAAAAGTAATGTTTTTGAATCATCAAAACAAGCAACCCTAGAAAATTCTCTAATAAAGTCTAAAAACTCAAAAGAAGACCGCAAAGAATTCATTATGGATACCACGAAAACATTTATGGAAGCCAATATTCCCATTGAAAAACTAGATCATCCTTCTATGCGATGTTGGATGGATAAATATGTGAAAGACTGAAAGGTAACCATTTTGCATGATTTTTAAAAATTTCTTTTATTATTTAAAAATCAAAAGCAAATAAGGACCTATTATTTTCCGATTTTATTTTCCTAATGACAAAATAGTGTTTTTTTAAACACTTTTGATTATTTACTAATTTATCAAAAAAATATATGAGATAGAAATGTTTGATTTGGGTTATTTTTAAGATGTTTATCTTTAAGTACAAATAGTGAAATAGCCTAATAAATTAGTGTATACACACTTTGTCAACCAACATAGCCTAACATTAGTTTGTTCTATCAAAAATTAGTATGCCTACAATTCGGTTTTAGGTGGAGGAGACCTCCCTAAGGCAGAAACTATAAGAAGTGTTTGGATCCCAGAAGTTAACAAAAGTCAAGAAGATAATATCAAGAATAATGTAAAAAACCAGCAAGTTGCAATTCTTTGTGATGAGACAACTGATAGGAAAGGACAGTGTGTTTTTGTTATTTTGTTGAAAACATTACGTGCTGATTCGAAGCAAAGCTTGTTTGTTGGTGCAGTTAAAGTTTTGCAGAACGCTTCAGCAACTGAATGTTCACGGGCACTTGTGGACACCATCACCAAGTATGAGATTCCTTATGAAAATGTAGTTTGTGTTGTGACAGATGGTGCGCGTTACATGACGAAATGTGTGACTTCTTTGAAAGTTCTCTTATGCGATGATTTTCTGCATATACAGTGTTGGGACCACAAACTTAATTTGGTCCAAAATTATTGGTCAGTAGAGCTGCCAGAGCTGAATGAGTGTGTAGCTAAAGCAAAGGCCGCATTTCTGAACACTCGAAAGAGAAAACATAATTATCTAGCATTTCTAAATGAAAAATACAGTAAAGGTGAAAAGTCTGCTAAGCTATTTCCAAACCCAGTTTTAACGCGATGGAACTCTTGGTTTTGTTCAGTGGTGTACCTCTGTGAATATTTGGTGGATCTAGTGGAATATTTTTCCACATTGGAGGAGGTGACAGCAGCACTTAAGTACTTCCAGGATATGTCACATGATAAAGTAACCCTAATGTTGATTGAATGCCAAGCAACATTTTTAATTGAACACTGTTCTGAATTGGTGGAATTAATTACTATACTCGAAGGTTCTACTTCTATGCCTTTAGTCATAAGCTGTATGGTAAAGTGACAGAGCTACAAAGTAATTTTAAACTAATTTCTGACATGAACTACGGAGAAAAAAACACAGGAAAAATTGAAAATTCTTCCAACTCTAAAACAAGCAAATGTCAAAAGTCAGTTTCAATCTTTAGGACGGCAGTGCCTTATAAAGCTGAATTTACTCCATCAGTCAGACCCATCCAAAACATTTTTTGAAAACATTGGTACTCTTTTTGACACTCGCTCGATTGGTACAAAACAAGTTAATTCTGATCTCTTCCAATCAACTCGAAAAATACCATTTTTAAAATCCTGCTCTGAAATTAATTTTCAAAGAGGATACTGTGCGCTGCAGACACAAGTGAGAGCTTTGCAAAGCAATAGTAAAAAAGTTGACATTTTGGACATATTGTGTGACTGAAAGAAGACCATGAAGAGTTTGCCATCAACAGCATAAAAGCAATATGGATTCCAGTGTCTAATGTTGACAGTGAACGCGCATTTGCAGCATATTCCAACATTATGTCAGACAAGCGCACTAACTTGAAAATCGAAAATTTGGAAACAATGTTGTCTTTGTACTTTGGTGATTGACGTGAAGTATGTTGAAAAAAGTATGAACATTTTTGTCTTATAAAATAATTCAGTGCAAGTACTTTCTAAGCTATTTGAGTTAATTTATAACCATTACCTTAAAAAACCTCTTAAGACTTTTTATACCGAAAATCAGGGTCTTACCATTTATTTACAGAAATTCAACTTTTTATTTAACGAAATTAAGTAATTTTATTTACCGATTTTATTTACCGAAAATCATGGTTTTACCCTTTTATTTACCGACTTTTTATACCGAAATCCAACTTTTTATTTAACGAAATCCAGTGGTTTTATTTACCACAAATCAGGGTCTCTATATATTGGTGAGCAAGTTCCCTCCTGCAAAGCTGGGAAGCATTGCAACTATTGGGGAGGGTTGGTATAACTAGTACTATAGCATGACAGGGTGTCCAGTGACCTGAAAAATCTGGAAAACAGGGAAAAGTCAGGGAATATGCTTGGTCAGGGAAAAGTGTAAAAGTCAAAGAATTTGATCAAATTTCTGGAATTTTCACATAGTCACTAAAAAAATACACAACTTTTATTTACAATAGTAAAAAAAATATTTCTTCCAGTTAAGACAAACACACTTCAAATCTATTTGAACACAGCTATCATTTGCGCACGCTAATTTCAATTCTCAAAGTCAACTTGTCATTTTCATGTTCTCTTTTCACCCCTCAACTGCACTTCTTTAGCTAAAGTTGAGTCTTGGCTATGCGAGTGCACAAGAATTGATTATGTTATGGGAAGAAGAAACTAAAAATTGTGTCTCACAACAATTATCAAGTTGTACTGGTGTAAGGTGATCTTTTAATGTCTCAATGTTATCTCGGTGAAATTAAACTTAAATATCTCTCTATCTGGCAGATGGCTTTAGGCCGCTATCTTTTAACACCTCTTAGTGTGACATAATTTCAGAATGGGGATGCGTCAAAAAATAGTATTACATTAAATTGTAATTTTTTTTAATATAAAAAAAAATGGTGACGGGAAAAGTTGCAGTTGGCTCTGAAAAACCTGGAAAATTCAGGGAATTTTAAAATATACTTTGGCTGGACACCCTGCATGAGTCAAAATCTGAATTATGTGTTAGGGCATAAAGTGCTACTGGTTTGTCAGGGTATTTATGGTTGGTGTCAAAATGGTGACCATTCATTATATTGAGTGTTCCTTTGGTGAGGCCAATGTATTCAGTAGGGGTGTATTCGATGCAAATACCGATGAATCGTTATCGGGCAATTATTAGTGCATTGGCACTTAATCGTAATCAGCGATTATTATGTCAATTAATTGCTGTTTTTGAAAGTAAAATTTAAATCAAAATTTTTTAGTTGGAGTTAAGTAATCAAATGTACACCTGCATCTGGGTTTCGGGCTGTGCAAAGATTACATAACTAGATAAAGAAATATAAGTTCATACCGTTGATAAAACTAACAATCTAGTTCCAACTTTTGTATGCATACAATCTTTTTGTATTAATTACATTAACAGTTATCATTCTCTAGAGTATATCTCCCAATAATTATTAATAAATAATCAATAATCTGGATTAATCGATGTAAACAATCGTAACATGAACAATTATTTTAAACAATCGATAATCGATTTTACTGAATTGGTACACCTCTAGGATTCAGTAATGCAGTAGTTGTACAATCTACACATCGTTATTTTTTTTAACTTTATCAAATATGTAAAAGTCATCTTTTGAATATTCGAGTCCTATTTCAAAAATACTTAAAACTTTTGGCATTTTTCATTTTCCTTCACCTATTATTCTATTAAATAATTTTCCATGTAGCAACACTCAATCACCACAGTCGAAAATAACGTTACTTGATATTGACACAAGATGGAGGACCAAAGCCATGAAGCTAAAAATATCTCAATTTAGCTCAATTATGGTGTCATTTTCATCTTCTTTTCTTAAATATTTGTCTTTGGATACAATATTCCTGTGAAAGTAGTTGGTTCTAGCTCTTCACTTACTAATAACCTTTGGCTTAGAGAAATAAATTTTCTTTGAAAAATTCTTTTATATTGGAGCAGTTGGTACTATTTATTTTCCTGGCAAACAACAACGACGCCGTTGTTAGTTTTATTCTTAATTTGCATTCAAATAAAAAAAAATTGACCAAAATTTTCATCTAAATAGCAAAATGGTCATTTTAACAAAAAGATTTTATTTCGTTTTATTTCACGAATGTATTATTACTTCAAAAATGCTACAATGGTCCTAAAAAATTTTTTTGATAGGAATTTTAATGCGCTGAGTAAGAGTTTGTGAAAACACATCTCGCAAAATTTCTGTGTCTCATCCCCTCACTTAACATTATCCACATATTTTGGAAAATTTCAACATTATTTGGATAATATTGAGTTTATCCAAGTTTGGACTTTACCCGTAGCATATTCACTTGCAAGGCAGAAATAAAATAGCTAGTGTTCTATTTTCATCTATCAATTAATTAACTGATTATTAAATAATATAAAATTTTATGTTATGGTTAAAGTACTTTATTTCTTCTATTCTCTTTCTAGGAGACAAGTACACAAAGAAAATGGGTTTGAAATTGAAAAAGAATGGATTCAGTGAAGATTATGATGAAAATGTAAATCCGACTGTAACCAACGGTTTTGCTACTGCTGCCATAAGGTTCCTGTACTCTATGATGGAGGGTAATATCAAGTGAGTTAGTCAAACTTAGAGCCACCTTTAGACGGGGCCACCTAGCAGCTGTCGTTTACATATACCTGAAATCCATTGTGAGTTTCACACACAACCACAGAGGGGCACTCCTAAGTGGCCTGTGAGTCTAAACAAATGGAACAATGACCGCATAGAATTTCTCTCTCTTTTATCTTAATATAGAGATATTTATTTCAAACCTGTAAGATTTGTGAAACAAAATAATTTTCTTTGTTGCAGAAAGTTTACTAAAGTACAGCTCAGAAACTATTTGTTTTATAAAAATATATTTTAAACAATTCCTAATAGTACTGCAACTTTACATTCATAAGTTATTTTGTATTTGAAATAGGTACGATCAAAATTGTAAAATTTTGCCTTTTTAATTTAGGCCTATCCTCAATGTAATTTTGTTTCTAATGTCAAATAGTGCCTGGATACCAAATTTAATCAAAAATGTTATAGCAAAATTTGAGAAAATAGATTATTTCTCTTTTTACTCTTCACCACTCCCTCCTTCCACTCTTCATCTTAACACAACTCCTGTTATCCTCATACATGTTTTTCACTCTCATTAGAATGCCTTTGTCACTTTCCAAACTTTATTTCTCTCCACACTATCAAATTCCTTCTCCACATCCATAAAAACAATTACCAAGTCTTTCCCACATTCATACCTTCTTTCCATCAGCTGTCGTATGGCAAAGATTAAGTCTATTGTAGACCTCTGTTCCCAAAATCTGTGCTGTTCCCTTCTCCAACTTTATTTAATTTTGTTTTTTTAATCTCTTTTCTAGTATCTTCTTATACATTTCTACGCAGTGCCACATTAGTGTTATCCTCTATAATTTGTACACCTCTTCATGTCTTCTTTCTTGAATATATGTATTATAACTCCCTTCTTTCAGTCTTCCTGTACCTTGTTCTCCTTCCAGACCACTCTCGGCACCCTGTATAACATACTTCATCTGCTGCTCTTATAATTTCCAGTCACTTTGTCCAAAACTGGTGCTTTCCCTTGTTTCATCCTCTTTCTTCCTCTTCTCCTATTTCCCTCTCCTTAGTTTAATATTAAAACCATACTCTTTTGCTAGTTTTCACTATTTATATTTTTGGCGTTAAGAGGGGAATTACATTATTTTATGGAATATTAGGTTAATTTTTCCTTTTGGTTCCAGACTTTTTGACGAGCACCGCAATCACAATGGCTCCATAGCTCTGAATCACAACTACAACAAACCTCGCGTGGTAGAAGAGTCAGGGAAAATAGACGAGTTGCTGAGAGGGCTGGCCACTCAAAACGGCCAAAAGAGTGACTTGGAGTACTCTTCTGATGTGAGTGTTTTTAATCAGAATAATATAATTCTACTACTTGTGTTGTGGAAAGCTCAACCATTGCTATCAGGTTCACCTTATTTATAATGTGAATAAAATAAAATAAAAACATCATCATCAACTGTTTCCAGCCTGTGGCCGAGTCAATTTAGTAAAATGCCTGCATCTTCCTATATTCTTCCACCAATCTTCCTCCTTTAATTTCTTCCATTCTTCTCCTCTCACTTGAATATTTTCTGTTATCTTCTCCTCCTATCTCTTTCTTGGCCTCTCTTGCAGTCTTTTTCCTACATCATCTCCATTATTTTCTTTGGCATACTCTTAATTTCTATTCTCATTTTATGCCCATACCCTCTCAGTCTTGCTTTCTCTACTATCTCATGTACTCCCTGTACCCCAACTATTCCCCGGATAACTTCATCCTTAATCTTGTTTCTCCTCGTGACAGCTAACATGCTCCTCACAAACTTCATTCCCATGGCCTCCACTTTCCTAATATCTCTGTGTTTCTGCTGCATATGTGACAATGGGTTCATACACCTTGTACAACACTTCCTTACACATCAAGGGCACTTCTATTTTCCATATCAGGTCTCTTACACACCTATAGAACAACTCTCTACAGCAGGTCTCTTACACACCTACAGAACACCTCTCTACAGCTGGTCTCTTACACACCTATAGAACAACTCTCTACAGCAGGTCTCTTACACACCTACAGAACTCTACAGCTGGTCCCTTACACACCTACAGAACAACTCTACAGCCGGTCTCTTACACACCTACAGAACAACTCTACAGCAGGTCTCTTACACACCTACAGAACACCTCTCTACAGCTGGTATCTTACACACCTATAGAACAACTCTCTACAGCAGGTCTCTTACACACCTACAGAACAACTCTCTACAGCAGGTCTCTTACACACCTACAGAACAACTCTACAGATGGTCTCTTACACACCTACAGAACAACTATACAGCTGGTCTCTTACACACCTACAGAACAACTCTCTACAGCTGGTCTCTTACACATCCATAGAACACCTCTCTACAGCAGGTCTCTTACACACCTACAGAACAACTCTCTACAGCTGGTCTCTTACACACCTACATAACAACTCTACAGCTGGTCTCTTACACACCTACAGAACAACTCTCTACAGCTGGTCTCTTACACACCTACAGAACAACTCTCTACAGCTGGTCTCTTACACATCCATAGAACACCTCTCTACAGCAGGTCTCTTACACACCTACAGAACAACACTCTACAGCAGGTCTCTTACACACCTACAGAACAACACTCTACAGCAGGTCTCTTACACACCTATAGAACAACTCTCTACAGCTGGTCTCTTACACACCTATAGAACAACTCTCTACACCAGGTCTCTTACACACCTACAGAACAACTCTACAGCAGGTCTCTTACACACCTACAGAACAACTCTACAGCTGGTCTCTTACACACTTATAGAACAACTCTCTACAGCAGGTCTCTTACACACCTACAGAACAACTCTACAGATGGTCTCTTACACACCTACAGAACACCTCTCTACAGCTGGTCTTATACACACCTATAGAACAACTCTCTACAGCAGGTCTCTTACACACCTACAGAACAACTCTACAGCTGGTCTCTTACACACCTACAGAACAACTCTACAGCTGGTCTCTTACACACCTACAGAACAACTATACAGCAGGTCTCTTACACACCTACAGAACAACTCTACAGCTGGTCTCTTACACACCCACAGAACAACTCTCTACAGCTGGTCTCTTACACACCTACAGAACAACTCTACAGCTGGTCTCTTACACACCTATAGAACAACTCTCTACAGCTGGTCTCTTACACACCTACAGAACAACTCTACAGCTGGTCTCTTACACACCTATAGAACAACTCTCTACAGCTGGTCTCTTACACACCTATAGAACTCTACAGCTGGTCTCTTACACACCTATAGAACAACTCTCTACAGCAGGTCTCTTACACACCCACAGAACAACTCTCTATGGCCACCCCTTCGCCTCATTCAAGTTTCCAAGATATTTTACGTTCTGTACTTGTAATCCTGGGTTTTACTGCACGCAAGATGTGAAGTGTATGTCGTTAACTTTCTTGAAAATTGGTTTGGAAAATACTCTGCACATTCAATCAATTATATTATTATCGCCACTATGGCCTGACACATGAAATAGTGACCTGTAAAAATGAAATATTATATGGTTTTCCACAATGAAAAAAGAAACACAGTTAAGATTTTACACCGATGCCAATGTAGACTTGTTTGTCTGCCACCGCACAACAATAATGGCCCGTTTTCTCCGAGAGGCACCTAGACTATCCAGAGGCAGCAGCGTAAAGTGCTAACTGTGTTCCTCTTTCCAGTAATATATAAAACTATGTAAATTGATCAACTTAATAGTCTTATTTTGTTTGAGCCCAGGTGTTGAGCCTGCTCTACCGGGACATGGACCGGTACGGCATGGATGTGGTGAGTCTGGATATCCAGAGGGGTCGAGATCATGGTTTGCCTGGATACAACCACTTCAGGAAACTCTGCGGCTTGACTAAAGTGAAAAACTTTAACGGATTCCAAGATGTCATTTCTAAAGCGGTATGTTGCAGTTCATGATCAACATTGAAACATAATAACTCTCAAAGTGGGGAGAGTTGATAATGTGTGAGTTTAGAAATAGAATATAGTGACTAGCTCTCATAATAATATTTTATAATAATGGAAATTGATAAAAATAAGGAAAGAGGAAAAATAAAAGAATGGGTATAAATGTAATTAAGAAAGCCCATCTAGGGAAAGAGGAAAACTGTGGGAATTATCCAATGCACAAATGTGACATCTTCTTTCTATCTTCTATAGAAGAAGTAGTCACATTTAAACACAAATAGAGTAATATTTTGGCAGTGTTGCCTTTATCAAACAAAAAGAGAAGAGGGAATACACTAAACACAAACACTAAATTCCTCCATTTTGAATTAAAAAGAAACTGTGATAAACTGTTGTAGGATATAAAAAAAAATCACACAGCTTTGGCTGTGGTTATTCAATATAAATGATATATATAATATATATATAAATTGAAAAAATGATGATGATGTGTGTAAATGAGGTTGTGTGGGGAATGACGGCGAACCATGCTAACTCTATTATTGTAACTTTGGGCAGATGGTGCAGAAGATGCAGTCTGTATACTCCCACCCTGATGATGTGGACTTGATGATCGGGGGGATGGCTGAGCGGCCGATTGATGGCAGTCTCCTCGGACCAACATTCCGCTGCATAGTGGCCGAGCAGTTTGCAAAGACAAAAAGAGGGGACAAGTTCTTTTATGACCTTTCCAGGAAATCAGGATCTTTCACAGACGGTTGGTCCTCATTCACATTTGAGATTTAATTTAATATTACATATATCATATTCAAGAAATAAAAAAGAAGAAAAAAAAGTCTGTAACACACATAACTCAACATCATCATCAACTGTTTACAGCTTGACAGTTTAGTAAAATGCCTCCATCTTCCTCTATTTTTCCTTTAATTTCTTCCATTCTTCCCCTCTCACTCACACACTTTCTGTTATCTGCTCCTCTTATCTCATTCTTGGCTTCCCTTGTGGTCGTTTTCTTACATCCTCTCCATAATTCTCTTTGGTGTTCTCTCTTTTTCCATCCTCATTACATGCCCATACCATCTCAGTCTTACTTCCTCTACTATCTCATGTACTCCCTGTACTCCTCTCCTCAATCACTCTTCCAAGATTTTTTACTTTCTGTACTTTTATCAGCTCTACTCCATCCAATCTTATAGCTTCACTAGGCTTCTTCCCAATACTTCCCACTTTGCCATGCTAAATTCCATTCCACACTCTTTCACTTCCTCCTTCCATTCTTGTAGTTGTTTCTGTACTTAAGTGTGTGGACAGAACTCGTAGGGTTCTGATTCTGGTTAGGGATTAGGAAGGCTTAATTTAGAGGAAATACACCCGCATTTATGTGGAGGGAGGGTGGAAAACAATTTTGGAAAAACCACCCTCACAACACCCGACTGGGATCGAGCCCCATCTTTGGTAATCTAATTCAATACGAAGCTGTTACCATGATTTTAAAATGTCTGTTGTGGCAAGAGGATATGAAGGGGAAGTCTATTCAGTTTAATTGAGAAAATGTCTGTGGCTTTGAGCAAAGGATGGCTTGTTCCTTGGTTCTCATATGAAGTACATTGAGAAGTTTTATTTGAATCCATACAGATGTACAGTTTTAGTTTGTTAAAGATCCAAATTTAAAAAGTACACAAATTGACAAAACAATAAATATCAAAAGTTATTGATGAATGTAAATAAACTCTCTTTATTGTTTTAAGTTGATCCACTAAATATACCCATTAGGAAAACAATGTATCATACATTTTTATAAAAATGTATGATACATACAAGTAGTAATACATGATGGCTAATTTTTTAAATTTTAATTCATCAATACGGCCAGTGCATTAGTATATATTATTATTATTATTATTTATTATTATTATTATTATTATTTAGCACCGCGTCTTACTACCCATTCGGGTTATACGCTGCATTAGTTATATTAAAAGGCCTTTAGTGACCTCAAATAAAATTTGTAATATTTAACTATCCTATAAAAGAAGAAAACTAAAATTATCATATCATCCTCACATTTTGAAAGTTTCACTAAAACATTTAAACATTTAAGCTATGTACACACAACACCAATTCTTGTACAAAATTTTTTTTTTGTACAATATCTTGGTCACAGCGATTGCACATGATTTACCTCAAGATTGTTCAGACAGCATATGTGATTGCATACACTATTGTGAAAAGGCGATAATTTCTTTGTTTTTGATGGAATATTAACGGATAGTAAATAAATCAATGATAAGGATATTGAGTTTATTCTTTATATTTATTATAATACAAATAACTTTAAATTGTAACTGTATTGTTAACAATTCAAAAGTTTTACAATAAAAATGGCCGATATAGAACATGTTTTATTCCCTGAAATTGTATACAATAAGTTGTGCAAAGCAAATCTTGTACATTCTTTGTTCACACAACACCATCTTTAGGTTACAGTTTCTTGCACAACTTTTTGTACAATGTTGTGTCGTGTGTACCGGGCCTAACAAAAATGATAATCTTTGTTTATATTTTATTTACTTTTAAATTTTTACTAAAAAAAAGAGCTTTGAGATAATCGTAATTTTATGTGTAAAATAAAAAGAAACAACTTACCCAAACTATGTATAACTACTAATTTTTGTTGTAGCCTTTTCATTTTATACTAAAAAATTTTATGTCCTAGTATTAAACAGATAGAGATCTATCCTTGGATTAGTCAAGGTCTGTTTGAAGCTCAGTTTTGCTAGCGTAACCTAGTGGCAATTTCATTTACTCTTATTAGAAAATAATATTTTGTCTAGGCAATTATCACTGCAAATAAAACAAATTGCTATTCGGTCTATTTTTCACATATACCAGTACTGCACTATAAAAAACTAAGGAAATTTATACAGACCAAAACTTGTACAGATAATAGGACATGGCGATGGAAAAAACCTAAATAAAGGAGACTTTTTTAATAAGATATTTTCATAAAATTGTGTTCTTTTTTGTGTAGTTTTATTTTATTGGATTCGTTTTACTGATTGCATAAAATTGTGATTTCAAGTCAAAATCTATATATCAGCATTAGAAATATTTTTGTGATTTTATTCAAATCTTCAATTCCTCGAATATGATAGGAATCCATTAATCTTTAGAAAATAGTAGCAATGTTAATGTTTGCCTTGAAGCAGTTTGTTTGAAGGGTTCTAATATGTGTTAGTTTCTTGAATGCAAGGAGGACAAAGACTAGGAATATGAATTCACCACAACTGACAAGCTCTTAGATTTTTTTTACATCCATTACTGTTTCAAGCGTTGGTTCGGGTCAATTTTTTATTTAAGTCATATATTTTCCAATACTGGCTTGCTAGGCCTGTCGTGCCATATAATCTAACTTAAGACTAGGACAGGCACAACAGCCAATCTCCAGCCCTTGATTAAGCGCTGTGAAAGGGTAAACCCACATTTCACCAAAAATAAATTTTTCAGCTACGCCGGGAATCGAACCCGGGACCATTAGCTCAGTAGATAGACACACTACCGACTGAGCTAAGGTGTCGGCAATCTTTTAGGTGGAGAGTTAAAATAAATCATTATTTAAATAGACAAGAATTATTAGCTAATGGCTAGTAGAAACTATTCTCATATTTTGTGCACACAAAATAAACATGTTAGCTTAAACCCACAGCATTGAAATTACCAAGTCGACAAAAAACAGTTTTTCTTTCATTTCAGGTCAACTTAGAGAAATCAGAAAAACAACTTTAGGTCGTATTTTCTGTGATAATGGAGACAACATTCATGAAATGCAAAGTAATGTCTTCCAGACACCTTCAACCAGGTAAACCTTCTTTCATTTTAAATTTAATGAGTTCACTTTGTACTGTAATACTATTTTGGTTGAATGACAGTAAGATTGAAGTAGGTCCAATAGCTGCTGTCTATGGACAAAGGCTTTCCTTGGAAAGTTTAGGAATAATTAACTGTCTATTAAACAAAAATTACATATTTATTAACCACTTGACTAGTGTTTTCAAAATTAGATTCATAAAAACTTTGGATGGTCCATAAACAACTTATTTGTTGTAGGCCTGTGGGGAAATGTTTGGACTGGAAATAATTTCCCACAGCAACGAGATGGGAAATATTTTAATTTTCCATTTTAGACTTAGTTATATTTATTTCTCAGGTTTATTATTTCAGTCTAAACTTCGCTCTCATTCATTCCAATAAAAAAAATCAATAATGAAACAAAAACTTATGGCAAATTGTTCTAAAGGAATCAAATGTTATATTTTCAACTAAGCTAAATGTGATGGTAGGTGTCAAAAATATTTTTGAATAAGGTCAGAAGGAACGAAAAACCTTTTATTGATTGCATTTATACTGGACAATAAATTTAAATTAGGTGATTTTATAGAATCTTTAAAGAAAAGAAAAGTACACTCAAAATTTGTATCTTAGTTTATTTTTAAATGTTAGGTTTTCCCAATAATATTTTGTTTAGCAAGTGTTGCATAGGGTAAATTAAAAAACCAAGGCCTAGTGCAATTATTATAATCCTATATGTTTTTAATCAAGCTTTACTGGTAAAAATATAAATATATTTTAAAATTGAATTTTAAGTAGGGATGTAATCCTTGAATTCCCAGAATCCTTAAAGATATTTGAGATTCGAGAAAATTTCAGATCCAAGATTAAAATCCTTATAAATTTTTTTTCTTGTAATCTTTCAAACTAAATTTGTTTTAGAGCTCTAATACTGCTTATTGGTGGTTCAGAACCAAGCAATTTGTTTTAGAGCTCTAATACTGCTTATTGGTGGTTCAGAACCAAGCAATTTGTTTTAGAGCTCTAATACTGCTTATTGGTGGTTCAGAACCAAGCAATTTGTTTTAGAGCTCTAATACTGCTTATTGGTGGTTTCGAACCAAGCAATTTGTTTTCAAGTCCTAAATTTTAAGAAAAAAAATTAATCAAAATTATTTGATTACTAAATTTTGAAAAATTTTTATTTATTATTTATTAATTTATTACAACGTAATGATAAAAATTTTCCCCCGCTCCCCATTATTTAACAATAAGTTATATTGGTAACTTGTTATGAGTGTATGACATCGTGAAACTAACTGGTGGTTTTATGGTTCCAGCAATCCTCTGTCATCGTGCCAGAACACAACAGTTCTACCACGACTCAGTTTCACATCTTGGAAGGAGCTACCCACTCGAAGTTTGTAACATTCCAAAGAACACCAACATCACAAGATGGCACAGTTGGTTACGACTGACAACTTGGTACAAACGCATGAAGCTAATATTGCCTTTGTAAAGTATGTGTGGGATGAGTGATAGATCTTTAATTAAAACAAAGTTGAGATTAATTAAATCTATTTTGTTGTTATCTAACACTAAGAACAGAGTCATTGCCTTGTTTCACAATCAGCATTTATAGTTTTTTTTTACTAGATGTTAAAACACTATTTGTATAAACTTACGATTTAAACTTTTCATTTGAATAAATAAATTGGAACTTTTTTAATTGTAATTATTTAATGAAGTTTAAATCCTTTTGAAAAATTCCTGGAAAATCTCTGGTTCTGTGTTGAGAAAACTGACTGAATGAATTGTATTTATCTGTGCAATACACGTTAAACTTAACCTTTTTATTGTATAAGAATTTTTAAAAAAAGGTTAATAGACAAAATGGTAAAATTGTTTGTATAAAATATGTGGTTTTACTTTAAATAAAAGAGTACATAGATAGTGATTTTTATTTGAGTTTTGTGAGTAGAGTTGTAATTTTCAATATTTGAAAACAATCCTTCTGATTGCACTGCTATTCCTAATTGTAATTATGATATAATTAATTTAGTCTATGTATAATACAAATGTTTTATTTATGTTAAATGTACCTAATGCAAATATATTTTTATACCATGCACAGTTTGTTGAAATTGATGGGTAATGTGGGCAGGCATTTGCGATTTAGATTTGGTGATGGAATTATAAGTTGTTGAGTATTTTGCCTTTCTAGGTTGATGGTCGAAAATGACTTTCCCTGGGATCAAACTCAGGATTTTTAAAGATTGTTAGTTTGAAGGCTGTCTTGTCTTGTTTTGAGTAAGATTTGAAAGAAATGCTACCTATATCACCTTTAAGGTTCAAACAAACTGTTTATTTGCAATATGTAGATAAATAATATTATAACTTTTAAAATATGTTTTTAATGTTTTATATAGTTATTAAATGTTGAAGTTGCATTTCCAAGTTTATTACAATGCAATGCGCGAATTCACTACTCAACCCAAAATAAACATCATTTCACTACAAATGATAACATTCGAGGGGCTTCTCAATTTGTCAAAGTATGTTTTCCAAAGTGAGGTTCATTGAAATAAACTACCCACAAACCACATAATTGTGTTGAAAGTGGACTATCATCAGTATTTTAAAATAAGTTTAATTGGACTGCATTTATAGTCATATTTCTAACAACCACAAGTGGATTCTACTAATTAACGGATACTTTTAGATTGACTCGGGTTTTGAGAATAAGCTAGCTGACACTATTGCACCATTTTTTATTTTTCTGAATGATGATAATTGATATAACTAAGAGACCATTATAAATTTATAAACTCCAAACATAAACTTTTTTAAAAATAAAGTTTAGCTATAAATTTAATTGTTTTTTATTTCTGTGATTAAATTAAATGGTCTTACCTTTTTAAAGATAATCTTGTCTTTGATATTTTCACATGGTTTGTGCTAAAGTCACAAACTCTCTTTCCCTGTGAATTTGGTTGTATGTTCAATATAGAAATATAAATAAGAGTCTGGTTGAGCTAGTGGTTGCTATCATTCACTCAGTGGCCGGTATTGCTCACACTCATACAGTGACTATCATATTGATACCATTGTGGGCTTTACAACTCGCATAAAAAAAAATTACTGTAATTTTCTAATCATTTGAGTCTAGACACTTTTTTTTTTACATTTTGATTGTGGAAAAACACATTTGGATGTTCTCTTTTGTATTGTTTATTTTTTTCAATAAAGAAATTAAAATGATTTTTGTAATGTTTTTGTTTATACTAGTACATGAATAGAATCTCTGGTGAATAGGGGTGTAGCAAATTTATGCTTCCTTAAAATACAAAATGGATATTTTCAACCAGTCCTACATCAATGTCTTAAAAACTATAAAATTACATTTTTACCATCCAGTAGGACTTAAACTAAAATGCTGCCCACTTTTTTTGCTAGTAAGATTTGGTTAGGGAAAGTCTTGCATTATATTATTAGTGTTTAATATTATATTTGGAAGAAGGTACAGTAAAGGTGGATAGAAACATATAAAAGGGACGAACTCAATATGGCTTTTACAGTGAAAAGAAGAACACAGTTCACACTTTAAATTTCTGCCACTGAACAAAGAGGTAATGGTTGCCTCTTTAGTAAAATCAATCGTTACCGCCCAATCCCTTGACCTAGGTTTCATTCCATCAGAACTCAACAGGAGGGAATGTGAAACGCACAACACAACTTCCTAAAAGAGGAAATGAACACAAAAGGGAGAAAAAGGAAATTTACATCCATTACTGTATCCTGGGTCAGTTTTTTATTCAAGTCTTATTTTCCACTACTGGCTGGCTAGGCTAGCTAGGAAAAGGAAATGTGTAGAGATATTTTCTTACATGCAGATCACATGACTTGAAATTAGATCTATTTTTTCAATCTTTATTGTTATTATTATTATTAGCAGCGCGTCTTACTACCCATTCGGGTTGTACACACCTACGCTAATGTGCAATGGTAGGGTGATTGTGAGATGAAATGGAGGACCTACAGTTCAACGTGGGATCCGAACCACGGTGGAGGCCTGGCATTCCACACATTCACAAATTGTGATTAATACACGTCTTGTCAGAGGTAAAGGAAGGGTTTGGCAATCAAATATATCTGTGCCGTTTTAATCTGTACATTGATCTGGGTGAAATTAAAATGAAGCTTTAGTAACAACCTTGTTCTATATATTTATCTATATTGCGTGGCCTGGCTTCAAACATACACTGATAGTTGTGCAATAAGGTTTACTGCATGAGGTCAATCGGTCAATATCCTACTACAAATAATTGTTTCATAAAGCTTGAGATTATTTTGATAGCTTGAAAATTTCTGAAGTTCTATACTGTTACTTTTTTATGACTTGGAGGGTAAAAGTATACAAAAAATGTAACAAACTTAATTGGCACGGGTCACTGACAAGACTGTTGGAGGGTGTGGTGGGATGAAATTGAGGTTCTTGCAAGGAACTTTTTCATGTTACTATTAAAATAACAAAATGACCATTTACCAAGGGGTACAGTAGCAGTTGTCAAATGACTGTATTTTGGACTAATGCCGTAGTTACTACTGTACAATTCCATCACCCTATCTTCCAGCTTGGCTACCCTCAAACATGTCTGCTGAGTACTGACAAACAATAGGTAGTCTAAGGCGGCACTTGTGTTGGATTATACTGCCAGTGACAAGAAGATAGGGCTTCAAATAGTTATCGGGTGTACTGAGGGTAGATTTTACTAAATGTTTTTCCACCCTCCCACTACGCAAATGCAGGTACACTTCCTCTAAATTCAACCTTCCTCATTCTAAGCTCATTAGTATAATTAGTACATATGTGTCCAACCTGAATAGGTAGTAAGATATGTTACTAAAAAATAAAGGTAGTGTTTGAGCGGGGTTCTTAATCTTTTTTGTGTTGCAGGCCCCTTTTGAGAATCTGGCAAAGGCCATAAAAATTAATGTAAATACATATCACAAAATTTTAATTACAATTTACTTTATCGTAGTGGAAATTGATTACACTAATATGCACATAATAATAATAATTATTATTATCGTTACAAAACAAATTTCTCTCACTTTCCTTTTACATACAAAATTTAATGGTGACTTCCTGAATAAAAGTGAAATAAATCCAAACAGTGCAGCTGAAAAGTGAACTTGAATTCAGTTCAAAAGTCAATGAGAAGGATGCTGCTGTTTTGCTTCAATAAGAAGTTGAAGTTTTGGAGTAGCTTTTGACGGCGCTGGTAGTATTTGATTTAAAATCTCTTTCTATTTTTGTGTTTGATGGCGACAAGTGCTAAAAACTCCCTCTCACAAAAATAATAATAGCAAATAGTCATAGCTGTCGGCAAATTTTATGCGAACAACGATGGTGAGTTATGTTTTTTGTGACTGATCAACTGCAAACTATTCTAAATGCCAATGGATGGAAACTACTGCGATTATATGCTATAGCAGGGGTTGTCAGCCTTATAGTAGTATTGTGCCGAAGTAATATTCGTTTATATGTTTAAACTAGTTTACTAGTAAAACTATATAAACAAATTTAAGTTGGTATTGTAAAATGTAAATGTAACAATGTTTCTAAATTGAATACATTAAATAACTACTGTTTCTTGAATACTTTGTTTTAATATAAATCATAATAAATACAAAAGTTATTTATGTGATTTGAAAAATTTAAGTTCTGAATGCATTAGTATTTTGAGATTTTGAAACAAGACCATTGAATCATAAAACACATTATTACTCACATCAATGGTTTTAATCAAAGATAAAGGTTTTATATTATTTTTATTCTGATCGCTCAACATGCCATTGAAAATCATTACGTGTGCCACTCTTGGCACGCATGCTGTAGGTTGCCGACCCCTGTGCTATTGTTTGCGGCAGGCTCACAAACTCACTGAGGCTCTGTGCTAGAGTATCTTTGCAGGGCGCATAGTTAAAACCTAGAGTTACCCATTATTTTAAAAATACTAAGAAAATGTTAAACTAAAATTGTTTATTTTTTAAAAATTTCATCTGTTCAAAAATATAAATCCCGAGTTTTGACAAATAGTCCTTAATACCTATATTTTGGGATGTTTCTCAGATTAAAATATGAATGGCTGTTGCTTTTAGACACCACTTTGTTTTTGTCATCACATCTTCCTACCTATTTGAGCAATATGCTAACTAAGGGTGATGCAGGTTGAATTTAAAGGAAATGCACCTACATTTGTGTGAAAGACGAGTGGAAAAACATTTAATCGCACACAGCATCAGTACACTACAGGGATTCAAAGCATGATCTCTCATCAGCATTTCAGTATGTTGGAAGTGTGATGCCTTAGACCAGCGGTTCCCGAACTTTCTGGGTGAAGAACCACCCCGACAATCTCCGTTATTTGGAGTACCACGCAGATGATGCTGATATTTACTATTTCAGTATATATTTAATGGTGCTCAGGAATATATTAATAACACAACACCATTCATACATTTTTTATTTATAATTATTGTTTGACATTTCTACTGAATCAATACATATAATAGTGCATAAGTATCAAAGGAATATTAAAAAAAAGACTAAAACTATATATATATATAGTAACAAGTATTTTTTATTACATTTGTAATACATGTATAAATAAACTAGTTAGTAGGGTGTGTTTGAATATTTTTGCCAAGTTAGTTAATATCTTATTTAGTGTTAAAGTCTGTTCAGCGTAGGAATTGTTTTCTGAAAGGCTTTTTTCCCTACCAGAAATCTATTATATAGTAGGATATTGGTAGGAAAAAAGACCTTTCAGAGAGTAATTCCTACCGTGAATGCAGTATACTTAGATTTAAGTGAAGCTCTAGTTCTAAACTAAATATGTTTTTAACTAACAGTATCACTGAAAATCCAGTCTACCACGGATATGCTGTCGAGAAGGCCAGTAGAAGCCTTAAGGCACGTTTTGTAAGAGAGGGGTATTCTGAAGATCTCCTTGTACAAAATTGACCGAGATCATAGTTCTTGAAATCAATTTTTAAATAAATAAATTGATCAGTTCTTCTTGTTCAGCCACATTTAGACTGTTAGGAGGCAACATTATATTAAATATATTGCGTATCTGATTAAATGCAGCATTGTACTCTTCGAAGTATTCTTTGATTTGTTATATACTCATCAGACCAAATCTTCAAATTTGACAATACTGCACTGCTTATAGGCTTATTGCCGTTTTCAACAGCAGATTTAAGAAGTTCATTAATCTTTATAAATGACCTAACCTCATCAATCACAGAATATCAAGTTGTATGTTTGCCTTGCAAACCTACATTTAAATGATTTAGTTTTCTAAAGATGTCAGTGATAGCTGGAATAACCAAATTCACCACGATGTCTCACATGAATCAACATGTCTGATATTGAGGAAACCTTGGATTTTATCGCACACAATTTGGTGGTAATTGTTGGCTACTCGAATGCAAGGCCGTAGTCAAGGGGGGGTTTTGGGGGTTCAAACCCCCGAAATGCTATGAATAAAAAATATATGGCTTTATTTATGGTTCAAACAATATCAAAATTAAGGTACAAATACAAATTAGGGGGCTGTGTTACCATAAAAAGAACTTTAGAGAGATTCTAGAAATGTTCAATATTTATAACTTTTTCAAGCCTTCGGCAGTTAGGGGGTTGTGTTGCCATAATAAACACTTCAGAGAGCTTCTAGAACTGTTTATAATTTATAATTTTTTCTAGCCTCCAGCAATTGGAGGATGTGCCTACGAAACCCCCCCTGAAATCAATGGCTGGCTACGGCCTTGCTTGAATGGTAAACTCCATTCACGGTAGGAATTACTCTTTGAAAGGTCTTTTTAACTACCAATATGCTACTATATAATAGCTTTCTGGTAGGGAAAAAGGCCTTTCAGAAAACAATTGCTACGCTGAACAGACTTTACAAGCATCTATCTTCTGTAGATGTATTTGTACACGTATTTGATGCTTTTGAGAGCTGTACAAACTTTGACATTGATGTGGGCGTTGTATTTGAGGATTGGATAGCGATTGTTTGGAACGACATATCTGTTATCCAATCAATGAACATTGTTAGTTACTGTTCGTTCATTATCTCAGCATTAATACTTTACCCTTCACTTTAGGAAATAAAGGGTCAGGTACAAGTTAACATACAAAGAATAAGTAGGGTTATTTAGATTTTATTAATTGACACAATAAGCAGGACATATGCAACAAGAGAAACATGTAATTATAAGATCTTGGTTCATTAACATCTTGACGGCATTAAACACCAAAGGCTCATGAAAACTTTTGATTAAGCTGGCGAGTGCCAGTCAACCCCTCGCCACAGAACTCAGGGACGGTCTGGTGTGCATGCCAACTATCCTGTCCAGGGCCGTGACGCCCGTGATAGGTGCCACAAGGGACGACTACCACCTATAGCGGATACATACGAGCTCGAAGAAGCTAAAACATAGGAAACACCCTTAGCTTATGTCGCCGAGAAAAAGGTACCCACTCCGGAGTTAAAACCCACAAAAAAAAACGCAGCTCATTGAATCCCATCAAATAGGAATGGACTGGCTAGACACACCCTTTATATAATAGGGCTGGTGTCAACATTGCGGCACCGTCCACCACTGGCCATACTAGGCCCATTACTCTAGGTCACCAAGGGCACAGCGGCACACCCTACCAGTCCCAACGAGGTGATTACCAGCAACTGGCCTCTCCCTGAAGGGGACAGAATCTACAGTACAGGGGGTGCACTTAGCATAACCCCAACCTGTCATCTAAGCCAGTACTAAACCTAATTTGCATTTATCCTGGCAATTATACTATAGCCCCTAAACTAAATAAATATTCTGATACAGATAGTGCCGTACAGGCAGCCTACATAAATTAGTTCCACATAATTAGTATACATATAATAAAACCAGGTATCTAAAGCTAGTGATAATAACAAATAGACAACAATTATCCCGATGTGGTTCACCCAATTACGTGGCCTAAACAACCACTCTTAACTTTAAGTATAATGACCCCGAACGGGCCAGCAGAACAATTGAGGGGAGCGGTGGCGTCGCGCTATTGTCTAATTGACAGGCACAATTGGACACTCGGGACACCAAATGAGTCTAAGCACTTGCATTTAACAAATGACTACTAAAGAACGTGTCCACACGAGGTACTAACTATACGCGACTCGTGTATAAACATTCACATAGAATCATCCTAGGAAGATCTTCCAAGGGTTTAGCCCAGAACGATACCTTACGTAGACTCAGTTAATTGGTCCCACGATGAGACCCCATCGAGTATAGGGGGCCGAGAAAACTGCAAACCCCTCAGACTCGGGTGTGGGCTGGATCTCTCTCAGACCCAGTCGGGAACGCCCACGAGCGGTGAGAGATAAGGTGCGCCTGAAGCGAAGTACCAGGCCTGGGGTGGCCTTGTAGCAGCGCCTCAAAAGACCAGCCGGTTGCTATGAACCAGCCTTGGATTACCCACGTGAGTCCAATGGGCCCGCGAGCGGCGAGATGAGGTGAGCCAGGAGAGAAGAGCCAGCCCAAGGCTGGGCCTGAACCAGCGACCATTGACGGTGAGCTGGTACCCATATACCAGCGGCGTAACAGGCGGCGAGCGAGTGGTGAATAGTGATGTATCCGCCCGGCTCTGACTGGAGTTGACTATAAGCAGATAATGCAGGAGTGGTGGGGGCTAGCTGGAAACCAGCTGGGCTCCCCGTCCCTGGAGTGCCATGGTGTACTTGTAGGCCAATCGCTAAAACCAGCAAGACTGCATGAGTCCCGCGAACCTTCACAGACTTCGCAATATACTAGATCTGACACTAGCTCTCATTCTCCATAGTTGCCAGGTGAAGTTCAGCCCTAATTACTTGGCAGATCCGTTGCTTGGGACTTCCAACGCTAGAGTATCGGTCAATGCAATATGAGAAGGTCAGCTGTGTAGAGCGTCGGATAAGAAGCGTAGCGCGCATGCGCAGTCATACGAAGGAAGTGAGGGGAGAGAGAACAAGAGACCGGGGGATTCAGAGCACCTGCACAGGAGGGGAAATAGTCACGCAGGCGTAGACAAGAGGCTTGAAAAAAATAAATGAAAACACAATCCAGAGTAAAAAGAAAATAGAAATGAATGTGTGACAACAAAGGGAATGTCACAGTGACATTGTGCGAGCTAATGTCACATTAGCACGGCACAATACAGTGGATATTCGTTGGTATTTTCTCAAATCTCATTGGAGGTTTCTTTTGGTAAGTCTTTTTAGCATGCTCCATCTTACATGCATGGAACGTTTGGGATCATTTCTCCGCAAGGTTGATGCATCATTTTATTTTTACCAGTCATGCAAAATTAGGCCTGTGTCAAGAATTTTGGCATAAACAGCTTGATCTAATTAATTAATGTATTTGATTTCTTCGTCGCCAAACACAGTGACCAGAATGTGAACAGGGTACAGTCCTCTCTTTTGGAATCCATTTGTGTATATGTATGTGGCTGTTTGACCACATACAAAATACTCATTGAAAGAACCTTTCCAGCTTAACATATTATTTCCACTACCGTATCCCAACTCTGCTTTACTAGGACCTATCCCAAATCTATACATGGGTCATGTGGGTCTATGGAGTAAGAGAAATAAAACTAAGGGTAAAAAGGAGGAAGAACTATATTACTGCAGAATCCTCCTAAAGTTGTGGGCATGGGTGTACCTCGACTGTTAGCTCATTTTATGTGTAGAGACGCGAATTACCCTCTTTCTATATGACCTCTGAGTTAGGATCGAGAGGCCAAACACGTGAAAGGGGGTTTTAACAACGTGAAGGGGTCCTATGTAAGGGGGAGGAACGACTACCTTACATTGACATTTCAATACATCAACCACATAAAATTTAGTTTTACAATCTACCAAAGGGAAAACTGACATTTGTTTTAACCTACAACCAACCTGCTAATCAACACATTTCTAAATAAGGATGATATAAGAAAATTATTTGTTAAACTGACATACTCCTGTTTCTCAGCTGGAAAATGCTACACTCTACTGGAACTGTGGTGAACTCCGTCTTCTTGGTCCATGTACTTGTCTGAAGCGCATAGTGGCCATTTATTCAGGTGTTTGTCTTAAAAACAGGACTGAGTGTGATTTGTGAAGTTACTAAGTTTTGTTCCAGTGAATTTTAAGTGTATATTGTACTAACTTGGCAGAAGCGAATAAATCTCTTTGAAGTACTAGGTTATTATCTAGGTTTAAAGGATTTTAAATATTTTTTGTTTCTATTTTTATCTTTATTAGATATCCTTTATTGATATAAGGAAAGTGAGGATAGGGTGTTCTGTAAACCAACATACCAAATAAGATAGGGAGGGGGTTCTGTAAACGGACATACCTGATGTTTTGCTTTTTGCATGTTAACTCGCGTTAAGCAAATAAATACGGTTGGTTAATTGGAAATGTATCTATTTGTTGTAGATGCCTCGCAAGAAAGATACAAATGTGGGCCCTCATATATATAACAAAGGGGCAACAATTTAGCAGTGGGTCTCTGATAACATGGCAAAGACTATAATAGCAATTCACAATCACTAAATGGGATGGTTAAAATCATCCAATACTTTTAAAATACCACAAAAAACTTTGTAGTGGCTGGCTGATAAAAAAAATTCTGTACTCCTAAGGAGTCTGCTAAATGGAAACATGGGAGGCCTACTGTGCTTAGTCCTGAATTAGAACTTGTTGGTTATTGCCTCAAAATGGAAGACACTTTCAATGGGTTAGCAAAATCGGATTTGAGGAGAATGACATTATAATTAGAACTGAGGAACAAACTTAAGCCTCCTTTTAACAATCTTAGAGCTGGTAAGACCTGGCTGGCTCCGTTTATTTTTATCAATCCGTAAACCGGGGACTTCTTATACGAGAAAAGAAGGATTCAATAAAACCAGCGTCAACATTTTCTTTAATTTGTTGGATGCTGCTTGTAATAAGCAAAATTACCCACCCGATCGCATTTTCAATGTGGACGAAACTGGTTTAGCTATTGTTCAAAGCAAGATACCACATGTTATCCAAAGAAAGGGTAAGCGTCAGATTGGTGTGCAAACATCTGCGGAAAGAGGATCACTAACAACGCTCGTCTGCTCGATGTGTGCCAGTGGAACGTTCGTGCCACCAATGGTTATCTTTCCCCACAAAAAATTACAAACTTATTGATCAGAGGAGCTTCACCTGGTTCCATCGGTGCAGCGCACCCGTCAGGGTGGGTGCAGACAAATTTATTTACGCAATGGTTTGAACACTTCATCGCAAAAACTAAACCAACATAAAATGATCCCATATTACTGTTAATCGACGGGCATTACAACCACACATGGAACCTTGATATTATTGATCTGGCTAAGGCTAATCTCATAACAATCATCTCGTTTCCACTGCATTCTACTCACAAGATCCAACCCCTTGATAAAACATTCATGGGTGCATTGAAGGCATACGAGTATGAATATATTAGATTGAGGATGCGTTCGACAGGGAAACCAGTTACTCATACGACATAATGGAACTACTAGGCCACGCTTACATTAAGTGTCAACTACGGAAATTGCCATTAACGGCTTCAGAGCAACATTGAATCGTTCAGTTTTTCAGATGCTGATTTTCACGCAGCTGCTCAAGAAGAACCATTGCCTCAAGGCTTCGCTAGTATTCCAGTTTCTCCACTCGGTCCAGAGTCCACGCTTGGTGAAAGAGATATGCGTGGTGAGAAAAATTCGTCAGATGAAACATCCACTATTGAAACACAACCCTACACATAGTGTGACATCAGCCCATTTGTTATTTCTCTTGTTCCTTTGAAAAGGAAAATAGTTTCCACAAGAGGCCGTTAGCCTTCCGAATCTAAAGTTATAACGTCATCTCCATTATAAGACAGCATTAAGTGTTTCAATTGAAAAGAAAAAAGGAAAGCAAAGCACAAAGAGGTCAAGGAAGGGGTCGTACTTCAAATTGTGGTTTAATTCATAGTTCAGGTCATGACATGGATGAAGGCTCGACTGAAAAGACTGTGAGGCGGTGGATTTTTGAAAGAAACATAGAAGAAAATTATTCATCTGATGAGGAGTTGAATGTCCCAACAGTTCCTGGAAGTGACGATGAGGTTTGCATTTGTTTGTGAACAACTTTATTCTCGTGATACCTGTGAAGAAGAGTGGATCCAATGCCTCTCATGTTGGGCACACAATGAGTGAACCGATGTTGAGAATGACATTTATATTTGTGATTTTTGCCATTAATTAATTTTATTTTGATTTCTAACTAAAAATTAAAATTAAAAAATATTTGGTATAAATGTTTAATATGTAAATATATTAAATTGTTATTACATTACTTGCAAATTTTTATTTATTCCTTGAGGTATCTCAGTTTTAGGGACCACTTTCTCATAACTTAATTTTGGTTCGATGTAAAAAAATAGGCAATTTTCAAAAAGAATATGAAAGAATATTACTAAAACTGTGGTATCATTTAATGTGGTGTTTCATGCAACTTACATTCATACTTATAAAATATATTTTTATGGCTTCAGCTCGTGGCTGGAGTCCAAAAACATAATGACATGTCGGTTTTGGTGCTTTTCCTCTACTGTGTTGATGACGATGGTGATAACATAAACATTATGAGACAACATCAACATATAGTACATTACCAGACATAAACATAAATAATATCAAAATTAGAAATTAGTCTTGTCAAATTAGTGCTGGAAGGTCGAGCACACTACCGTTAACTCAAACCGACAGATATAATAATAGTAAAACACTCTTCAATAAAACATTATAACACCAAAAACAAAAGTCTTATCCAATAAGTCCTTGGACTGTGCTGGAAGGTCGCACGCACTACCGTTAGCTCCAAATGGAAAGTACAAAAAATAAATAAAACACTCTTCAATAAATTATATTTCAAAGATCAATCAACTCTGCCAAAATATTATAAACCTTTTGTTATACCAGTGACACATAGTTTATTGCCAGAGTTTTCGCCCGTTCGCCTGAAAAAGTTGGCACTGCTTTTGATTTAAAATCGTAGCCCAGTACCGTTTACTGAACACTAATGGGAGATATTGTCCGCGGGGATAATTATTTCTACAGTACAAGCCGATAAATAACTAGGATCTAGCCCCTGCTCTATGCTGGACAAATTCACCTAGCTCAGCGTCAATAAATCCAGCTACTTTGACCCGGGAACAAATTTAGCCAAGGTAGCCCCGTAGATCAAACTTCTTCAGGATTGGTTACTCGCCGGTACTATCGTGGGAGTAAATATAATATAGTACTTATTGCTCCACTCGTACCTTGTAGGCTATACTCAACCTGAGATAAAATCCACAGGTCCCCACGTGGCAGAAACTTTCAGGAATGTTTTATAGTCCAAGAGATAGAACACTTTTTATACCCCTGGTTCACCTTAAGCCTTGTTCTGTGCTTAAAATTACCCATAGCCTACAGTGTGCAGAAAGGTCATTCTTAAGGAAAACCAGTGGTGGGGATACTAGTGATGACGTCATCAATATGGCCGCCGCGCCAACATGTAGCACCATATTTAAACCGTACTAGCTTCTCAACAGAGCGTCGTATAACATAATTTTTTTTTAATTGTTCATAATAAAATGAAAATTATTTTGTTTTACTTCAGTATTTTGTGTCAGTGTAGCGGTTTTCCTGATATTTAGCCTGAAACGGAAATTTGATGATTTTTCTCTCCAGTTGTGAATATTTAAAACCAAATAACTCCTAAACCGCTAAGTTTATGGAAAATTATGCTGAAGTAAAAACGCTTGCTAAGACCATGAGGGTTGGATAAATGCCATAAAACATAGGATTTGGATGGATAATGAGGTAGTAACTGGCCGTTATTTTTAGTCCTCTTGAAGCCGAGAGCTCTTTATACATCATATACCTGTGGTAGCCCGAGAGTTGCAGCCGACCTCTCTAATGTGTTAGTATTAATCTAGGGTCATAAATAAACCATTTTCTTTTGTAAAATGTAATATATTTTATTGTTCATGTCGTTACATTATGGTATCTGAATTATTTTTTCCGTTTAATATCTAGCAAAACCGATATTTGTTAAGTTACTGAATTTAAAACTAATGATAAACATTAAAATAGATGTATACGTAAAATATATGCGCTATACAAAAAAAATAATTAACTCTTACATTCTTACCACTGGCTTCCAATAAACTTGTTACTATTTTGCTCCTAAGTGATCTAGTTTTCATCCACCTAGCTCTTGTTGAATCCGAGTTGACAAACGCTGTAATACCGGTAAGTCTTGATGCCGCGTCTGCGTTTACTGTTTGTTCAAGGGCAATATCAACTGGAAGTCGAGAAAAAGGTTTCTCGGAGAGTTTTATGGACATTCCACTTTGAGAAAGGGCCTCTTTTGCCCCAGAACACACAGAGTCAATATTTAGCAAGTTCAGAAAATAAACAGTCATCCAGCGAACATAGTTAGGTCTATTGCAGGCAAAAAAAATTGGAGTCATTTTCTGTACAGATTCTATGTGCATATTGAGATCGTTCATTCTGTAAGCTTTACTGAAATAATTATAGATCTCCACAAGGTTTATGTATTGCATGTAGAATTGAGCAGTTTTGCCATAAAGACCAATGCGTGTTTTTTCTGTAAATTCCATGTATTTGTCACAGAAATTCAACACCTCTAGTTTCCCCATAATTAATTCGAGTAAATTTAGAGATACTTGTCACTAGATTTTTGACATTTACAATAAGACATTTATCACTAAACTGCCTTAAAAATGTCTGGAAATGTCATTTTTCTAGAGAAAGTGACAGAAGAATGTGAATTCATTTGCATCTGTTAAAATGCTCTCCCTTCATAAACCTGTAAGTGAACCAGTTTCTAATATGTCACATTCAACCAGGACTTGTTCGATACCTGATCCTTCAATTAAATATTCAATTGCTCCAAACAAAGTTATATCAGTATGGAAGGACCAGAAACATATGAAGACGTTATCAAAACGTGGTTTCTCCTGGTTTAGAATAAAAACAGCTGGTTTTGCCACAGCGATGTCGTAATGAACAATGACACAAGACTCTCCACATTAATGAGCTACTTTCTGACATGTCTTGAGAGTTTCCAGAACCACATCATTTCGGGTTGGAGGCAAACTTATATTTTCCATATATCCTATTTCCTGAGTAGCAGAGCCAACTGCAATAGTCTTGGAGGTCCATCCAGCCCACATTGGAACTTTTTGACCCCTCTACTGAAGACATCCATATAAAGTCTTTTACCAGGGCTTTTCCCCATACATTTACCGCCGGAATTTTTAACATCGAGGAGCAAAGGGTGTTGATAAATTAAAGCTGTTATGGCTATGGCTCAAGAGTTTTTAAGTCCAGGTGATATGACATAGACCTCATCATAGAAGTGCTTGAAGTTTCTCTTTGTTTAGTGTTGTTGCTGTCAATTTCTTTCATCGGTACTACATTTTCTGGTGGTAGCTTGTTCTGAAAGCAAATACCAAACGTGTCATGTAAGGTACCTTTACCTGAGAGTGTTTCTAAATTAGAATCAAAATTATCCCAGGCTGACCCCATTGCAAGGCCTGGAATTCTCATTATATTCTCAGGAGCTATACCAGCCTTCTTCTCAAGTGAAACTGCAATCTCAGTTTTTAGCTCTCCTGCTGTATGGTAACATATACAGTGTCCCCAATTATAGATTATATCCATGAGTTTTTCTACTTCCAGTCAAACTTTTGATACCAAGGCCTAAAAGTATATTATTTTTTTTGCTTTACCCTACCATTTGTACCAATGAATATGGCATTCTGTGCACAAGAGCTCACTCTCCTTTCTAATCTTTCATTTTTAAGTTTTGCTGAACCACCGAACAGTGTTCTAAAAAAACTTTTCAATAGTTCAGGCATTTTGCTTTCATCTTTTATAATGTCCTCTACACTTAGTGGATGTGGTAACTTCACCTCAGTAAGAATAAACCTTCTCAAGTACAAAGCTACATCTTCTATTTTGGATTCTTTGTAGACGAGTGTTTTTTTGCTAAGAAAACAGTTTCAGTGGTTGACAATTATTTATAATATACAACAATTCCGTCTTTATTATATACTTTGGTTGAACACAAATTTTCATAAAAATAGGATTTAAAAGTTTCTTATAAAGTTTTTGTGCTGAATAACTGGAATCATGCAATCCTTCTTCAGCAAGACAGGTTAAGTGTCTATCATGAACAACAGTAATATACTGAGCTTTTCGTGGTTTAATAGTAACATAATCTACTGTCCTTGGAAATGCACTATTATGCTTTAAAAAAATAATTAAAACTCTTCTTTTTACAGTCAGATTGGGGGTTTCCTTTGTTGATTTCTACACATTTCGCATTATCTTAGCTGTGGTAGTCTCTTTGGCAAAAGCTATGGTAACAGACTACTTTGGTAACGAAGTCTATATCGAATATTTTTATTAAAAAGTTTTCATCTTGCATAATGTTAGCAGCATCTTTTATGTTCTTTTCAGCGTCTTTGGTCTCACAGTTAGATAAATGGTCTTCCTTCCTTCTCACTTTTCCCCTCAAATTTACACAAAAAGGGCACTTCCTATCAAAAACTCCAGTAGATGATTTGACTTGTACACTTTTTTTTTGAAGAATCGAAGATCTCAGAGTATATTCATCACTTGTATTTTCTACAAAATTGTCAAGTTTAGGTATAAATGTAAGATTTTTATAATATTTAATGGGGACGCGGCAGTTGGCCTAAAAGGCATTTGGCCTAAAGGCATTTGGCCTAAAAATGAAACCAAAAGTCATTTGGCCTAAAGGCATTTGGCCTAAAAGGCATTTGGCCTAAAGGCGTTTGGCCTAAAGTCGTTTGGCCTAAAGGCGTTTGGCCTAAAGGCGTTTGGCCTAAAAGGCGTTTGGCCTAAAGGCATTTGGCCTAAAAGCATTTGGCCTAAAATGTAAATTTAAAACCTTCGGCTATCTTCGGAAAGTAAAAAGTACTGTTAGTTGTTTCATCTGAATATAGATAGCACAACTGATGCAAGGTAGTTACAATATTTCTAAAAACATTGACACTATCCTACATACAACTAGATCAGTTCACAAAACACTATATCACCTTTTTTATGTATAGATTTCTGATATTATTTCCTTGTTAATTTATCTCACGGTCATAAAGTTAACGAAAAACAATAAGAAAACACCATTCTCGGGACTTTTGACAACTTATTTCGAAAGGCAAAATGAAAGTGGAAGCCAATATTAATAATTAATATATATAATAGTGACGCATTAAATAAATTTTGCCAGTAAATATGTAGACGTCAAATGGAGATCATAACTTGTTTACGTGGCCCAATTGTAATGCGCCCGTATATACACGTGTTTGTATATATATGTTGTAATGATATGGAATTATACATCTAAATAATTTATTATTCACATCTATATTCAAAATTATGATATTATAAATACGAGCGGGTAGTAAGATTTAGTTGTGTTAAGTTGCAAGGTATGGCGACATCTTTCTACGCCTCTGTTTGAAAGGCGAACTCAGTTTTGTAGACAGAGACGCACCTGGATGACCACACCTTTCTTTCTTTTGGGAAGTTTCGAGAAGGAGATGTCACTAGATATACCTACTTCAAAGTACGCATCTCTTCACTTGCAATCCTGACGAGGAGCCGTGTGGGTTGGGTCTATGATAAATTTCACGTGCCGGGAATTAACATACACATAATACAATAGTCGGGTTTTTAAATTAATATTTACAACGTGTGAAATATCTAGCAAAAACTGTTTATCTACTTAATATAAAAAAACTATAAAAGACCAGAACTTTTAATTTATAAAATAAGACATTATCCCCTTTTGATTACCATAATACAGGATAGCAAACTTGGACCCAATTCAATCATTATATCAAATATCACCCTAATGGTGGCGAACCAACATTAATATATCAGGCTAACTTTTATACGTTACAATAATGGCTTCCCAACGTGGAGGGCCTGATAAACTGAAATAATAAAATTAAATTCAGTTCACAACCCGAGAAAGTGAGTGCTCAAAGAACAGTGAAAGTGCCGCAAACAACTTAAGTGCCTTATTACGCAAAAAAACAAAAAACTAAACAAGTGACTTAAGAAGAAGAAGAAGAAAGAAGAAGAAGAAGCTCCAAACCAGGTGATTTTGGAAGAAGAAGCTCCAAACCAGGTGACTTCAGAGGGAAGAGTTCGAAACCAGGTAGATTCAGAATAAGGTCCAAAGCTTCTAGACTTCAGGTGAGGTACGCAAGGAAAATCTCACGTAAGTCATCAACAGCAAAACTTCATTAAATATGGAAGAGACAGTAGTAGCAGTGAGGATAATCCTCCCCTAACGCAATATTCCCAACCAATGGTAGAAGACCATTCTTGTTTAGAACTATCTGATCAGGAACAAAGTGAACAACATGAGAAAGTAGTTGAACCAATAGTTCATAAAGAAGAAGACTTAAGGGGGGTGGAAAATGTTTCAAAGGTAGGAGGTGTAGCTCAACAAACATCAGCAAATGACCTAAATGCAATATTAATGCAGTTAGTGCAGCAAATGAAAGAGGGTAGTGAAAAGAGTGAAAAGTTAAGTCAGCAAATTAAAGAGAGTAGTGAAAAGAGTGAAAAGTTAAATCAGAAAATAAATGAAAGGTTCGATAAAACTAGCCAGGAGCTACAAAAAACTAGACAGGAGCTACAAAAAGAATAGCCGGGAGTTAAAAGAAATCAAAGAAAATAATCAGAATTTAAATACAAAGTTTGATGAAAAATTTAAGGGTGTAAATGAACAATTCAACAAGTTAGAACAAGAATTGCAGGGTAAATTTCAAGAAGTATAAAACGACTTTGACAAAAAATGACAGAAAATACAACAGACTGAAAGTGACCAAACGCAGGTAAGGGACGAACTACAGACGCTTAGGGAAGACTGTAATAAGTCAGAAAAACAGACGAATGAGCAGATAAAAAAACTTAAAAATGCAAAGGAAAACTTTGAGCTTAAACAGGACGCTTTAAATTCCAAAGGAAAAACTACTCAGGAAAGTTGCAATAAAAATAAAAATGAAATTCTAGAACAGGTACACCATTTAACAGAACGATTTGCGACTGTTGAAAAAGAACAACAAAAATGTAGTGATAGCCTTAAATTCCAAAATGATTTCTTTGATGGACACACAGTACCAGATGTTTACTTACAGGAAATAGTTGACCAGCAATTGGACAAATTTAAGGACAACTTGACTGAAACTGTGGACAAGACGTTACAAACAGTCGAACAAATGCGACAACAACTAGAACAGGCTAAGTCAAAATATGACGAAGTAGTGGAAAAAGGGACGCTAATTACTGCTGGTGCCTTGGTATTACCTAGTACAAGCATCCAGAATCAATTAATGGACTATGTACCCACCTTCAGTGGAAATAATGTTAGGGTGCATGCTGTACAGTTTTTGAAAGAAATGGATAGACTTTGTGAAAATAGTAAACTCACCAAAGCACAAAAAGTAGCATTTTTTAATTCAAAGTTAGTAGGAGAAGCTGAAGTGTGGATGAATAGTCACGAGGCTGACTATACATCCTATGAAGCAATAAAGATAAACTTTCGTAAAAGATTTTTGTCCGTGTATAAGCAGGACTAGTTAGTAAATTTTATTTTTACCATTGATCTCTATAGTATAACTGGATGGACATCTGTGGCTGAAATTTTCGAGCTGTCGTCTGCATACCATTGTGTAAGAGAGAAATAAACTTTCGGGTATCTCTTTCTTTTTTTTACCAATACAAGGCAATGTGTCATTTTGACATAGTTCATTAATCTGATTGAATATATGAGAAAAATCAATGTGTGAGTGGTTAAATTAAATAAATATGTTAATTAAAGCTTTGAAGAGCATATAAAAGTTCAAAATTGGTTAGTTTTTTCTTTAAATAAGTTGATGTAGCCTAATATGTAAGATGATTTTTGAAGGAAGCTTACTTGTAAGGCTTTATCTCGTACCAGAATCCTACCCTATAGTTGTGTTTAGTTAGGATAAAAGACCTTACAGAAGGAAATTTCTACTTCTGTTCTAAATTGCCGTTCATCCTACCAAAATATTATATATATGATATTATTTTGGTACGAAATAAAGCCTTACAGATTGGGATTATTACTAAAATCAGGGTTTAGTAGATAATGTACTTCCTACAAGCCTATAACCTAAACTATCATTTGAACGTAAGACTTCTACACAAAGTGTGTCATTCACACAAATGCAATACAGTTTTTAGCTGACTTGTTTCATTATAGTTATCGAAATTTCAACATAATATGGTTTCTGAAAGATATGAGCTAACTTAAAAAAACAGGTATTATTATAATAATACTTTCCACAAGCCTATAACCTAAGTGATAATTTGAATGCATGGCAACTATTCAAATTTTGTCATTCAAACAAATGTAATCAAGTTTTAAGATACCTTGTTCATTATATTTATAGAACTTTCAATATAATATGGTTTCTGAAACCAATATACAAGCTAATAATCAACTTTAAATATAAGTGTAGTCGTGCCAGACTGTAAACAACATTGATGATAAATACATAGAAATGGGAATATCAAAGGTTTTATTCATATCTGTACAGTATTACATGTAAAACTGGATTGTATATCCTTTAATGTAAATGTTTCTTCAGGAAAGTGTGGTATAATACTTCACTATTTTCAAACAATAATACTTTTATTCATTAGAAACATGTTTTCGCATAAGAACATTTAAAGAAACAGTTAAATCTGTCCCCCCCCCCCCCCTCTGTGTAGCAGATGATACACTTGAGCGTCACGCTTTTGTCCTTGGAATGTGCATGTGTATGTCCATCCAGTTATATCATAGAGATCAATGATTTTTACAGGCCGGTATGATCCACATAGAGGGCCTATATGTGAATATTAGAGAATAGAGAAATTATGATTGGGGAGGAGAAGGGAAAATTTTCAAAAACCAATAGAAACAATTACTAACAGAACAATTATATTGATAAGCTGAGGTGCTTACTAGAATGATTCTTTCAAATTAATTCAAGTTTAATTAGTAAATTTAAACTATTTCTTTTGGTGTTCATTCCAACAATGTCTCCGCGTAAGCGAGCAAATATTGATGCAAAGACTGCACACATATATAATTGATTTTACTTCTTATAGGTAGAAGTTAATTTGTGGCTTCATCAACATACAAAGTTCTCACCTCACACGTGTCTAAAATGGTATTTTTGGTAGTTTAGATCAGGGTTTCTCAAACTGCGAGGCGTGAGGGGATTTCAAATGAGGTGTGAACCAATTTTTCACTTCCTTCGACTTGGTAAATTATGATTGAAATTAATATTCTGTTTGGCTTATGAAGCAATAAAATTAATTAATATATTACAAATATTTACTATTCTTAATAAACTTCTACAAAGCTCTTATCAGAAAATAAAGAAATAAATTAAATAATAAATGTCTCATTTTTGTATTTTAACGTAAAAAAGTTATCTTATTCTAAGAAAGAGAGTCTTAACAATTACTTTAAATGTTCATGTAAGGCTTTAGAGCATAGAGTTTGAGAAAACCTGGTTTAGATGATTTGCTAGAAATAAGATAATTTACCCAACTTAAATGTGAGCGAAGCCGTGGGCAAACTCGAGTAAGTTAATATGATTATAAAAAAAGAATGATTTATTAATTCATTTAGCAAAATTAATAAACAAATATACTAAGAAAGACTAATAAAATATACTTTGGCACTTAAAAAAATTCAAAATTCAAAATAAAACAAAATTATTAAAATGGTGTGACCACATGTATGTGCTAATTAATAGAAAACGGTACGTGTACAAAACTTTTTATTTCTGGTACAAAACGGTACAAAAACTAGTATTAAACCTTGGCAATGTAAAAAGTTCAACATATACAAAAGTGGTACTACAGGTTAATGGACGTGCTGCTATACCTTGGGAAGTAGTAAATTGAGAAAAGACTTACGTATTTTGAAACGGTAGTATATACTAGTTAACTAAACACTACACACCTCGCCATCTATTGGCATCACTACAAATCATAACGAATGTTTCCGGAGACAGCCAAACACATTTTAATAAATGGTCTAAAAATTAAATTTACAAAAAGTCATTTGGCCTAAAGGCGTTTGGCCTAAAGGCATTTGGCCTAAAAGGCATTTGGCCTAAAGTCATTTGGCCTAAAAGCATTTGGCCTAAAAGGCATTTGGCCTAAAGGCATTTAGCCTACACTTTAGGCCAAATGCTTTTAGGCCAAATGACGGGTACCCTATTTAATGTGATAGCAATTTTTTTATTGAATCGTTATCTTCAGGCATATTCCGACACACTTGGGAGTACTTTGACTCTTTTTGAGTCCTTAGTCTTGTAGCTGCTGCTTCTTTTATTCTTCGCCATGAACTGTCCTTTATTTGTACAATTTTACTGGATACAGCCTCTGTATGTATTATACACTCCATTCTTCCGTCTGACATTTCATACTGATTCTTCTCAATTCTTATTTAACAGACCTGAAACAAATGAAATATGTATAAGAAATAGATAAAAACTCCTAAAATGCATACAATAGAAATTAGGACAAATTTAAACACAGTTGCCTGGCACATCACCAGCACTTGAAAAAATGAACCTACAACAGAAAATAACTTATTGTAGCCATAGACATCAACTTAATCCTATGTTTCATAGCATTTTTTAAATTCTCACAGTCTCAGCAAACTTTTTTATCCCAGCATATATTCCATTAATTTAACGGTTTAAGAGTTATTTGGCTTTAAGTATTCACCACTGAGATAAAAATCATCAAATATCCATTTCAGGCTAGATATCAAGAAAAACGCTACACTGACGCAAAATACTGTGACGAAACAAAATAATTTTTATTTCAGTATAAACAATTAAAAAAAAACAATGTTCTACGACGCTTTGTTGAGGAGCTAGGCTGGTTTAAATGTGGTCCTACATGTTGGCATGGTGGCCATATTGATGACGTAATTACTAGTACACCCACCACTGGTTTTTCTTAAGAATAACCTTTATGCACACTATAGGTGATGGGTAATCTTAAACACCAAGCGCCGTTTACGGTAAACAGGGGTAAATAAAACGTGGTCTATCTCTTGGTCTATGGTCTCGCAGGAATTCCTTCTACTGAACTAGGAAGCAGTTCATTAGGCGATCTCGATAAACGCCCCACACAACTTATTTATTCAGGCAATGAGACAATAATATTAGTGAATAACTGAGCACTTTTCCTAAACCCAAGCTTGGGCTTTCCCTTGTGGCTTGTCCGTGTTGTCATCTAGTGATGGACAGAATCGGATGAATAAAATCGATTCATTTCATTCTATAACTCTGAATAATCGATTCATTCGACTCTTTCAAAACCACTCAAATGAAAACAGTAGCTAGATTGACGCGAGCTAGCCCAATGAGCTGGCCGATTCATTTTATTACCACTTCCTTGTCAAAGTGCTGAGGAAAATCGACCTTAAGATTATGAATGTTTCCAGGCTATCTCTATACAGGTCTTAATTTCTATTAGGTTCATTTTCAATAAATAATCCCCATTGCTACACAATAATCGACCTTAAGCTTTCGAATGAATCAAAGTCTAATTTAATACAAAGTATAAGTGGTTGTACAGTTTACGATAGCATATCAGCCAAAACAATTCGAATAAAAATTACAAAATTATTTAATTAATTTGATATTTATAATTTTATAATATGTAGATTGTTTCTTTTTCATTTCTTTTAGATTTTACCTTCCTAATTAATACCTCCCCAAATGTGTAACTATACGCAAATAGCCCAAAGGGGCTGAGAGATAATTTTTTTAACTTGACTTAAATTTATTAAATATAAAGGTATATATTTTTTTATGTATTTAATAAAACATTGCCTGAACGTAATATTTAGATTGTATTATAATTGTATTCATTTTGTAACATTGAGTTACATTTGAACTCGCCCCCATGCTAAACTTCATAATCAACTCGCCGAAGAATCTTACTACCCGCCCCAAATAATATTCAATAATATTCTAAACTCTACAATAGTACTCTTCACTATTGTAGTTCCTGTAAATTGAAACAACGTAATAGGCAATTCAAATCAATAAAATCAATTCAATATAACTATGGAATACATTGTAATCTGTACTCATCAAATCTATCGTGTGTAGACAGTGACGAGCTACACCGGGTAGTAACAGACTCCTAAAACGAAGTCAACCCCGTCTAAATCAAATAGATACTGAAGCCACGCCAAGCAATACTATCCACGTTCAACTGAATTCTACCCATCTGCACCCTGATGGATAGTTCCACAACTACTGAGATGACGTCCGCTTGAAGAATCGTTGGTCAAAATGAATAATGGGACAACAATATCAACAATCCACGTCATGTTCTATTCCTTCTAGAAGGAATTGTTCTATCTCCCCCCCCCCCCCCCCACCTTGTTACCGTGCTGTGAAAAACCCCTATTTAAAGTCCTGTAAGCGCATCATTAAATTGACTATTCAACCAACACTGGACAGAGGAACATAGTCCTAGGACCAGGATTATGCCAGGATCATCCGTGATAATCTACAGACTTTAACTATGGCAACGTATACTTTTAACTCGATAATATTCAAAACTTTAACTTTGTTTAAACCGTATTTATTTTCTTCGCCAAATAGAAAATATTATAATGTCTGTTGCCACTTGAGCGCTCGAGACAGCTGTTTAGTTTTGAGCTTTAATTTATAATAACTTTGATATATTTTTGTGATGAAGAAGTTTATCATTATTTCATTCTGAAATAATGTTGTAAATAAAAGTTTTGATTTCTTCTGTATAATGAACACTTATAAAATTTAACTTCGAAACGTAAATTGTTTAACTGATAAAATTAATTAGTGATTAATTTTATATTTGATCGTAGTTTAAATGTTTTCGCTAGACCTTGTTTATAGTAATTTTGTTAACTTTAATTTCACGAATAGATGGAAGTTTCTAAATTGTTAGTTTAGGTAATGTAGTCCCGCGGGAGTTTGACTAAAGTCTGTTAGCCGAACTCTCGCGTATTTATAAATGTCTAATAAATATTCTTTATATATTTATTATTTAATTTGTTTGAAGTCTGCGTTAAGTAATGCAGTACAGACGAGTTTGAAACAGTATAATTAGGCCCATAAGGCTCTTATATAAATCTTACAAATTAATTAACTGGTTTATTATTGGTTTACTTGTATACTTTTGAACACTGTGGGTCGTTTGTCTCATAAAAACTAGTCCATCTGATTGTTTGATATGTCTAACAGTAGAGAAGTTCTGGCTAAGGAACTACACTAATAACTGTTTATTTCTAATGTGATTTTCCACTGAACTCAGTACGATTATTGAGACCATGTAATTAATTGAATTCTTTTTGCTAATTGTTTATTGCTTTGAATAAACCATTTATGGTATTACTATTTAAATCTTGCATTTCATGTCCTTTGTATATTCTATGTAGATTGCACCTCCCCCCTTCCTTTAAGTTATCGATGGTCGTAAGGAGAAAGGATTGGAGAGAGGGGTGTAACAATTGAAATAATTTTACATCTTTATAAATGTACACAAAATATCATTACACAGCAAACTTATGTCTCCGTTTGCAGAGTAGTAAGTTCTGTGTTTGATTCTAAGTGAAGCTTTCAGGCGGCATATAATCAATATTGATTCAGATATTCAAATCGAAAGTATTTATTACTTAGCAGATATATAAATAGTAATGTAAGCTTATATATTTTTTATGTTTAGGAAATATTAGAGGGTCAATTATTTGGATTCTTTTAAACACGAAGGGAAACCTATGTTCTTTATTTTATTATTATTCTGATGCAAAAGTATTTATATTGATGGCTTATGTGATGCGTTCACTGTTTAGTTTTTTTTTGTGGCTTTACTTTGGTCTTTGACATCGGTACAAGCCTACAAGGTACTAAATAATATACGAGTGTTGATATACCTCAGTTTTAGCTTATGTGGTGCTGACTGACAGCTCACAGCTGACTTCTGACGGCTTTAAAAAGCTACCAGACCAAATTATGTATCCCTATGCCGAACCATATTATCTGCAAAAAACATGTCTTTAGCAGTTGTCACTTCTGACAGTCAAAATTTAGGTATATACCTAAATGTTGACTGTCAGAAGTCAGCTGTGAACTGTCAGTCAGCACCACATAAGCTAAAACTGAGGTATAGCTGCAAACGCAAAGGAATGTGTTTTGAAAGAGCCAGCAGAAGGATGAAGAGGATATTAGCACAAAGCAAAACCAGCAACTAGAAACTACTTTTAATTAGTAGTAGTAATAGCTCGCTATCATCCGATTATTATCAATTATTTACTACTTCTCAAAATCATTAGAATGATTCTTTCGATTCATTCGATTTTTTTCAAAGAATCGAATGATTATTCGATTATTAAAATCATTTGATTATGCCCATCACTATTGTCAACAACCTACGCTGTGTTCACTATAAACTAGGGGGGCTATTTTTCTACCAGAATCTTGAGCCTAACAATTTTCTGACTCATTGAGTGCAATCCTGTGGTATGAGAAGCAGGAAATATGCTACCAAAACAAAATACACTCAAACCAAATACAAGCAAAGTTATCATTTATATAATTTTGATATCGCCCCCTTAGGCCTTAATAGTAAACCTAAGTAACTAAAGTTTATTTTGATACAAAATATTAAATTCTAAAAATAAAACTGATTTTAATTTGATTGAGAGAGAGAGTTATTTATTGTGATGTGTGCATGAGTAGATGTAATTGGATCCTACCTGATCTGACGATCCGTTGTTTGTGACCCAAGTAGCCTACTGGGTTGCGATGATAATCTGGAAGAATCATACGTCTATTTGATATTCATTCACGCACACACTCGAGAAAGAGGGTTATTATGATTACTAAAATAATTATTAATTGTGAGCCGCGCGGTGACACACGTCTACCTTTTAGAGGAACCCTTTGCGGATGGAGAAAAAACGCGCGTAAAAGAACGAGAGACCATATGTACCACCTTACAAAACATAAATTACTGAAAAAGGTGGTAAACAGAAAAATGTGATAGTTATATGAATTAAGAGTGAATTAATATTTAATTAATTTGAGAAATATTTAATAAGTAAACCAATAATGAAATTTATATTAAAAAATGAAATATAAAGAAATAAAGACTAAACATCCTCACCCCGTTGAACCATTCAGGTTCAAAAATAAGAAGAAATACAGAAAAAATTAGAGTGAGAGCCAGAACAAATATCTTCCTTTCTGAGTTTACAGATGAAACGTAACATATAGCAACAACTCTCTGAAGATGAACAACGATCAAAATCCCATCTTCTTGTGTGTCGAGATGAGTATGTTTAATGGTTGAGGTTTCGTTTCTAGGAGAGTGTTTTCTTCTGAAGATGAACAGTAAATTGTAGGCCATTGCGTTCTGGATGCAGCTAACCAAGGGGGCCTGTCCACCACAAAGGGTGGTTGCAGAGCAGAGAAGGTGATACAACACGGGAGGCCACGTCACTTGGATTTTGATTGGTAGCGACATGAGCCCGTACTTCTGGTGGTGTCATTTCTACGTACATCAAGTTGGCCCACCACTTTCTCCAAATGAATTGAAATTACTACAGTCCTTTGTACTACGTTTGTGCTCATATGTGCCCGAAGCACGGCGTTTGTGCTATTTAATTACTCAAATTATTACGATTTTAGTGTGGCGGGCCAACTTGATTTCAAGCTGGCCCACCACATTTTCAAAATCAAAATTTTCTTATGCCATTCGTTAGTGGTGCGTTTGTGCTCATATGTGCCCAAAATTCAGCTTTGGTGCTATTAAATTACACCCGTGGCAATATTTTTTGTGTGGCGGGCAAGCTTGATGTTCAAGTTGGCCCTCCAAATTTTCGAAATCAAAATTTTCTTATGCCATTTGTTAGTGGTGCGTTTGTGCTCATATGTGCCCGAAATTCAGCTTTTGTGCTATTAAATGACGCCCGTGGCAATGTTTTTAGTGTGGCGGGCCAGCTTGATGTTCAAGTTGGCCCGCCACATTTTTGAAATCAAAATTTTCCTATGCCATTCGTTAGTGGTGCGTTTGTGCTCATATGGGCCCGAACATAAACATTTATGCTTTAAAATTTGACATTTTATTGAACTTTTAATGTGGTGGGCCAACTCGAACCCTATGCCGTAACCTGTAGAAAAATTGAGTTCAAGCTGACCCACCAAATTAACAAAAATCACTGTAGCAAAATTCTTTTTTCACCATTCGTTTGTGCTTAGTTTGTGCTAATATGTGCCCAAACATGAACATTTGTGCTCAAGCTCAGAGATCAAGCTAACAAGCCACATATACTTGTACCGTAACACGTAGAAAATTTTAGTTCAAGCTAGCCACATTTTGAAAAAAGATCACCATAGCAGGTAAATTTTTTGCAACATTCATTTGGTATTAGTTTGTGCTTTAAAATTATACCTTTAAGAGAGTATTTAATGACACAAGCTATCTTGAGTTCAAATTGACCACTACATTAAATGTTATTTAAAAGGCCTAGTTTCACAGCACAGATGAGCCCAAACAAATGGTACAAACAGAATTTTGCTATAGTGATTTTTTCAAAATGTTGTGGGCCAGCTCCCATCCTATATTATTTCTAATGGTGATTCTTATTTGTAAATGTCTTACTTTGATTATAATAGTATTGAAGTATTTTAACACATCAGTTTTACATACATACATACATACATTATATTACTTACGATCTTACCAATTAAATTAGGCCGTTAGTAGCAAGTGTGCTAAACCTATCGATAGTAATAAAAATGTCAAAATGAGAAGTTTTCCTAGCACTCAATGAACCAACACACAATAATATTGGCTAGTGCCTGTAAACTAGACTGTACTGGGTCGAATGCGCGCGCTTGAAAAATAGAACCAGTTCTATCTTTCAAGCGCTCGCTCGAGTCTGGCCACTTCTCATTACAACCAATGTGTTCTATTTTATATTTTAGTCACTTGCACGCTCGCTCAGTCTGGCCTTACTTTTAAATTATTTTTTCTTATTTCTTTAGATAACTAATTTCAAGGCAGTAGCAGATCCAATGGCGTAGGAGGGAAATCCAACCTCCACAACGCATTAAGAATCATCAAAAATATTGAATCCAATACCTTAGTATTGTAAAAAATAAATACTCTTATCCCTTGCTCTATCTCCTACATGACCTAACCAATAACTCTTTCAACCTAGCTATAATTTGCAGAAAAGCAAGTGGGCTTTAAAGTAGAATTTTACAGCAGTATTATTATTAAGTTTAGTACGATAACCATGCATTATAATGCATACCTATTTTTTGTATTCATAGTAAAATAATTTACGTCTATGTACGGGCTTATTATTTTTGGTTTTATTTTGTTTGCATTAAAACTACATTTTTGCTATTCGAAATTAAGTTTTATTTCACTAGTCTTCTCTTTAATAATATAATAAGTTAAAACTATTTTGATAAACATGCAAAATTATTATAAATTAAAGTCTTTATTAATAAAAATGATTAAATGTTTACTTGACGGAGCCTTAATAAGACCAATACCCCCGACAACAAACCATGCATACAACCGCTTGTTTCAAGGCTTGCATGCCCATTCTAGATCAAATATTGACAAAGCTTTTTAGAGTTGTTTGTAGTATTGTAAAACACGTTTTGCATGTTGACCACGTCATTCTACCAAAAAAGTTCAACTGTAGGCTTACACAGTCAATTATTGTGCTCCAGTTGTGAGGTGTTAGCTTTCCCGCTTCACTCCAATGGACGCAAAAGCTATCTTCCCCTCAGTATCCTACCAAGCAATCCGCCCCACCTGACTTCGCCTCACAACAGTGGACAGCAGAATTAAAATCGTTGTAACAAGCATAATTTAATAGCACCAAAGCTGAATTTCGGGCACATATGAGCACAAACGTACCACTAACGAATGGCATGAGAAAATTTTGATTTCGAAAATGTGGCGGGCCAACTTGAACATCAAGCTGACCCGCCACACTAAAAACATTGCCACGGGCGTAATTTAATATCACAAAAGCTTAATTTCGGGCACATATGAGCACAAACCCACCACTAACGAATGGCATAAGAAAATTTTGATTTCGAGAATGTGGCGGGCCAACTTGAACATCAAGCTGGCCCGCCACACTAAAAACATTGCCACGGGCGTCATTTAATAGCACAAAAGCTTAATTTCGGGCACATATGAGCACAAACGTACCACTAACAAATGGCATAAGAAAATTTTGATTTCGAAAATGTGGCGGGCCAACTTGAACATCAAGCTGGCCCGCCACACTAAAAACATTGCCACGGGCGTCATTTAATAGCACAAAAGCTGAATTTTGGGCACATATGAGCACAAACGCATCACTAACGAATGGCATAAGAAAACTTTGATTTTGAAAATGTGGTGGGCCAGCTTGAAATTAAGTTGGCCCGCCACACTAAAATCGTAATAATTTGAGTAATTAAATAGCACAAACGCCGTGCTTCGGGCACATATGAGCACAAACGTAGCACAAAGGACTGTAGTAATTTCAATTCATTTGGAGAAAGTGGCGGGCCAATTTGATGTACGTTCATTTCTTGTATTTGAGAAACCCGATTAGCAACGTATACCTTGAGACGGTATGGTGGAGTGTGTATCCATGCAAGTACGATGGTTGAGTCTGTCCAAGCAGTAACTGAGTTTATGTGGTAATGAGATGATATGATGCTGCTACAATAATGCATTAATTTTGACAGTAAATGGGCTCCACATAATTCAAGATGGGGTAACGAAATCCGTTTCAGAGGTGCGGCACGAGATTTCGCTATAAGCAAATTTACTTTGACTTGGGAGTTTTGAGTCACACATCTGAGATATATGGCTGCTGCATATCCTTGCTCAGATGCATCTGAGAATCCATGTAATTGGACATCTACAGTGGAGGAGAGAGAGAGATACCGAGGTATGCTGAGGTTTTCGAAGGCTGGAAGCTCTTCCAGAAACCTTACCCATTTTGCAGAACTATTTACGGGTAGAGGTTCGTCCCAAGAAAGTCCTAGTGTCCATAGAAGTTGCATCAATGATTTTGCCCAGAAGACTACTGGTGTCAACCAACCACACGGGTCGTAAATTTGAGCTACAGCAGAGAGTACTGAACGTTTAGTCGGGACTTGTTGAACTATATCAATCTTATACGCAAATGCATCACTGTCAGGCTTCCATTTGAGACCAAGGATGCTATAGAGAGGTTGTTCAAGAGTGCGAAAGTAAAGCGGGGTCTGACGATGATCTTGAGGTACAGCGCTTAGTACCTGGTGTGAGTTACTGGACCATTTGCGCAACTCAAACCCACCTTTTCTTAACAACTCTGTGAGCTCTTGTTGAAGAGAAAGTGTATCTTCTAAGTTGTCAGCGCCAGTGATAATATCATCGACGAATGTTTGAGTTTGTAGCACTCGGGATGCACTGGGGAAGGCCTGACCCTCATCCTCAACAAGTTGATGTAAAGTCCTAATTGCAAGCTAAGGGGAGCTAGTTACACCATATGTGACAATGGTAAGTTGGTACACTTTGAGAGGCAAATTAGGATTTTCGCGCCAAAATATCAATTGATAATTTTGGTCATCAGGATGTACTTTAATTTGTCTGTACATTTGGCGAATGTCTGCACTAAAAACAATTTTATGACGTCTGAAGTTTAAGAGAATATCGCAAATATCATTTTGGAGTTTCGGGCCTGAGTGAAGTATATCATTTAATGAGAGGCCAGATGTGTCTTTGGCACTTGCGTCAAATACTACACGCAACTTAGTGGTAGAACTTGTTTCTTTATGAACACCATGGTGAGGTAGAAAGTAATGTTGAGAATTATTTGGGAGGGTGTTGGTAAATAATTTCATGTGTCCAGATTTATGATAATCATCCATGAATTCAACATAGGATTTCTTGAGGGCTGGTTGAGAATTTAATTTATTTTCAAGGGCATTAAAACGCCGTTTTGCTTGATATGATGAATCGCCAAGAGATTGTATAGGTTCCTTGAATGGAAGTCTAAGCACATATCGACCAGTGGTGTTTCTAGCATGCGTGTTGCGGAAGTGATTTTCACATATTTCCTCATCTCGCGTAACCACTTGCAAGAGAGGGGCATCCTCTAATTTCCAGAACTGTTGAAGTGAGTGGTGCAGGTCAATGTCAGTAGTTGATAATAACGTAATAAGATTAGACGAAGCTGGCTGGGTGTTGCCGTCACTAATAGAGGGCGTGCTTCCCATAACTACGAAGCCGAATATAGTTCCTAGCGCTATAGGCATGTCCTTTCCAAGTGGATAGAGATCACCAGTAAGTGTTTGAGCGAAGAGGTCAGCACCAATTAACATTTGAACAGAACTACTCTCATTAAACGTATGGTCAGCAAGTACAAAATGTTTGAGTTTTTTCATTACATCAGGTGAGATACGAGTTTGCGGCATATTTGATGTTATTTTATCAATTATCATAACTGAGTGAGCGTTTGCCAATGGTATACCACCACATGTGGAAATATTTAAATGAGTAACACCCTTAAGTTTCACTTTAGTTGATGATATCCCCTGAACGTTACTGGGTTTGAGGCTTTTACGTTTTACGCCAAGCATCTGTACACAATGTTCAGTGATCAGCGTGGATTGACTCGCCGAGTCCAATACCGCACGCACAATTTGTGTATTACTGGAGGGTGTAGTAATGTGGATTAGAGCTGTGGCTAGAAGAACAATATTATGAGTTGTTGAAGAGAGACCAACAAATGGTTTGTTTTGACCCGAATCGGTCAACTGTGAATAAGTAGGGGTGTCTGTGTGAAGAGTAGCACGATGGTTTCTCAGCGGTTCCGTGTGAGATCTCTGTAATTGTCAACTGTTGTTTGAGACAGGTGTTTGTGTTTCATCTGGTGACTGAATAGAAATATGCAACAAAGTGTGATGAGGTTTATTGCAATGTTGACACACATGTTTTGACTGACAGTTTGAGATACGGTGTGAAGTACCTAGGCAATTAACACAGAATCGATTCGCTTTAATAAATTCAAATCTTTTCTGGGGAGTTATAGATTGAAAATCAGTACATTTATAGATGTTATGTTCTGGCCGTTTGCAAAACGAACAGTTATTAGTTGAACCTGTATTTTCAGATAAAAGAACCATCCTAGTCGGTTTGTGTGCTAATGGCCGTGAAAATGAATGTGCTGGCATTCGTCGGTTTTAGTGACATTTATGCGATAGATTGGCCGCCTCTAGGTGTGTACACTCAGTTTCCAAAAAAAGTATTACTTCACTGACAGTTGGTATAACCTGTGTGTCAGCGCGATTAATTTCGAATTTCTTTCTGAGCTCTTGAGGAATTTTACGCATCAAGATGTTTGAAAAAATTATGTTTTCATCGGAAACCTTTTGATTAAGTGCGGGTAATGCTTCTGAGTGCTCATTATAAGTTAATAAGAAGGAGCGAAGATTTTTTAAAGTCACTTGTTCAATATTGGGTAGATCAATTAAGTTGTCAGTGTGTAGATTAATTAAATAACGGATGTTGTGGTATCTCTTCTTGAGCAAATTCCAAGCAACTGTGTAGTTTTCTGCAGTGAGTGGAAGTGACTTTATTATGTTTAGTGGTTCGGATGTTAGTGAACTTAAGAGATACTGAAATTTCTCGACCTCTGTCAGAGACCTGTTATTATGAATTGTGACTTCATAGAGACTAGAATATGTTAACCATTGTGTGGGCTCACCAGAGAATTGTTTTAAATTAATTTTGGGCAGTCTAATATTGGACGCAACAGAGTGGCTTGATTTTGTTGACTCATTTAGTGGATCACTTGTGGAAACCAACAAAGGAGGGACTAGCATGCTGACAATACATTGGATATCGAGATTTAAATCAGCAATTGTATTTTGAAATTCGTCTATTTTGTCTGGATCATATTCTTGAGTGTGGGTTGTGACATTGTTTAATTTAGACAAGGATGCATCAAATTCTGCCTTTTTAGAACTTGATTCCTTACCAAGAATTGTACTCTTTTGTACTTGAATTGGGTTTAGCGTTTCACATCGAGAAATAATGTTTAATTGATCCTGTATTTTAGTAAATCTTGACTTAATTTGTTCTGCTTGTTGCACAAAGATTGAGTACTTCATCTTGAATTATGTAAGTAAAATTAATAATAATAAAATATTCTTGTGCATCTATTTATTTGTAAATAATATTTAACTGGGAACAAACAAAATATATAGCAAAAAGAGAGCAAATGTCATTTGAAACTGTCTATACACAATTCTAGGAACTCATTTGGTCTGTTGAGAAGAGGGTGTTTTTGACCTCAGCCTTGAGCTTAGTGTGCCTAACGGTATTATTTAGAGAAAGAGAAAGGGGTGGAGAGTAACTACAAAGGCAACTAAGAAATATTCCAAAACCACTCACGATGGATGTTTGGCGGAGTGATATTATTTTCAACAACAAAAATAAAACTTATTAAAATAGAAATTGGGTGGTACATTGCATTTTACCGCGCACATAATATTACAATTAATATTTAATGTCTAGTTCAAAGTTCACAAATTAATTTATTTCTCGTTATTATTTAAGCGGCACATTAACAATAGAATATCAGTTTCGCCGAGAACAAGTTAATAAATGGCGGTCTTTCTTTGCGGCATTTCACAAACGAGGAGTTTTCTGATATTCTACACACTTGTTTTTCTTTTCCAAAGCAATTATTTTAACACTACTTTTATTTGGTTGTCTTGAGATGAAAATGTTCAGAGTTTCTTTATTTTTATTGTTTATTTTAATGGACTTTAACACAATAGCGTGGTACGAATGTTAGCTAAATAAAAGAATTTAATTTATTATCTTATGTATTTAGAAACATCCGGCCCGGAGGACCAATGATTTTAATTTGATTGAGAGAGAGAGTTATTTATTTTAGTGTGTGCATGAGTAGATGTAATTGGATCCTACCTGATGCTGACGATCCGTTGTTTGTGACCCAAGTAGGCCTACCTGGGTTTGCGATGATGATCTGGAAGAATCATACGTCTATTTGATGTTCACTTCACGCACACACTCCGAGAAAGATGGGTTATTATGATTACTAAAATAAGTTATTAATTGTGAGCCGCGCGGTGACACACATCTACCTGTTAGAGGCACCCTTTGCGGACTAAAGAAAAAAAAACGCGCGTAAAAGAACGAGAGACAAAATGTACCACCCTTACAAAAATAAATTACTGAAAAAAGGGCGGTAAACAGAAAAATGTGATAGTTATATGAATTAAGAGTGAATTAATATTTAATTAATTTGAGAAATATTTAATAAAGTAAACAATAATGAAATTTATATTAAAATAATGAAATATAAAGAAATAAAGACTAAACAAAAACCATTCTAGTTAAAAGGTAGTTTCTGGCTGGGGTTGGTTTCAAACATTGATCTCTATACTATAACTGGATGGACATCTGTGGCTGAAATTTTCGAGCTGTCGTCTGCATACCATTGGGTAAAAGAGAAATAAACTTTCGGGTATCTCTTTCTCTCTTTCACCCATACAAGGCAATGTGGCATTTTGACATCGTTCATTAATTTGATTGATTATATGAGATACATCAATGTGAGAGTGGTTAAATTAAATAAATATGTTAGTTAAAGCTTTGAAGAGCATATAAAAGTTCAAAACAGGTTAGTTTTTTCTTTAAATAAGTTGATGTAGCCTAATATGTACGATGATTTTTGAAGGAAGCTTACTTTTAAGGCTTTATCTCGTACCAGAATCCTACCCTTTATTTGTGTCTAGTTAGGATAAAAGACCATCCAGAAGGAAATTTCTACTTCTGTTCTAAATTGCCGTTCATCCTACCAAAATATTATATATATGATAGTATTCTTGTACGAAATAAAGCCTTACAGATTGGAATTATTACTAAAATCCGTGTTTATAAGATATTGTACTTCCTACAAGCCAATAACCTAAATTATCATTTGAACGTAAGACTTCTACACAAAGTGTGTCATTCAAACAAATGTAATACAGTTTTTAGCTAACTTGTTTCATTATAGTTATCGAAATGTCAACATAATATGATTTCTGAAAGATATGAGCCAACTTAAAAAAACAGGTATTATTACAATAATACTTTCCACAAGCCTATAACCTAAGTGATAGTTTGAATGCATGGCAACTATTCAAAGTTTGTCATTCAAACAAATGTAATCAATTTTTAAGAAAACTTGTTCATTATATTTATCGAACTTTAATAAAATATGGTTTCTGAAACCAATATACACGCTAATAACCAACTTTAAATATAAGTGTTGTCGTGGCAGAATGTAAACAACATTGATAATAACTACATAAAAATTGAAATATCTAAGGTTTTATTCGTATTTGTACAGTATTACCTGTAAAACTGGATTGTATATCCTTTAATGTAAATGTTTCTTCAGGAAAGTATGGTATAATACTTCACTATTTTCAAACAATAACACTTTTATTCATCAGAGACATGTTTTCGCATAAGAACATTTAAAGAAACCGTTAAATCTTTCCCCCCCTCAGTGTAGCAGACGATATACTTGAGCGTCACGCTTTTGTCCTTGGAATGTGCATGTGTATGTCCATCCAGTTATATTATAGAGATCAATGGTTTCAAAGGTATTGCGGGAGGGGAGTTGGATGAACTTTCCACCAAGAAGTTCCCTCTTCTTCCAAAAGATGGCAGCCTCTGTGTATCGTTGTGTCTAGATAGATGGCGCAGTCGGACAGTCACGTTGCTGATATCGTCGATTAAGGTTTTCAAGTTGTTCGTGGAATACTCGAGCAAGAAGGTCAGGACGAAAATATTATTTGTTACCTGGAGCAAGATTTGAAGTTACTTAGTGTCATTTTGGATTGCAATGTAATGAACAGATCTGATATTCCAAATTTGCTGATTATTACCATAACATCCTGATATTTTTCGTTCATGTTGTGTGGGCTACCAATTAATGTAGAGGGATGAATGACCATTCTGCCCACATGTTGACCATTATCATGAGCCCGATTATGAATATGGTCCATGAGGGTAATATACTTCTCTGCTCCTCAAGGCTCCTTTTGGTTAGTCTTAAGAACATTTAAGACGTTTCGATCCAAGCGCACACACATGCTAACTAACCATTACAGGAATAGTTTTGCCTGATTGATGGAGAATGCTTTGAACAATATGCTCGCGTGTAACGAGTCGAAATGAGTCAAACTAGAGCATAGCTAATCTGGTGGTGTTTGCCAAATGTTTTAGACCACCATAGCCGCCATGGAATGAGGAGTGGGTATGCCATAAGCTCAAAATATGAACTCGAAATTTAAATCCGCTTCAAAGTCTGAGCGGGATTAAATATCGGATAACTAATGAGGTTCCTATCTCCAGGTGGTTCACCCTCATTTGCAACGAATAATACAGCTACATCGGGAGAAGTTGGGTAATTGTATCGGCCATTACATTCTAAACTCTTTGATTGGGTAATATAGAACAATTTACAATTAAGTGGGGGAGGGGGAACCAATTACTCCTAAACAAATACATGCGTAGGTATAATTTAATGATTCTTTATTTAACAGATTTACATAAAAATTATTAGCTGACAGGAGGGCAGCGATCTAATTCAAAATATTATAGATTAAAATAAATTCTAAAAATACACAACAGAAATTGGAAGCAAGATCTTATACATAAATACAAGATAAATAATGATATCAGGAAAAATCCTGACAGGGATGGTTTTAAAGAACAATAAAAAAGTATATTCAAGGTTCTCGACAAGTAATTATCAAAGATTTCAGTAGAGCTTACATTTTACTGTTAGACAGTGATTATTTTAGAATCAAATAGCCAAAGCTATTATTAATGCTTTTTTCAGTGAGGAATTCTCCATCAAGATATCATATTCTGAAAATTGTAAAATGACACTTGTACACGGGAATCGAACCCGGGATTTCTGACTTAGTACGCCAATGCTCTAGCCACTGAGCTATCCAGGAATCCAGGCCCAAAATATGAGTGAAGAATGACCCTGATTACGGGTCGATTCCTAGATAGCTCAGTGGTTAGAACATTGGCGTACTAAGTTAGAGGTCCAGGGTTCGATTCCCGTGTCCAGGTGTCATTTTTCAATTTTTAGAATAATAGTTTTATCCGGAATGTGACAACTAGTGAATAAAAAGAATAGCTCACAACAAATGATAACATAAAAATTACAATTAATCATTTGCTCATCGATTTAAGATAATGTAAATCTGAAATACTGTATTATAAATCACATGGTAATTATTTGTTTGGTAAAATTTGATCATATAAACATGGCTATAAATTATTATTTAAAAAATATATTGATGTATGAAGGGACTAAGGTATCAATCAGTCTTACCATCTAGCTCATAGCATCTTAGGGGATTTTTATTTAATCCTGATGAGTAGCATTTAGGGTAATTTGAATACGAAAATTAGACTCTTTCCTTCAATAAAGGGATAAGGCAGAATGCAAGAATGAAATAAGCAAACGTGAAGAGTGAATGAAAAGTGTGATTTTTTGACCGGATTTAAAAAATATTAATTTACATTCGAAAGTGTGAGTGGTGTTAATTAGCTATCTTAAAGGACACGTTCTTGCAGAAGGCTCAATACCGAGGCAAATCAATAGCACTCACCTTTCATACAGTCTATTAAGTATCAATATAGTTTTATTATTTAAAAAATGAGATTTAAACATAGTACTTTGGTACTTCCGTCTTTATAATGGTCCCAGGTTTGTTTCCCGCCTTTAAGTAGACATTTTTCAAATACTATATTTGACTTAAGCGCCAAGACAATAATTATTGATAGTACCTATCATCCCTAAATATTATTTAATTAAATTACTGTAGTAATATTACTTGCAGCAACATATCGATTGTTACTACCAAGCTGTAGTACAGTCATATTAGAGAGTTTAACACGTCAGGGTGTGAGCAGTTTCTGTCCTCTATGAATAATTTAATACTTTTATGGCAAGTGCCATTAAAAAACAATAAATGGTACGGCGCACCGCACAGACTTTCTCTCTCTTTCTATAAACTCGTAAGATTTCTGAACGGAATAATGTACATTGTATCATCACCACTCCACTTAAGAACACGCATAAAATAATATACAATGATATAGAATCAATGAGAAAAGAGGCTCAGCTTTGTCCACCTTAGAGCATTTCAAACAGTTTAATGTCTTCCACAAGGGTCAACACTTCGTAATAAAATTTCGATTTTTGGTTAAAATTTTAACATTTTATAAGGTGTTGCAGATCTTCAAGTCATCGCATTGATATTTAATTATTCATTTATACATTTTGACCAATAAAAAAAGTAAATATTGATTATTGAGTCTAAAATGGAGATAGATCATTGCTGTGCAAATATTTCTCCTAAGAGCTTTAAGGAAAAATAACATACTTTTATTAGATACTTACTTATATTTAATTACTCTATGGCATTGGAGAATTATTGCGTTAAGACTTAAGTAGTATATGTTTGCAACTAAAGCTCACAAAATTGTATTAATATATTTGCAAATATCTCAGAAACTGTTGCTTTTATAAAAATATATGTCAAGTAAAAGTTTTTTATTTCTAATAGTCCTACAATTTTGCAATGATAAGTTGTTTAGTTTCTCAAATAGTTGTGGAGATACGGAAATTAATGCTTCTGTAAAGTACCCTAAAAATCATTTCCATAGGAAAATGAAAATAGCCAGTTTATTTATAATCTTAATGAACGCCTAGATACGAATTTTAATCAAAATCGTTTGAGCAGATTTTGAGAAAACCAATTTTTTCTCTTTTCGCCCTTCAGTAAACTAACCTTAATTTTAAGTTTTTATAGACACACAGACAGACGGCATTGCAAAGACTATTTTTTAGGGTTCGGGGGGGATCATGAGACGTCGACATCCATCAACATTTCAGGTTAGTTTTTTTTTACGGTCGTAATACTTAAACTTTAATGTCCAAAAAGTTAAAACATTCATATAATTGCGTATAGATTGAAAGTTATTGATTTTATAAAAATATGTTTCGGATAAAATATTTATATTATAAATATATATACATATTTGTAATGCTAAGTAATTTAATATCTCAACTAGTTCGGAGCTATTATAAAAAATATTAATTAACGCGTCAGACCGGAGCCCTTAAAGCCATTTTGCCGAAATATTGAGGGTAGCCATTTTGTTTGGAATATTTATTAATGTTTATAAATGAAATTTAATCAAAATCGTTAGAGCCGATTTTGAGAAAATCGACTTTTTCTCTTTTTTCCCTTCAGTAAACTACCCTTAATTTTAAGTTTTTATAGACACACAGACAGACGGCATTGCAAAGACTATTTTTTAGGGTTCGGGGGGTCATGAGACATTGACATCCATATACATTTCAGGTTAGTTTTTTTTTACGGTCGCAATACTTAAGCTTTAATGTCCAAAAAGTTAAAAATATATATATAATTGCGTATAGATTGAAAGTTATTGATTTTATAAAAATATGTTTCGAATAAAATATTTGTATTATAAATATATATACATATTTTTAATGCTAAGTAATTTCATATCTCAAATAGTTTCGGAGCTATTATAAAAAAAATTAATTTTCGCATCAGACCGGAGCCCTTAAAGCCATTTTGCCGAAATATTGAGAGTAGCCATTTTGTTTGGAATATTTATTAATGTTCATAAATGAAATTTAATCAAAATCGTTAGAGCCGATTTTGAGAAAATCGACTTTTTCTCTTTTTTCCCCTCAGTAAACTACCCTTAATTTTAGGGGTATATATCCAATTCCAAAAATCCCTCGGGGCAACCCTATGAAAACCCTAGATATCAAGTTTCAGCTCAATCGGTAAAATAGTTTAGGCTCTAGTTGGAGGTACAGACAGACAGACAGACAGACGGAAATCCAAAAACCACTTTTTCGGATTCAGGGAGTCATGAAACGTCAAGATTCATCAAAATCTCGAGTTCGATTTTTTTGACGATCACCATACTTTCTCTACCTGTAAGATAGAGAGAAAGTAAAAAACAAATAGTGTTACTTTTTTAATGTGTAAAATACTTTCGATAATATAATTTTAGTTTCTATCGATTCTCCATATCTTTGTGAGTGTATTGATACAAAAAAAATATCAATTTTTTTAATAACTAACCAAAATAAGTGAAATATTTATGGGTAAGGTTTTTGAGCATCGTCCCCTTCTTACTTAACCTTTCTAACCTTTCATGTGCAAATAAATGTCCTTCGTCTGTATTTTGATTTTAGTGAAATGTCTGAATATTATAAAATAAAACTATATTAAATAGGCCTATATATAATTATTATATCATTTGATTTGCCGTTGACTTGCAAGTATAAATGGTAATAGAAATTTCTTAATGATTTGCTGTTTTGAGAAAATAGTGTTTTATTCGCATCAGTTCTAGATCACCATCCTCAATTAAAAAATAAATTTTTACTTTGGTATATAAATAATATCTGAAGTTAGGGCAGTAGAAAAATCACTGTTATAATAATGATAAATAAACATACAAGTAGCCAATGACATAGGAGTGGTGGTAAGTGATATAATATCAAAAGTTTTTTTATTGCAAACAATGATCAACCAATGTGGAAATAATTAAGAGGAAAACTAATCTTAAATTATAAAAAGTAATTGCACACTTTCCTTTTGCTAAATTCTTTCACCAGTTTCTGTTACAATCCACTCTCATAGAATATCTTTTGGCCAAAAATGTTTTTCACAATATCTATCATTAGATTTGTGTTTTTTTTCTAAAGTTCTTTTGACCAGAAATCTTTCGTGTATTTTTTTCTCACAATCATATCTCTAGGAATTTGAGGGTGTATAAACGTTGACACGTCAGTTTTAAAACAATCTGGAAACTTACATTTAATTTTATTTTTGATATGTGAAGCCATTGTGCAGGAATAAAATCTTATAAATCTGAACAGCTGTTGTTATAAAAGTCACAACTATCCAAAACGAACACAACGCTTTCTCATATAGTGGCAAATCGTGCAACTAAAAAGTTTCAACTTCTGATCAACTTTTATATAGGGTCTTGAGTGGAATGTCATAGGGGTGATATGGGTAAACTACAATAAACAGGGAACATAACACCTCTAAGAGTCCTGGAGACAAGGGAACATAACACCTCTAACAGTCCTGGAGACAAGGGAACATAACACCTCTAAGAGTCCTGGAGACAAGGGAACATAACACCTCTAACAGTCCTGGAGACAAGGGAACATAACACCTCTAAGAGTCCTGGAGACAAGGGAACATAACACCTCTAAGAGTCCTGGAGACAAGGGAACACAACACCTCTAACAGTCCTGGAGACAAGGGAACATAACACCTCTAAGAGTCCTGGAGACAAGGGAACATAACACCTCTAAGAGTCCTGGAGACAAGGGAACACAACACCTCTAACAGTCCTGGAGACAAGGGAACATAACACCTCTAAGAGTCCTGGAGACAAGGGAACACAACACCTCTAACAGTCCTGGAGACAAGGGAACATAACACCTCTAAGAGTCCTGGAGACAAGGGAACACAACACCTCTAACAGTCCTGGAGACAAGGGAACATAACACCTCTAAGAGTCCTGGAGACAAGGGAACATAACACCTCTAAGAGTCCTGGAGACAAGGGAACACAACACCTCTAACAGTCCTGGAGACAAGGGAACATAACACCTCTAACAGTCCTGGAGACAAGGGAACATAACACCTCTAAGAGTCCTGGAGACAAGGGAACATAACACCTCTAAAGTCCTAGAGACAAGGGAACATAACACCTCTAACAGTCCTAGAGCACATTCACAACCAGCTATCATGAGACGTAAGATTTACATTATTTATTTTCTACACGTGTCTTTAAAGTTTTGTTGTAAGCCTCATTGTAAAAAGTATAGTCAAAAAGCTGTGCTTTAACGCTTACAATGACCAAGATATTCAATTGAGAATAGGTTATTTTCTGTCCCTGAGAAGCTTCAGACGAATGACTTTCCATCTAGCTTCTATTCATGGAAGGCTATATTAGCTCTTTCTGTAACAGTGTGCACAATAGGAAATAACTCGTGAAATGCAAAAATAGACAAAACTCAAGTTTTAAGGAATGTTTAACCTACTGTACCTAACTTACAAATACACTTTGGTCAGCCGTTACAGGTGAACTATCAAAACGCACAGGCAGCACAAACTGCAAGATCATTATGAACTTTCCCATTACTTTCTTTAAAGGGTTGAAGATTGTTTTGCATAATTAGCCAAGACCTGCTTTTTTTATTGTCATCAATGGGATGGATATAAGTGCAGTGATGCCGAAACCTTTTTATTGATGAGAAGGGAGGTGCGGGGATCAGACGAAACAAGATTGGTTTTCCATGCTCTTAAAACATAACCTAACTAAAAGGTTGAGGTACGGGCGCTATTCCAAGGGGTCTTGCCAAAATAAATTCTTAAAATTTGCATCTCACTTGAATCTAGTTAGAATGCTCCCGCGCAATATTTTTAAAAACAATTCAATGTATCTATGATTTTTGTATGAATTGATCCTTACCTTGATTTTCTTAAAATTAGATTCTTCTAGAAATTATTTAGAGTTTTTAAAAGTTATTATTAGATTTCACTGCGTCCTTCTTTCTCCAAATAAGTTAATTATTTCTTAAATTATTTGTGTGTGTGCCTGCCTCATTAAAAACAAGATTTTAAAGCACATTAAAGAGTCTAAAGGGGGCAATGGTCTGCCAGCTCCCCCGCTCCCCCCAAATGTATGCACGTCTATGTCTCAAACTTTCACTCCACGCAAATGCAGGTACCTTTATCTTATCTTTACAAACAATGTATACGGATATATACCGGCTGAACACAGTACAATGTTAATATAAAGGACCTTATTTGACAGAACAACTTTTATGAATGCATACGTCAAGTCAAGTTATCTGCAGCTATCATTTTTGGTATATGCTGTACTATTTAAAAGAGCCTTTCTATTAAAACTGGACTGTTAGACTTAGAACTTGGCTAAAATCTACCTGATGGGTACTTAGAATGTCAGATGTAGAGTTAAATCAGTAGGTCCTGAGTGCTGGTAAATGTATTGATTCAATTAACAGAAAATAACACAATTATAATATTGTGAGATGTAAAAACTTGTAGCTCAGTGTGTGGACACAAAATAAACTACAAGTGTAAATTCAAAGTGAAGGAAGTGCTTGGTGTGGACTTAATCATCTCTTCATGGCTATGGTTGAATATGGTTGGACGGAAAATAAATTGGTGTAGACCGGGGAAGACTTTCTCCTCGTATAAAAGCAGGCGGAACATTGAGTTTGCACCCAGTTGTGTCCAATCTAGTATTTTAATTGTATTGTCTAGTGATTGTTGTGTGCTAGACGGGACCAGCGTTGCTTGTGACTGGCAGACAACAGGTAGGAGGTGACGTCATCAGATTAGGAAGTTATACACTCAGTTATATACTTTGTAGTTATTAGTTATTATCTATCAAACGTGACAGCTACACACGAGATGTCTTGATGTGTCAATATTGTAGAATGGCTACAGTGACTTCTGAAACAGTCAACTGTTTTTTATGTTAATTGGAGTGTTGCACTCTAGATAAACCCAATATACTCCTCATACATAGTATGTAACACTCTATATCAACACAATATACTCCTCATACACAGTATGTAACACTCTAGATCAACACAATATACTCCTCATACATAGCATGTAACATTCTAGATCAACACAATATACTCCTCATACACAGTATGTAACACTCTAGATCAACACAATATACTCCTCATACATAGTATGTAACATTCTAGATCAACACCATATACTCCTCATACACAGTATGTAGCACCTTAGATCAACACAATATACTCATACACAGTATGTAACACCCTAGATCAACCCAATATAATCCTCATACACAGTATGTAACACTCTAGATCAACACAATATACTCCTCATACATAGTATCTAACACTCTAGATCAACCCAATATACTCCTCATACACAGTATGTAACACCCTAGATCAACACAATGTACTCCTCATACATAGTATGTAACACCCTAGATCAACACAATATACTCCTCATACACAGTATGTAACACTCTAGATAAGCCTAATATACTCCTCATACACAGTATGTAACACTCTAGATCAACACAATATAATCCTCATATATAGTATGTAACACTCTAGATCAACACAATATACTCCTCATACATAGTATGTAACACTCTAGATCAACACAATATAGTCCTCATACACAGTATGTAACATTCTAGATCAACACAATATACTCCTCATACACAGTATGTAGCACCTTAGATCAACACAATATACTCATACACAGTATGTAACACCCTAGATCAACCCAATATAATCCTCATACACAGTATGTAACACTCTAGATCAACACAATATACTCCTCATACATAGTATCTAACACTCTAGATCAACACAATATACTCCTCATACATAGTATGTAACACTCTAGATCAACACAATATACTCCTCATACACAGTATGTAACACTCTAGATCAACACAATATACTTCTCATACACAGTATGTAACACTCTAGATCAACACAATATACTCCTCATACACAGTATGTAACACTCTAGATAAGCCTAATATACTCCTCATACACAGTATGTAACACTCTAGATCAACACAATATACTCCTCATACACAGTATGTAACACCCTAGATCAACACAATATACTCCTCATACACAGTATGTAACACTCTAGATCAACCCAATATACTCCTCATACACAGTATGTAACATCCTAGATCAACACAATATACTTCTCATACATAGTATGTAACACCCTAGATCAACACAATATACTCCTCATACACAGTATGTAGCACCCTAGATCAACACAATATACTCATACACAGTATGTAACACCCTAGATCAACCCAATATACTCCTCATAACAGTATGTAACACCCTATATCAACATAATATACTCCTCATAACAGTATGTAACACTCTAGATCAACCCAATATACTCCTCATACACAGTATGTAACACTAGATCACCAATATACTCCTCATACAGTATGTAACACTTAGATCAACCCAACATACTCCTCATACACAGTATGTAACACTCTAGATCAACACAATATACTCCTCATACACAGTATGTAACACTCTAGATAAGCCTAATATACTCCTCATACACAGTATGTAAAACTCTAGATCAACACAATATACTCCTCATACACAGTATGTAACACCCTAGATCAACACAATATACTCCTCATACACAGTATGTAACACTCTAGATCAACCCAATATACTCCTCATACACAGTATGTAACACCCTAGATCAATACAATATACTCCTCATACACAGTATGTAGCACCCTAGATCAACACAATATACTCATACACAATATGTAACGCCCTAGATCAACCCAATATACTCCTCATACACAGTATGTAACACCCTAGATCAACACAATATACTCCTCATACACAGTATGTAACACTCTAGATCAACCCAATATACTCTTCATACACAGTATGTAACACTCTAGATAAGCCTAATATACTCCTCATACACAGTATGTAACACTCTAGATCAACACAATATACTCCTCATACACAGTATGTAACACCCTAGATCAACCCAATATACTCCTCATACACAGTATGTAACACCCTATATCAACACAATATACTCCTCACACACAGTATGTAACACTCTAGATCAACACAATATAATCCTCATATATAGTATGTAACACTCTAGATCAACATAATATACTCCTCATACATAGTATGTAACACTCTAGATCAACACAATATACTCCTCATACACAGTATGTAACACCCTAGATCAACACAATATACTCCTCATACACAGTATGTAATACTCTAGATCAACCAAATATACTCCTCATACACAGTATGTAACACTCTAGATCAACACAATATACTCCTCATACACAGGAACGCAGATTCAGACAACAGGACAGTAAAGTGGCTACACTCAATAATTATCCTCGGTGGTCGCGCGGTCTCAAGCGTCACTCTAACAATAGTCGGGTGATCTTAGGAAATTTTTTCCTAAAGTATTTTTTACTCCACCTTCAACTAACTACCCACCTTATCCCACTAAAGAAAATATTCGGATGGTTCAAACGCGTATTAAGTAATGGTGAATAATAAAGCTTTAAGTACAGGTGATAATTTATGTTGCTCTCATTTCCAGGGGGCCTGGAATAGGGAAAGTGGGGTGGGGGCTTAAGTACTCCCCCTCCCCTGTTCTTTTAGTGCTATGGCTGGGTCTATCTTATGCCTCCGTCCCCCCCCCCCCCTCCTCAATATTTCCCATACATATTCAAACCATTTGTAGTATAACCTTTCACCATCAGCCTGACAATTTTAAGTAATGAAGACATAAATTAATAATTAATGTTACGAAATGTTATTCGAAGAGTGTCAGAAGTGTTACTCGTCTTCCCCCTTACGTTCCCTGAGTGTTTGTTCTGGAACACTTTTCAAAGCTTTACACTAATCTCTAGGAGCGTTAGGTGAGCTCTACTTTATTTATATTATTGAGTACATCACAAGCTGACAATCTATGAGCTCTAAGGTAATGCAGGACAAGTATCGCCAGTCATGTGTGTGACAATCTATGATGCTCTAAGGTAATGCAGGACAAGTATCGCCAGTCATGTGTGTGACAATCTATGAGCTCTAAGGTAATGCAGGACAAGTATCGCCAGTCATGTGTGTGACAATCTATGAGCTCTAAGGTAATGCAGGACAAGTATCGCCAGTCATGTGTGTGACAATCTATGAGCTCTAAGGTAATGCAGGACAAGTATCGCCAGTCATGTGTGTGTCTAGGGACTACAATCAAATATTTTAACATTGGCAACACTCACTTTCTCAGAATTTATTTAACTTTTTCTTTCCTATTCAGTCATTTTTAATGGATAAAGGCTGTGAGGGTGAGTATTATTTTATATATTTGCTTCATATATACAAATAACATTGATTTGTTTCATTTTATACTCAAATATGTTAATTAAACATGTTTTTATAAACTAGGTAGATCATTTACATTATTTATATATATAAGATTGTTAATCTAATGTGTGTGTTTAACATATTTAATTGGCTGTTAATTTTAAATAACAAGTGTTAAAAGTTAGTATAAGAACTTAATTGTTTTTTCCAATAAAAGTGTAAAGTTATTAAAAATTTACTTCTTGTATTGATAACGTTGCTATTAGAATAGAATGAAGCATAAAAAAACTCTTGCACTTAAATATTATTAGTTACTTTTGATACCATTGGGTACTCAAGAGTTCATTGCCGCACTTAAAAAAGAACGCCACCTATTCCTATCTTGAGCTAACTCTATCCAGTCCACCTCATTAAACCCTGTCTCTTTCAGGTCCATTCTAATGTTATCCTCACATCAGTGTTTGGCTCTTCCCAATGTTCTCTTCCCATTGAGTTTACAGGTCAGTACCCTGAAAGAGGTTCTAGAATCTCCCATTCCCGCGTCATGTCTTGCCCACCGTTATCTAAGATAATTGATATCCTAACAATATATTGTGATGAGTACAGAGTATGTAGCTCATCATTATGTAACCACCTTAACTCCCAGTAGCCTCATCCCTGTTTGGACCAAAATATCTTCCTAAGCACCTTGTTTTCGAACACCCTAAATTTGTTTTCATTATGTAAGGTAAGAGACCACGTTTCACGCCCATAGAGAACAACTGGTAATATTATTGTTCTGTATATTCTGAGCTTTATATTCCTAAAAAGCAGGCGAGATGTCAACAACTTATTGACCGAATATTATCATGCATTTTCCGACTGTGTTTTTTTCCTAGTTTACAATCTAATATCTTGTAGTAGGGTTGTTGACGACCTTATTATCTGATAGCTACCAACGTTACTAATACTACATATATATTCATGTAAAATGTCATATGATCTTTGACAGATATTATAAGTGGTGATTGAACTAGGATTAAGAGGAGAGGGGAGAGGACAGGAGGGGCATTGCGATGAATGGGAAAATATTGCCCCCCACCCCCTGTAATAAATTTGGCCCAGTTTAGATTTATCTCACGATATTAAAGTATATGGAGCTGAAAGATGGCCTTGCATCAAAATTAATTAAAACAACCAACTACAACATGGCGGGTCTGATGCCAGTGAGATCCAACTACATATTTAACATTTTTAAGTATTTAACTTATAAGTTTAATTTGAAAAATAAAAATACCCATTGCATAAAAGTTGTATTTATATATTAATATATAATTTGTACATTATTCTAATTTTATTTTTGTGTGTAGAGATGTTGGGGCACCATTTCTTTTGGAATGGTACTATTTTTTTTAACTAATAGAATGCTGGACCTGGCTCACTACGGCAAATGAAATTAATGAAAATACATTTTTTATGGTGAACAAGATTTTATTTAAAGAATGTCAATAGATAAAACCAAATACACAAAATGCACTAATAAAACTAGCTTAGATACGAAAACTGTTTGCATTCATTATATTACCACAGTATTAAAAAAATTAAGTGAAATACATCCTTCCTGTGCTTGATGCATTAGTTTTTGGAACATATTCATCACTAGAACCACCATCAAAGTCTGTATCGCTACTGTTTTCAACTAACAATCTCCTCTTGAGGGGAACTTTGTATGACGAGGACGCCATTTTAGTTAGGAGTTAGTTTAGTTTGCCAACATATAAAAGCTATATACCTCATTTACAATAATACCAACATCTCATTTTCCCCTTCTATAATGAGTGTAATACGTGGTTCGTTTTGGCATGAGGTACACTGCATTTCAACCGAGAACAGAAAAACTCGCATTTTGTAGTTGGTTCACTCTGATTGTATGAAGTTTGGTTAAAATGATTATATTTATGTATTTTAGTCACACAGGAAATATAGTGATAGCACGAGATATAGTGATCACGGGGACGTTGAAAGAATTGATTTGAATAATGTATTAAACGTGTACTTTCTAAACAAATAGTTGTATAATTTCACTTCACCACTCTATCTCCTGTTACCACTATATCTTCTGTAATCCAGTTGACATCTGTGACGCCTCAGGACCCGATGTCCATGGGTTCAAACCCAGCCGTGGTCGACAGATTAGAGCACAACTTCCTTTGGAGGGAAAGTAAAGCCGTTGGCTCCAATATCGATTGTGTCATGTAGAACAACCCTAGAAGGTATGTCAGAATATCTTTCCGGGTAAATTGGTAGGACATTTCGCTCTGCGCATAGACATTCTCTTGTGATAATATAATCAGTCGGTACAGAAAGTGGACGTTAAATAACTCAAATTAAAAAAATGTGATTCATGTAGATGAGAGTAATCTTATTCTAAGATGGTAACTTCATCATCTGTATTTCAGTAACGTAATTAATATCAGAGTACAAGTGTTACCGTAAGTTTCTGTGAAACACAAACACATTTCTACTTTATTTTGTGCAGTGATTGTTATTGAACCGAAAACAATGTTTAGTTGGTTTATTACAAGTAGAATCATTTGTTTATTGCAACAAAGAACCTGATCTAAACAGACTTAAAACCATATTGAATCATAAGAACAGCTGATGATACCTGTAAACATTGCTTACTAAAGTTAGCTACTTACAATTTTATTTGTCACCCCAATTGGTGTCCACGTGGACTAACCATCAAGCTCAAAGTTTGTGCCGGCTTGGGAGGTCATAGTTCTAATCAGGGCAGGCATATTGAGAATTATTATTTCTAATTGATCTCCCATTTTACCTACACGCAAATGTCAGTACATCCACATTCAATTATAACTTTTTAATCTCTATTCCGCTAGCAAAGTTTTATTGCGTGTAGCTCTGACGGCTAGTAAGACGTGGTGGAAATAGTATTATTTACTATTATAATATATTATTTTTTTGGCTGGAACTAATAGATAAAAATAAGTTAATAAATTACCTGAGACTTTAGCTCAGCGTTTACCCCCTGGTTTAAATAAACTGAATTCAAATCCCAATAGGCTTGTAAGTGCATATACCTTTTTAATTGGCTATATTTAGGATTACAGCTCTTAGGTCTGGTTGTTGTGTTGTTGAGATATGTGATTGCTAACTTACGGAACATACTATTTCAGTCTTGACACTAAACAAAACTTATTTTCTTATTCTATAGACCTAGGTCTGAATACACACAGGCGAACAGATGTGGTTAAAAGTTTGGTTTAGAGTCAAACTTGAGCCGATTTAAAAAGTACACTTTAATTCTAGGTTAAAATTATGAACGAGGCTAAATCGGAAGTAAAATTGTGGAAAATAATTTAAAACATTACTTTTTACATAATCTACCAAATACTTGTTTTGATTACTAAAATTAAACTGTTAGACCTACTTGTCCGTCAATATACCCCTTGTTACACCTGGTCTGCAAACATGAGTGTCACAACGGATAATGTTCCACTTCTCAACAAAGTGAGATATATTTGTGTGGTCGAGAACGAATGTTACGACTCGCCGTTGGTCTTTTTGCAGTTGATGTACAATATTCGACCTTATATCTGAAGGATAGACTGAATTGACCACTACATATGTCTTCATTGCACAATCTCAAACTGTTTGGACACGATCATTGTTAGGTATTATGGCCATCAAGACAACTGTAAAACACTCATACAAAGATATAGCTTTTAAAATAGGAGTTTATAAGAATTGTTCAAAGTGTCAGCTGATTTTGGATGAATTTTTTGCTATTTTGTTGGAAAGATGCATCTCCTATGTCTATATTCATTAAATGCCAAAGGTCAAACTTCAAACACTTCTTAATAAATTGCATTTTCAAAAATCAGCTCACGTGATGATATTTTGGCTATCCTAGCACCTTCTTCAGTAGCCATAATTTTCAATAGACACGATAGTAGAACTTGGCTATTTAATGACCAAAGTGAATAATGAATAATGAGTGATTGTGTCATAAAATAAACTGACTCAAAAGAGTAACGGTAGAAGCGCTGACGCACTTTTAAGGAAGACTGCGCAACCAGCACAGTAATAGCGTCAGAGAGGTTGCCTACATACACAGGAAACTTTTAAAAGTGTACACTTTGTTAATAGAATAGTCGACCTGCTTAGGACTTTAACTTTCTAACTGATCTATTTCATGTTCTTGTAATGTGCGTGTTATTATTGTAGTTTACTGAACTAATCTAAACTATTAGACCAAAAGGAGATATAGTGGTAACAGGAGATACAGTTGTCACATGCAAGCAATAAAAGATTAGATTTTTTTCCTAGTTGATTGAAGCAAAGCGAAGAGTTTTCCGGGGTAACCACGCAATACCCTTTGCAACACCAGTAACTTCTTCTAGTAAATAATAATTCAAATTTGTAATCATAGAAAGTTATTGTGATACAACATGGTAACATACTCTTTTTGTAATTTATTCTTTAAATAAGCTGTTGAGAAAACGAACATTGGAGCTTAGGCTCGAAAGAACCTTGGCTTAGGGTGAAACCAACATTGGGTGGTGTTATTGTAGAAATTATACAATAATAAATATTAAAATACAATTCAATAACAATAATTTTCTAAGTAATAGCAGGAGAGCAAGAGCACTTTTAAATGGATGCAAAGCAATGGATTAACCGGTTTAAATAATATTAATTCCATTTTCATCCAAACATAGCGTGTGAAAACAGGAATTACTTGGAATATTAAGCAAGAAATCGTCCGACGAATCTTGATAACAAATGCACAATCAATTTACTTTTTACTGCTACAACTCTCCTCGTCTCCTTGCTTGCTTGGCTATGTGACAATCTCCCTGACTCAACAATGTCCCAGGAGAAATAAGAAAACTAGAAGAACCACTACATAAAAAGAGAACCGTCTAATTCCAATTGAAGTGTATCTGAGAGCTGTCCGGGCGCGGGCAGACACGGGCAGACACGGGCAGACACGGGCAGACACGAGCCAGGGTTCTTTTTACACGCCACAATCGACTTTGGACCGACCGACGGATTTACCTCCCCTCAGAAAGAAGTTGTGCTGTGGAGTTTAATAACTCAAGACAAATCTCTCGACCTCGTCTGGGTTTTGAACCCACGGACATCCGGTCCTGAGGCGAGCACTTTACCCCATTATTAGTGTTACACTAGGAGGCTATACACAATGCAACTGTAGGCAAATGTTAAAATAATAACTATCCAGTATTTTGCTGGCGACATAATATAAAATAAATGGTAAACTTAAAAACCTAATCATTATAACGTTTACATGCTTATTTGTGGAACCCCCCTTGGGGGGGCCCATCAATTTCCAGGGAGTGGTTCTGACGCCCCCCTTAAGGCCTACTTTTCTACGCCCATGGGTGCAGTTATATAGTCTATATATATAGGACCATAACTTTGAATGTAACCACAGAATATTACGACCATCACCCACACAACCTTATTTTAGCTATCATCTGGAATATAATCAGTCACCTTTATTAACACTCGGCCACCTTAAACCACTCAACCGCTAACATAAGATTATGTTGGTAACATGTTGAATGGAAATATTTTAAAAGCACTATTTAATAAATAAACAATTTACGACAAAAGCCTCTAAAGAGTCACTCGTTTGTACATCCGATAGGTGACCTGGCGGTCTAGGGGTAAGGTGTCAGACTTCTGTGCTGGGGGTCCGGGGGTCAATCCTCGGTCCCGGCACAGATTTATCTTATTGCCAAACCCTTCCTTCACCTCTGACAAGACGTGTATTAATCACAACTTGTGAACGTGTGGAATGCCAGGCCTCCACCGTGGTTCGGATTCCACGTTAAATTGTAGGTCCTCCATTTCATTTCACAATCACCCTACCATTACACATTAGCGTAAGTGCGTAGAGCCCGAACGGGTAGTAAAACGTGGTGCTAATAATAATTACATCCGACATTTTCTCAATCCCCTCGGTTGGGTCTTGTACTGTACATGAGAGATACGTCAGATCAAGCAATAGAAACTGGCACTGAACTTTACTCGGAGGATTGTGTTAATTTAGCCTGGCCAAGTTTTTAAGGTGGTCATCCACCATAACCTCGAGACACGTTACAGACTTACAAGAATTATATTTATATGATTTTTAAGTTTTATAATTTAAAAAAACTCTTTAAAAAATGAAATGTATTATTTATGAAATCAAAACAACTTGTTCAAAACACAGACCTACTCGTCCTTAAACAATTAATAGCATTACTGTATTTAATAGGGTCATAAGATAATTGAAAATTATTTTAGTGGTTTTGAAACTTCACCCACACCCATGTGAGAATGTAATATCTTTTATCGGTTCATAGGTTGCGCCTTTAAATCTGATTTCCCGAGTAACGGTTGGTCTAAAAATGTCAAAGCTATTAAATTTGTTGATAAAGGTTATAGCGATATTTAGATATCATTATATATATCATATTATTAAAAGTACAATTGGCAGCAAAAAGCCAACTGCCTAGTAGAAGGTGGCTGCGTTATCCGATAGCTCGTGATCTTAATTGATTTTAATTATTTGATGCAAATTTGATAATTGTTTTAAATATTGACGTCTTATATAATTGTTAGTTCCTATTAATACATTGGGTTTTTAATTGTTTTATTATATGCTAATAGCCGTTGTAAGAATTCACTTCAAACGTTATTAAAATAATAATGGTAATATTAATAGAATCAATTTCAAAAATATCTAGTTGTTTGGTTTGATTATTTATGTCAAGTAATTTTTATCTGTGCTCGTTTGTGTGAGAATTGAAACTGAATATAATGTAAGTATTAATAAATATTGACATTTTAAAACAAGTTTGCTCTGTGTGGAGTGTGGACAGAAAACCATACAGTTATAGCAGTTATTTAGGTGAAAATAAACATTTTTTTAAAACACAAACATTAATGTTTGCAGTCAACATTAATAGCATTTTACTTTATTAATAGTATTATTTTACAAATATATGATATTATCTGTGACAGTTACAGAACAAGTATATGAAAATATATATGAATATATGAAAATAATTATAGTAACTTTGATAACCAGAAACAAGTTTTTCGTAATTCAGCTAAAGTTAATAGAACATTTTAATTAAGTTCTTGGGATATTTTTGTTTGGTCACAGTAATTTGTATATCGGCACTTTCTACTCATATAGCAACAATATATTGTAGGATTTGGCTAGCTTGACATTGTTTAGTTAGAAAATTGGCCAATTCGAGTCCACAATGGCTTTCCTTGCAATTTATATTTAAATAAATGGTACAAAATAACATGTAATTCAAATTTTGGAAGGAAGTATTTAGATAATTTGAAGCCTACACATTGTTAGTTTGTTTGTATTGATTTCAAACCTAACTTAAGAATCTTTACTAAACCACCCCATAGGCCGAGACTGTCAAACAAAGTTGGAGGTAGCCCATTGACACCTAGTAAATGAGAAATCGGGGAGTTATGCAACAGAAGCGAGCAGGTTGCCTAATATAGGGGACGTGTTGGCCCGGCTTTCATCAATCCTGATTTAAGTTTGCAATTTTCGTATTATCATTTTTCCAAGTTTTTATATTTTGGATTTGAATATTTATTGTTTTTTATGTATGTATTTATTATGTATGTGTGTCTTGTATAACATATATAAAATGTGTGTGATTATATGTAGAACATTTTGAGGTAATTGATTTACTGTGTACCAGTTGCATAAATACTCATGAAAATGGTTAAATCGAATTTTGTATATTTCAAATTTTTGAATTTATCCTTTGGACTTCGAATTAAAAAAGTTCTACTGTAGCTACACGCTATCATATTTGCTCTCAATAAAAAGTTTTTATTTCTCAGGGCAGTTATATACCGACTGATATAGTAATTCCTAAATAGTTCTTTGTTCTTCAAAGCTGTGATATTGTTTGATTCATGTTTTTGAGCAGATTATACCACCCCTCTACGCTAATCGCGAATCTCCGCTTCTGTGACCAACAAATGTTTTATTCTTCTCTTTGGTTTGTAATTGTGGTCCTCCAACTCATTACACATGGGTCGTTAAGTTGTAACATGAATCACGCCGCCGACAGAGATTAAATAAAATATGCAGAGCTCTCTAGAGCTTTAACCCCACTGTAAACATTGATTGCCGGCCATCTTCTTCGTCTGCCGCTCCAGAACAATGTACCCATTGTTTACGGCACATGACCACAGTAAAAACATTGGTGGCGGCTATAAACGAGCTTGACAGAGCTATCATATTTTAAAATCACTTTTTAAATATGATGTATCTTAGCGTATCTTTCGAAATATCCTAACATTCAGATTTAATTAAAAAAACACAACCTAAATATTTGTAATTTCATTACATTGTCTATATTAGCTATATTATTAACTCGAGGAGATTTCATCAAAACATAGCTTTGGTTGGTATCCCTGGTCACGTAGGAAAGGCGACAATTCAAGATAAAACAAAAGCACGGCTATTATGGAGCCGTGCTTCATCTTTGAACGTTTTATAAGAAATAATATCGCATTCAAGATAGAATAAGCAATAATAATATCAAGCTATCAGTAGTTTTAATTCAAAGAAAAGCTTGTTTTTTTTCTGAAAAGTACGGTATATCTATCTTGGGGATAGATTAAAATTTCAAGGAGGCCTATCAAGCTGAGAAAATAATTTCAATTTGCAACAGCAAAAAGAAAGAAAGATAATCATACAGTTTTTTCTAAATGTTTATAAAATAATCCAAGCATAGGACCATTAAAAAAAAGTATATATATATATATATCATCACCACGTCTTACTACCTGTTCAGGCTATACGAATATGTACTGATTACGTTAGTGAATTCGTTCCTAGGAAGGTTGAATTTAGAGGAAGCGCACACGCATTTGCGTGGAAGGGGAGTGGAAAATCATTTAAGGAACCACCCTCAGTGCGTATAATCCGAACGGGTACTAAGATGTTGTAATTTGGACACATCTACTCTGGAAATTGATTGAAAGAAAACTTGCTTAGCTCAGGTTATAGAGCGCTTGGTAATTAATACGGTTGTAGCAGTTGAGCGCATGTACTATCTGTTATTATCTTCTTATGTCATTATTTCATTGGGACTCTTTTTGTTTACTTGCTGCTTAAAACAACTTAAAGATACACTTAACTGAACATTCCATTTCCAGGGTACACACACCGTGGGGAGGTAATGTCTAGTCGCTCCCCCTTTTTATTAATTCTTAATTTAAGCTTTCATTATTCAAGAATTTGTCATTTTAACCTGTTTTTTCATTGTTAGGTTAGGTTAAGATAGCCCTCTCCCAGCGCTCAACTGTTAAACGTTCATACAATTATATCCATGATGGTCTTGGATACCTTTCTAAGTATCGCTCCACTAATGTAAATAAGGTTTAGTAATCAATAGTAGTCAGTTTATTTGTCACCCAATCTGAATATTTTGACAAAACAAGAAGCTCCAACTCCAAAAGTAGCTAGCCTCAAAGTGTTGTCAGGTGTGACAACATTCCGCCACGAACAACAAAGTGAGCGAATGACAAGCGCAAGGAAAGCTAATTCATGAAATGAAATGAAGCGTTTCAGGCATGTAATAATGTCTACGTCATGGTTCACTACAGAGAGCCTGTGATTGGTTGTCAGTGGATGTAAGACAGTGACTGAGGGATTGCCAACTGTTGACACAGATTTACTCTGGACGGCACTTTCTCAATAAAGGATGGAATATTTATCAGAGCGGAGCCTGAAAGTAGCTTAACCTATGGCTAATACATCTGATACTAGGGCCAACAGAGACAGATAGAGAACATAGACAGAGATAATAGAGATACAGAGAGAATAAGGACCTAGAGAATAGAGACAGAGACAGGCTAGAGACAAAATAGAGAACAGAGATAGTATTGTTGCTGCGCCAGCAAAGCAAAGCGTGCCCCCCCCCCCCCTTACTTTGTAATATTTGACTTCAGTGGGTGGTGAAACCTTATTTGTCTGGGGGTCAATTAGCAAAAAAAGTGCTTGAGATGGCTGGGGACCATCACCCGTCAAATGTCTAGAAAATATTTACAGTAGCTTCTATAAACTATTTGGAGTGTTCATTCCCCTGGCAAATCTTTGAAACTGGAGTGACTCTACAAGTTATTTAGAGTTTGATACAAAGCCATCTTTCAGCTTCATGTTGGGAATATCAGAGAGTGAAATATCTCTAAAGGGGGACAGGTTTACTCCAGTTATGGGGGGACAACTTCTTTCTCTGTTTCTACACCAGTCCTTTTCCGTGGTTTGTACATTTTTAAAAGTAACTTTCTAACTTTTACAAAAGTAAAGCACTGTACTAAAATGAATAGTCTACGTAACTCAAACCAACATTTAAATGCCACACACATTGTGAAGAATTTAAACGGAATTTGATTTACTACCTGATTGTCTTTATGTGACATATTTAGTCTCAGTATAAAAATAATAGACTCCGTGAAACTTCCAAACACTTGTAAAGTAAGAACAAGACTGTACCGAGCCACTGATATAAATGTGATAAATGCCAGTAAGTTCCTCCGTCGGTGGGCTGGACATGTACTCTTCCTGAGTATGGATGAACTCCACATTTTATTGCTTGTCATTCATGTTTTATTTTGTATTTATTTAATTTTCTACAGTTTATTAAACTTGTGAATCCGGACCTCGAGCCCGGTACTCCGGTACCAATAATTCCACCCCACCCCCACCCCCTCTCGTGGTTGGCCTGCTCTACCTTATACTCTCCTTTCCTCGTCCCTACCCAACTAACGTTTAAAATGCTCAGGTGTATATATCAAGGAAGATATAGTGGGAACACAACACAGCTGAACACAAGAACGTTGTGTGTTGTTGTTTTGCAGGGCAAACTAGTCTGTAGTCTGTGCTCCAAGCTCCAACATCCAAACAATGGAAATACTACGTGAAACACAACAATTGATCGCACATAACTAACTGAAAGGATGATCACAGCTTAATGTGGAGATGTAGGGAACGAAACTTAAGGGCAGTAGCCTATTTTTGCAGTTATTATATCAAAACATATTTTTGTTAAAAATATTTCTCCAATAGAAACGTAAGAGTTTAACTTTCTTTGCTTGGTGATATCAACAGTTGTTGAATATCTGTCGAGGGTGTCCTGTAATTTAATGACTTTTTCTCTTCATACTAAAAGTTTCTCATCTAATGTCGCTATGCTCATGACAGATATTCAACAACTGTTGATATCACCGTGTGAAGGAAATTAAACTCTGTGTTTATACTGGCGCAATATTTGATTCATTTTGACCAAAAATTGTTTTGGTATTAAAATTGCAATGACCAATTCGACCCGAGCGTGTCATTTCTAATAGTTACTAAAGTGATGTATTATTTAAGCTCAGATAAGGAAACTTGAGCGATCTGCAGTGTTTACATCAGTGTTGCCAATAAAAAATAAAACAGCTCTGTTTAAAGGAAACGGGGACAATCAGACTTTTTAGTGAACTATCTGATCCCCGTAATTTGTGACTATTTTTATAATGGAAATTAAATTTGATAAACAATGATAAACTACATGTGCTCTATCTGTCCGTAAAAATGGTCTAAAATTAATATTTGATCTTTTTGAATATGAAAATAAAGCTTATTGAGTGAAACGTGCTCTAATGGTTACTTCCCAGCACTTTCAACCACGCCGACACAGTAGGACCAACTGACAACAACATAAAACATAATTATTTTGCTGTCAACAATGAAAACTAGTTTGTTTTTAGAAAAAACTCTATACACCCGACCGGGCTTTGAACCCCAATCTCGCTGTCATCGGCAGTTCGGTCTAACACGAGTGTGACGCCTCAGACCATTTGGGCACCGATGCAGATATTTTCTTTGTTATTATTGTTATTTTACAGATCCTAATACAATAATATCGAGTGTATCAGGTGACCTGACGTATGAACACGTGAAAGAAGATCTAATAAGGTTATTTCTATAATAATCGGAGTGAAACTATAAACGTTCCAGTGGATGTTTCTGCCACAGCATATTTCCATACGTTCAGTACTATTAATAGTACATAAACTACTATAGTATATAGTACATAGAGTATATAGACTTAATTTAAGGTGGTCAGTAACAACTCCCCCCTACACAATGTATAATTATACTTGTTATACTTTTTACCTAATGTTAGTGTGGCAAACAATTGGATTAACAGTGAGTGAAGAAAAACCGGGCTTAGTTTATTTTTATTGTTTATTGTTTGGTGGTGAGGGGTTGTGGACAACGGTAGGCTGTAATGAGCTTAGACGTTTAAGTAGGAGAATTAAAAAAACCATGAGGAATAGGGAATTCATTTAGAAAATGCATTTAAGTTTAAAACATTCGGAATAGTAAATATTACATCTCAGATAGATTCCACGGTCAAAATTTCAGTTTAAAAAAATGAGCAAGTGTCAAAAAATAGGCATATATTAGGAAAATTTATAGGATGCTTAAAATATTGTTGTACTCAAAAACTGGCGTTCAGAGACAGACGCCCCCAACTTTTGTACAAGTAATGTCATCACTTGGTAAGCTTAATTCAAAACCTGTATTCCTTTATTCTTTCTGTTTGTAGATTTTTTTTAGTGATTTTTAAAAACTACAAGGATTTAATGAATTTAACTTAATATGTTAACACATTGTGAGGAAAAGTCATTACCGGTAGGCGTTGATCTGACCCCACCAATAATAAATATCACGCTCCACCACTGATTTTATACTTCTTTTGGGAGTTGTAGAGGGAGGGAGGTAATTGCCCTGGTCGCACCCCACGCCCTCTTAGATTCTGCACTGCTTAACATACAGTATAACTTAACCTAAAACCTCAAGAGCTCCAGAATATGCGTTATTTGTAACGGTATGGACTCAAACACGTGATAAACTCATAAATAAATCACCAAGAATCGAACTAAGGTTTTAGAGACGTGTAGTCGGCTGTGGCACGCCTTGTTTGTGGGCAGTAGCGTACCCACGGGGGGCCTTGAGGGGGCTAAAGTCCCCCTACCGTAGTTTGGGGATGCCCCGAGATCCACGCAGATCCGAAGAGAAAATATAATGGGGGAGGGGGAGATGACCAGTCCAACTTTGTGAGCAAAGAAAATATCAGGTGATCAGAAATAGTCTCTATATCAATCACCAAATGTATTTATTTCATGGAATAAAAGTGGGATATCTTCACGCTCTGAAAATATTATTCTTTGGTCAGTAGGATTAACCCCTTACCTTTCCTTCTCTTTTCTATGCACATTTACCTATTATAAATAATCAGTGATTTTTGTGACTGTAGGCCTATGTCACGGCTAAGACAACTTTAATTTAGGTCTATTTATTTATTATTTTGTTAGATTATCACGTTTATAATAGTAAAAATATAAATGATCAAGTTAACAAATACCGATAAAAAAACCTTCCTAAAAAGCTTCTAGGTGTGTATAATGCTAAAAATGCCTCCGCTGGTAGGGGGGAACCCCCCCTTGAACCCCCTACTTCTCAATCCTACGTACGCTACTGTTTGTGACGAGTTGCGCTGTGTCAGAGATTATACAAGTTGCCGGCCAAGGCCAAGGCTACGTCTCTCACTGAATGCGCATGCGCCAGCTGTTGTACGATCCATCTTTTGGCACTCATGCGTGAAACCAACTGAAGAATTATTAGCTTCTGCCAATTTATAAAACTATGTGACTCCGTGGCGCAACGGTAGCGCGTCTGACTCCAGATCAGAAGGTTGCGTGTTCAAATCACGTCGGGGTCATCGAGATTTTTGAACTTTAATAACAAGTTGACTATTTTGTTGCTAAATTTGTTATTTAAAGTAATTTTCCAGAACCAAATGAAAGATACACTATTTTCCTATTTTGTTAGCTCACAGTATAGCTACACGGCGATAACTTTTGTATTTGGTTTTTACAGAAAATAAATGTAAAATTACTGTTTTTTTTTATTTAATGGAATATTCAGGGAGATTATAAACTTGTTTTGATTTTAGAAAGAAACTACTTTCTAAATTGATACCACTCAATGATAATACGTCCGAGTCCTTAAAAATATGATAGAAATAGGAAATAATGTGCGATTAAATCTCGGTGATAGATGGGGGGGAGGGAGGGGGCAACGTGAGGGTGACTCGTGAATAAGCACGATGTCTTTCTTTCTCCTCTTCGTGACGTCAAATGCCACTATAGTAGTTAGGTTGAGCCAACACACAGCACGTTGGACGACTGTATTACTGAAATGCCCACCTACAACCGGTCTGTAGATAAGGGCCACATTGAACATTTAAGGTGCGGCCTAAGGGAGCACAAGTATTTTTACAGTTTTTATAGAATTGACATTTTTTGGCCAAAATAAATCAAATATTTCTCCAATAGCAACATAGAGTATAGTTTTCTGCACATGATAATATTAACAGATCTTGAATATCTGTCAAGGATATCCTGGAATTTTGTCAAAACTTTTTCTCATTATTTAAAAAGTTTTGACAAAATTCCAGGACACCCTTGACAGATATTCAAGACTTGTTGACACTAGCATGTGCAGAAAACTAAACTCCATGTTGCTACTGGAGAAATATTTGATTTATTTTGGCCAAAAAAATGTAATGCTATAAAAACTGTAAAATTACTCGCGCTCCCTTCTGCCGCACCTTAAAACATTTTGTGGGCTGCATTAAAAAAAAAAGAAGCGTATTTTCACTATTTTAAGTAAAAGTAAGTTCTACATAATATTTTTAGTAATAAAAGGCATAAAAAATAGGATTCACAATCTAATTTGTTTTCATAAATTTTAAAGTTCATATAAAACATATTTGAATTAGATGTAATTTAACATGAAAAACTATAATACTCCGAAATGGTGCATCTCTATTTTGATGAAATAGAAATTTATGTTGGTTCATGAAGAGGTCCGTATTCATGCTTGAAATGCCTGAACTACAGTGAATAAATGACAAAAATGTGTAGATAATAGTAATTATGATTAAAAAATAAACAATATTTGTCATTCGTTTATTGTTTTGAAACATGTATGTAGATAAAAATTAAATTAAATACCTACCAGTTCATTTTACAAAGGGGGTAGAGATAATAGTCGTGGTGAGGTGGTCCTAGGACTCCTGGACAATCTTCTCGGCTACCACCTGGATATAGAGTGATATGAAGCTTTGTGTCCTATCAGCTACCACCTGGATATAAAGTGATGTGAAGCTTTGTGTCCTATCAGCTAACACCTGGATATAAAGTGATGTGAAGCTTTGTGTCCTATCAGCTACCACCTGGATATAAAGTGATGTGAAGCTTTGTGTCCTATCAGCTACCACCTGGATATAAAGTGATGTGAAGCTTTGTGTCCTATCAGCTAACACCTGGATATAAAGTGATATGAAGCTTTGTGTCCTATCAGCTACCACCTGGATATAAAGTGATATGAAGCTTTGTGTCCTATCAGCTACCACCTGGATATAAAGTGATATGAAGCTTTGTGTCCTATCAGCTACCACCTAGATATAAAGTGATGTGAAGCTTTGTGTCCTATCAGCTACCACCTGGATATAAAGTGATGTGAAGCTTTGTGTCCTATCAGCTACCCCCTGGATATAAAGTGATGTGAAGCTTTGTGTCCTATCAGCTACCACCTGGGTATAAAGTGATATGAAGCTTTGTGTCCTATCAGCTACCACCTGGATATAAAGTGATGTGAAGCTTTGTGTCCTATCAGCTACCACCTGGATATAAAGTGATGTGAAGCTTTGTGTCCTATCAGCTACCACCTGGATATAAAGTTATGTGAAGCTCTGTGTCCTCTCAGCTACCACCTGGATATAAAGTGATGTGAAGCTTTGTGTCCTATCAGCTACCACCTGGATATAAAGGGATGTGAAACTTTGTGTCCTATCAGCTACCACCTGGATATAAAAGTTATAAAAGTTATAAAATATGTTTATCAAAATTTAAGTTCTGAAGATATTATTTTGAAGTTTGAAACAAAACAATTGAATCATTGAAGCATAGGACACGTTGGTAAAATTATTACTCACAACAATGGTTTTAATAAAAAATAAAAGTTTTATTTTAGTTTTATTCAAATCGCTCTGCGTGCCATTGAAAATAGTTCCGCGTGCCACTCTTGGCAAGCGTGCCGTAGTTTGCTGACCCCTGAATTACAATATTGTTTTCAACCAGACTGTATGGTTACATTAATATTATTTAGCACCACGTCTTACTACCCGTTTGGTTTATATGCTCAAGTACTAATTACGCTAGTGGGTTAGGAATTGGGAAGGTTGAATTTACGGGAAGTGAACCCGCATTTGCATGGGGGAAAGTGGAAAAAATATTTAGGAAAAACCACACCCAGTTCACCCGAACGAGATTTGAAACGGGATCTCCCCATCCTCGGCAGTCTATGTCAACACAAAACTAGCGCGTTAGCTAACTACGCCGCTGGGGTGAGTTTTACATTAGTAAAATAACACAAGGGGAGAAAGGGTAATTTAAAGGTTAATGCACCAGCTCTAGACCAAAGAGAGGGTGATAAAGCATTAATTGTTGTTCTAGTCTTGAAACCTAAACAATGTCAGGGTTGATTAGGCACAGGTGATCACGTGGACAAAGGCGTACTTCTCTTCTTGTTTGATACCAGCCAGTTGTCCTAAAACGGTTTCTTAAATTATTTCCCCATGTTCACCCACGCAAATCTTGGTATATTTCCTTATATTGTTCCATACTCATACAGGCACTCAACTAGTGTTGTCCGGGATGGGTAGTAAGACGCGGTTCATGTAAAGTAAACAATAAAAACAATTTGACATTTGGTTTGGTGGTTGCGACAAAGACAAAGAACATTCGCACGGAAATATTCACAGCCTTGTTTTGAGACCAGTTGAAGTATAAAACCTACAGAAGGTTATTTTAGGAAACGTTAACTGTGGGAATCTATGGAAGTCGCTATAGAAATATAGGACCAATGTCCTCATATATTTTATACTTTATTGATAAAACTATAGAACGCCAGAAACAAAAGTTGATTTACCCTCTTCAGTGGCCGCATGGTCTAAGGCACTACTCGTACAATAGACAAAACTGCTGATTACAGGGAGATTGAGGTTCGAATCTCGGTCGGGTATACTGATGGTAGTTTTCCAAAATGGTTTCCCACTTTCCCTCCACGCAAATTCGGGTACATTTCCTCTAAATATAACCTTCCTCATCCTTAAAACCATTGGCGTGATTAGTACATGAGCGTGTAACCCAAATGGGTAGTAAGACAAGGTGCTAAAAAAATTATTTCATAAAATGTTTCCTCTAAATATAATCGTTTGGTTTTCGTTTCCTTGGACAGATTTAAATAAAAGATATTTGGTATTTATTTTATTCACAATTATCAGAAGAACTCGGCGTTGCGTTGGATGGATTGCAATGTATTGCGTGGTTACACTGGGCAATGCTTTTATTTGTTTCAAACACAAAGAAAAAAAATCTCTTCATTTTAGTTCTTCCAACCCAGTTTTTAATTAATTCAAAAAATAAAATCCAAAATTTTAAATTCGTGCTTTGACTTGGACATGTTCGTCCACAGGGGCAACTGATGTTTAAATTTCAGACCTCTGGGTGCAGTGGATATCGCGCAATTCTCACGAATACACACAGACTCTTCATTTTATTAATATAGAAGAAGATAAATAAATAAAATATAAAGATAGACGGATACTATTTTTTCTACCGTGCCTGCCTTTATAAATAAACATTAACGGGAAATAAAGTTTGGCCTATCTTCAAATTAAGTCCAGAAGGAAAATAATTGTTTCTAGATGATCTTTGTTTTATTGACTACTTGAAAGTGGACTTTCTATAAACACATGTTATAATTTATTCATACGTCTTACACATGAACCTTTGCATTGAACATCCTCAAATAATACCACAAATATTAGAGGGTAGTACTGTTTGGAAATAAAGGGCAGGTAAAACTCATTCAAATAGTAATAAGGATGTTAGATTGAGTGCCTAGTTGAGAGCATATAAATATCAGTTGATTCAGATATACTCACGACATGTTTACAATAATATGATAATGTTATTATTACCTTAACTGACTAGCTGAGCACACAATTGTCAAGAATATTTGATGGTTCTTTTAGTTGTAAAATGAGTTATATGGGAATCTTAGCTATTATACTGCGATAATAATTAATCAGATATCTTTGGATATAACCTCAGAGAAAAGAAAGGATGGATTTATATATTGGCTTAATGGACTATAGCCTAGGGCGGCAAGTTTTGGGCTTCCCATCGCAAATTGCAGGTGCTAAAAATATAACAAAAAGAAGTTGAATACACAGCGTTAGAGTGATTCTAACCGGGATGTCCTAATCGACCTCTAGGGAAAAAAATAAATTATAGTCGACTTACGAATTGTCGCTTATAACTCGGGTTTACCGAATATCCTAAAAAACGACATATTTTATTGCTCAATTTAATATATTTTGTTTTTTAAACCGAAGATATTACTTATAAAATACTAATGGAACTCTCGGGGGCCTGAGCTGATTAATTTCTAACACAAAATAGAATTTTCGCGCCCCCCAGGGCGTCATGCAAAGTGAATCCACCCCTGCAGGAAAGATGTGCTAACGCCCATTCCCAAGATATCTTCTTTACATGGCTATTACATGGGGCAGCCGGTATTTTTGACTTAGCCCCATTTACTGGGAATGTTTGTCCAATACATCATCTTTACCTTCTTTTACAAGACTAATATCAGACTAATATTTCTCACCAGTAAATTTTCACCTGAAATAAAAATATATAAGAATCTTAACATAATAGGAGGATATAAACAATTATTTTATGATACCATAAATCGGTAAACCATTTAAAACCCTTTGTCTACTTAAAAACGGTCTAAGTTGATGTTAAAAAATGATCTAACGGGATAAAAATATATAATTAAGTATCTCCTAGCCATTTGAAAGTAAATGTCTGACCTTGAAGCTGTGAGATAGGTGCAATCATGGTCACATATAGTTGTTGAGGCCCAGGGTTGGGGCCCAGGGTGATCAAGAGCCTTAAGAGCTAGATTAGATTTAGCTTGGATTACTAACCTAGTAAATCAACAACTACATATAAAGGAAAGCGCAACATTATTGTTTATAGTTGTTCTAAAATGGATTTATTATATTTAAATTTCACGTTTATAATATAATAATGTGATAGCAGGCAACAGTTAAAATACTAATAAGATAAAACCAACCGGTCTATAACAATATTATACGAGTATATGCATTCAGTAATTAAGTAAGTAATCTCACGACTTCAGACATTTAAGGCATCACTTACAATATACGGGACTGCCGATGATAGGGCAACTGGGTTGGGATCCCGACAGTGTGAACAAAGAATGTTATTTTCCTAAACACTTGTCCACTCTCTCGCTACACTTATGTGGATATACTTACTCTAAATGTAATATTTCTAATTCCTAACACCTTAGTTTAATTAGTAGGCCTACACAGGCGTATAGCTCGAACGTGTTATAAGACGCGGTGATATACCAACTCATGACATGTTTGTTTTAGGAGACTACCGCCATACTTTTTGCGTTTTTTTTTGAATAAAGTGTCTCATTGAAATCTTAAAATACGATTAAATTCAATTTCACGGTTCAAATCAAACTCTACTATAAATTTACTTTTAATGCAAATGAATAATTAGCTGACTATAATATAACATATTATACTGTTATGTGTGTACCTGTTTAATCGTATATAGTCTACTTAATGTACACCTATTTTTAGAGAGATTTAGTCTCATGGTGTAGTTTGGCTCTGCGTTTCTCTTGATTATTTACTTCAAATCTTTGCTCTTATTATGAAAAACTACATTAGTTTCAGAGTGTACTCTTAGCTCTTTCTGTGCCTTTGCCGTAATAACATTACTCCCCATATTCAGAAACATTTACTCTCGTATTCATTCCACTATATTTGAATAACGTCACAATTTGAATCAGGATCACTAATCCATATTTAATCGTTTAGCCCTACCATGTTCTGGGTATTGAATCTTGGATAGAACTTAACAACGGTAAAAACATATACTGTACTTTCAGGAACCTTTTATTCTGCGAGAGAAATTTATTGAATTAAATAAAAACATGATTTGTCTTTGTTTTTTATTTTATAGATATTTACATATTTTCAAATAAAATATATTTATTAAATAACTACTAGTTTTTGTCTGGTATTAGCATATTCGACCATTGTATTTATTGTATTGGTAACAGAGGATGAGACGATTAAATCGGCGAGTCACACATTTGTAAAGTAGGATAACACCTTACCTCATTCTCTATTATGTAACTACAAACTGAAGACACATTTTAATTGAGTGATTAAAACATGGCCATGGTAGCAGGTTTACTCGGGACAACTAGTTTGAATAATAAATGTACAAATCACATGTGTGGTTGATTAACGATAGAGGATACGTGATAGAAGCTAAGGAATATATGGTCGACAGGCTCACGGCGGCAAAACGTTTCAATTATCAATTTACAGAACAAACACCGAGATATGACACATGCGGTGGCAGTTACCTAGAGTGAGATAGTCTATGTTTTACAAGTGTCAAACAGCTGATGCTCAATTTATCTCGTCCATTCTTGTTACAAAATATATGATGACTCACTTATTTACTATTGAATGCTAATGTCTTAAAAATGTAAAAAAAAAGAGGGGGAGATAATCGTGGAATAATTTTAAAAAATGGAAAAAAATAATAATTCGAAAGTGAGCCAAGAAAGATGGCACTATAAAGGCTTGCTCCTTTTTAAGCTCATTTAGGCTACTTATAATCATACACATTAATTAGTGTAGAAGCTACCATAGCTAGAAATATTTTTCAAATCTCCCAAATAATACGTCAATTCAAACAGGTCATTAAATATTTCAAAATGTGTATTTTAAACATGTTAAGCAATTCGTCAATGCCCCCAAAGTTCATTATTTCATGACTAACAAAATATGCTTCAACTATCCTAATCAACACGTCAACACGTTCTAAACTATTACAAAATATATTCAACACATCCAACACATCATGTAAATAATTGCATGTGTATAACTTTCACGAAATAAGTTCTAGATCTATATTACTTGAATATTAAAATAAATAAACCTCTCGGGCTATTTTGTGAAGTTAATAATAAGAAATTTTGAATAAATTTGATCAATTAGGTTTTCTTCATGTTTATTTAAGGCATTATTATTTAATATTAATTTTTAATACTTAAATAATTATATTTATCATCATGAACATCTTTGACCGACACCTTAGCTCAGTAGGTAGCGTGTCTGCTTACTGAACTAAGGGTCCCGGGTTCAATTACTGGTATGTCCGAAAATTAATTATTAATGAAAACATGGGCCTACCCTTTCACATTAATACATTAACGGCCGGTGACTGGACGTTGTGCCTGTCCTAGTCTTACGTTAGAGTATAAGGCATATGAAGCTATGACAGGCCTAGCCAGCCGGTAGTGGAAATATATGACTTGAATAAAAAAACTGACCTGGGATACAGGTTGGAAACTATAATGGATGCTAAGTAATGAATATTTTAATATTATTCAAACTATAATAAATTTAAATTTTAATATATTAATTAGTTTACTATTCAATATTTAAATAATGTTAATAAAATTATTTATAATAATAGGCCTACTATTTATTATATATTATATAAATATTAATAATTATTATACTATACTATAAATTATTTATATCAATATAATTTAATGTATGACTTTATATTAATATAAATTATTAACATAGGATTTTAATTATTACTATACTTGAAATAATTGTAATATATAAAATGTGATTATTATTATTATTATAATTATTATTATTACTATTACTATACAATAATCAGCTCAATAAAAATAATTTCAAATATATAATTTATATATAATTGAAATGTTTGCTTCAAATAAATTTACGTAACCTCTCATTTTATAAGTTTAAAAAATAAAATAAGGGTTCATGTAATTACCACATATTTAGTGGGATTAAATATTTACAATTTGAAATGATAGCTAAATAAATATTTGGTAAAGAATTATTATTTTCTTGTTTGGTTCTACTTGTTATGATTTGGTTTTTAAACTTATTCATCATCGTTAGGTCCTCCATCTCGCGATTGGCTTGCTGTAGCTCTCCAATTTACCTATGCTGGGCCAAATGTTGTATATCTTTGTACTTTCTTCTGCCAACATCGTCCGCTATGTGATTCTTGTACTCCAGTCTTAGTTTCCCTCCTCCACATCCCCTAGTTTTTGTTTAAATAAAGCTATAATGTTTCAGTATAGGACCTACCACATGTTCACTCTTCCTGGCTGTACACCTCTCCAAAGTTTCTTCTCTTCATTTGATTTTCTCAGCTCGTCTGTCTTTGATGCCATCTTCAGCACCACGTTTCTTCTCCTATCAATTGCACTTCAGTTCAGTTAAATCTACTGCTATCTCACGTAGAAAAGTACTGTAACCGAGGAAATTTTCGACCCCCTGATTATGGTGAATTTGGACGTTTTATGTGCCCACAAACCCATAAAAGGGTGTCTTACAGTAAAAATTATTCTATTTATCTCCACGTGTGCCTGTCCCTGGAGCTACTGCCCAAAAAGTTTGATGGATTGGGTTCAAACTTAATATTTAGATGTTACATGGTAATATACTTATGATTAGTATTAATATGCCATAGCGTGTGTTTGATTTTAATTATATCTCATAAATTACGGGTAGTCTACTCATGACTTATTTTTGGAAATAAAATATTTTTAGAAACTGGCTTTAACAATCTTGTTTAAAATTAATATTTAAGGATTTTTTTGTAATAAAAATAACACTGTATGCTTCTTTCTGAGGGAAAAAATTCATTTAAGGGTAGCTTACTGAAAACTAACTTTTTGAAAATGGCTTTCATTAATGTTTTTATTCGAAATGTGTATCATGATAAAGTATCATAATGGTTAAGAATGTATTTTGTTTTTTCTAAAAAAAGTTTACTTATTTTGATTTTTGAAAATTTGTTATTTTTAAAAATAAATGGCTATAAATTTTATTTAAAATTTATATATCTTAATTATTTCCGAGAAAAAATTACCGTGAGGATATTTACTGATTAATGTTTTTTGAAACTTTTGTTACATAATGTAAAATACTATTTGAGAAAGCATTCACGATTGTGTCGTGTCAATTATTTTTTATTTTTAGCCTTTTACATTTCAGCTTTATCTAAAATTTTCCATCCAATTCTGATATATTACTTTATTTATAATCTACAAACTTATTGTATACATTTTTCAGTACTAGCCAACCGTGGTTTTTGGACTGTTGTTGTTTTAGGAAAGAGAAAATTAAATCCATTATTATTATCATATCTATTTATAACAGTTTTTACAAATTAATTATCGTTTATTAATCTGTTTATGATTTATTGTTAACAAACAAACATTTGGATACCATTTCTGAAAGTGTTTCAGTTACAGTTATTATTAGAGATGTTCATAGATTTAAATAACTATACTAGTTTTACGCTATACATGTTCTTGTATATTTAATACAAGATTGTTTGACTGACCACGTGCACATTGAGTGATACAAACAGGAAGTGAAGCAACCGACAGTGTCGCCACAAGTGTTCATGAAAGGAAGTTATACACACATGAATTTGGAACAGAAACATTAGCAAATAATAATTGCAACTTATTCAAATATGACTATGTTGCAATATACACAGTTTCACTAGTTTAATATATAATTTATAAACATAATAGATAACTAGGGAAATCAACTGACATTTATTGGCTTCATTTAGAATCGCCTGTAGACTAAAAATACTTTTTTGATGGTGGGGTGACAGTGATGATTATTTTATCTGGTTCCTGATTAGAATCATAATTAGGATAGTCATAGACTGGTAATGTACCAGATGATGATAATAATTGCCCGGTTGATAGTAATCACAGAATAAGGACACAAATGTATACGGTTTTTGATAAGTATCAGAATAATAGCAATAGTATGCTGATCATTTTAATTATGGTGATTAACTATGATGATCAACTTTAAAAATGGTTTTCAAATTTTCCCTTTTGGGCATTTTCTTTCAATTTGTGTGAATTTATTTATTTATAAGGGGCCATAGTTTATGTTAAAAATAAATGTTCATACAAATCAGAATCATTTGGAGTTAGCTTGATTTTGTTGAATTGCTGAATATTAATATATCTAGTCTTGTTTTAATTTAAGGTGAGATGCTTTTACCTTTACGGTATTTTTAATGTTAACAAAACCACATGATGTGACGTTGTTTGATTAGATTATAGAAACTATTCATATTCAGATAAAGAGGCTACGTTATATCCATCTAACATTCGTCATTAAAGGGACGAGAAGGATTAGAGGGTTATATGAGAATGATAAATGCTGATAATTTTTACCATGAGGATAACCAATAGAACTGGACAATGTGGATATTTTCGATGACGAGAATCACAATAAGAGTAATAGTTTTATGATAAGTTTGAGAGAAGTTTACAACTATTAGAATGATAATAGATTAATTTGATTGTTTCAGATCTTAGAACATGTGTTGGATATCTGGTGTGCTGATAACTGTGCTATGGACCTGCACTCGTCTCACATCTTCAGAACCAGAGTTGATCTTGCTTCAACAAGGTGATTTACAAGCTAGTCAACAAGGTGACTTACAAGCTAGTCAACAAGGTGACTTACAAGCTAGTCAACAAGGTGACTTACAAGCTAGTCAACAAGGTGACTTACTAGCTAGTCAACAAGGTGACTTACAAGCTAGTCAACAAGGTGACCTACAAGCTAGTCAACAAGGTGACTTACTAGCTAGTCAACAAGGTGACTTACAAGCTAGTCAACAAGGTGACCTACAAGCTAGTCAACAAGGTGACTTACAAGCTAGTCAACAAGGTGATTTACAAGCTAGTCAACAAGGTGACTTACTAGCTAGTCAACAAGGTGACTTACTAGCTAGTCAACAAGGTGACTTACTAGCTAGTCAACAAGGTGACCTACAAGCTAGTCAACAAGGTGACTTACAAGCTAGTCAACAAGGTGACTTACTAGCTAGTCAACAAGGTGACTTACTAGCTAGTCAACAAGGTGACCTACAAGCTAGTCAACAAGGTGACCTACAAGCTAGTCAACAAGGTGACTTACTAGCTAGTCAACAAGGTGACCTACAAGCTAGTCAACAAGGTGACTTACTAGCTAGTCAACAAGGTGACTTACTAGCTAGTCAACAAGGTGACCTACAAGCTAGTCAACAAGGTGACTTACTAGCTAGTCAACAAGGTGACTTACTAGCTAGTCAACAAGGTGACTTACTAGCTAGTCAACAAGGTGACTTACTAGCTAGTCAACAAGGTGACTTACAAGCTAGTCAACAAGGTGACTTACAAGCTAGCGCTAACAGTGGTCACAGTTTGTTACCAACATAACTCTCTCAGTGATACAAGGATTGTGTTTTCCCTGTTTAATTTCCAACCTCCGCCAAGATAGACACGATACTGTATTAATTAACTTATACTAATATTTTACTACAAAGGTTAATTCGATAAAAACATAATATTGGTATCGTTATTGGTCAAGATAGTTGATCCATTATATTTAAAGGCAAGTTTTCCCGATTGACTTGGTTACGTCTTGATATCTAGTATTATCGACCAATTGGTTCTGACCAATTTGAAGCGCCAATACTATTTTGAGCTGTTTTTATTAAACAAAAATGGTGGTTTGAGTAGATTAGATCTAACAGCTGATAGGTGAGTTTATGTAATCCTACCAAATGTACTGCAAATTGACTGAAAATGAGCTATTTAAATCTATTCTTAGTTAGATTGGTGCATATTTTGACTAGTATTAATGTTTATACATGTCAAGCTAAACATGTCTTCCCAAAATTAACCTTTGAAAACATGAAGTACGTATGTAATATTAAATAGGCCTAGATCATATAGTACTCTTTTATCCATAACTAAACAGTTTTAAGTTCCTACTTACTGGCATGTATTTCTAACTAGTAATTTTATTGCTGTCCATTTTAATTTACAAGCACTTAAAATCCTTTGACTACGAAGTTACACTAGTTTAAATCTGACATAAGAAGTGATGGTGTTTTGAGATTGGTGCACAAATTCTCGGCTCATTGGTCGTAACCATACTCTTTAGTTTGGTCGAAAAAGGCGTTACCAAACCAAGCTCTGGTATCGTCTCGGTCATAAATATTTCGTTAACATCGATATCAGGTCGACCGCGAAAACTCGCCATAAGACCATAATAGGCTTCTCAAAGACTATGTGTTCAAATTCAAATCCTAGTGAGTGATGCTATGATCCCCTCACAACACCACAATGTGATTGGGCCAGCCCATGCTCTGACGTCATTCTCATACGTAATTTAGATCCTGTGATCCCTTCACACCACTAATCCTGTGCCTTTTCCAGCACAGCTCCTTTAAAACTCGTCTATCTGGAACAACTCTAGGCTCTTCTTGTCTTCAATCTTGTTAACTGGGTCTGGAGGGACTCATAATCAGGGGAATAAAATTGATATTAATAAAACTTAGCCATTTTCAACACACGCACCTCTGTAACTAAGATTATTTCAAAACAATGCGACCTAATTTACTAACTGAAGCGTTTCTCTTCAAAATGTTTTAATACAAAAGTTGAAAAGTTTAAATAAGTTATGATAATTTTAAAATATCCAGAGTAATAAACCTATCCCACTAAAAACCAATTTATCTTATTATGTTTTGTTTTAGTATTATAATAACATACATTTTCCAGACTTATTGGTTAACACAAAAATCTTTAGCGAATACTTTGAAACGTGTGATCTGTGAAATAATTGCAAAGCGTATAAGGCAGTACTTTCTTTATATCGTTTACTGGTATTAAAAAAATTACATTATATTCGGTATTTAATCTTTATCTGACATTTATAGTGATAAACACGACATAAATTAAACAAACATGAAAACAAACGAGTTTTTACTCTCGTTGGCTAACACATGTAGACCCACGAGGTTTATTTGTTTATTTTGTATTATTTCACACAAAATGACTCAATTTTTAAAAAGAGGTCATTAAATAATTTTGGGTTATGAAAATAACTGATTTAAACTGAAAATAAATTATATAAATTGTTTAAACGAAAAATGAAAGTGGAAGCTTTCCAAAGGTGGGTTTTATTTAGAATGTTTTCAAAATATTAATTTGTTCTACGGTCTATAGTGATGGGTTTTAATAAGCTAAAGGTGGACACAATACATTTAGTTTATAGCTCTTAGCACTATTGTGTCTCTTGTTGCCACAATGGCGCAAAGGAAAATATTCCAATAATTGTATTACATTATGAGGTCGTTTGGTTAGTAATGTAAAGATAACTGATTAAGTAATTCATACAGAAATATTATTTGAAACTTTTTATGACTTCTAGGGGATTTTAGATGATAATCAAATGAAACATATTTCTATAATGTCAAATATTAGTGACTTCTTATCAATGTTGGTAGTTTCTACTGTTCTGCCTATATAAATCAGACTCTACACATTCACGTGACATGGCCCCTCAGTCCTACCAACACAGGTATTTTACGGTTCCCAAGTTTTCCTTTCTAATATATTTTACATATTTTTTTCCCAGTGCCATTGGGGTTGCAGCCGCACCCCCACTGACCCCCTAGCTACGCCTATAGACAGAACACAATATGTAGTGACGTTAGTGTAAATATAAGATTGTGTTTCTTTTTAATTTGTGTTTGGGATTTGTTCCTTTCCTTCCATGCCATCCATGTACAAATTAATCTAAATATAAAGTTCATATTGAGAGCGAATACTTTGACGTATGCTTCTTGGCACCCAACTATTGCAGCTTTTAGACCACATGTGGCCTTTTGAGGTGTTTGGTGAGGCCTTTTCACATATGCTGTCAATTATGTATTTTCATCGTTTATAAATCATACATTCTCAAACTCAGATTGTTTTGTTAGTAGTTGAAATGTTTAGTTTGTAAAACTTCATTCTTGAGTAATTTTCTATTATATCTTATGTTATCGTCCTTATTACATACTGATATATATTTTAAGTCTACTTCTGCAATGCATTTCTATTTCTACAGTTGAATTTAAAACTGAGACAAACTCCACGGAGATACATCTAAAGGAATACTTATCAAAAAACTCTTTTTCTGTTAACTAATTATTAATTGGCGTATTTTTAATTTTAATTTTTAAATGTTCCTCTATGAATAGATAGTAGATATTATAAAAATTGAGATTTCTCCTAGTTGAATAAAAAGTAAAAAAGGTAGACTTAGAAACAATTTTCTCCTTTAAGGGTTACTAAAAACACATTAACTTATATTTGGGCAAAGTACCTTTCTATAATTTTGAGAAAATATACTGTGCATGAAGTGTGCGGCCTTCTATTGCCAAAAGGTTACCCACCCCTGGACTACACAATAAAAAACTATTTCAAATATTTAATAGTCACGACTTTGGCGACTGACCTTGCACGTAACAAGAGCACGCACGCTTATTAAATAAATGAAAGCAATCTTTCATCCGATATCTGTACCTTTCAGTGGAAACTGAAGCAATGTTGAAAACGTCTGTTTTAAATACCGTAGTATCTCAATTAAATTACGTTGCCTCAATGTTCTCGTGCTGGTGAAATAACATTAATTTGCAACAGTCTTATTTCTCACTCGGAATATCCTATATTCTGTCAAGGTTTTGTTCGCAGCTCTGGATACGTTTACCCAACAAGTGTTTTATTTTTATCTCTTTCGGTGATGTTGGCCTGCCTGATACAAACAAATTCCATTTTCCTAATAGGCTATTCATTTCCCTAAATTATTATTGGTTCCCTAATAAATGCAATTATAAAGTGATTATTTCAAAAATAAACCACTTCGGTGAGCGCGTTGTCTAAGACGCCACTCTCGCAGTAGACTAGACTGCCAATGACGGGGCGATCGAGGTTCGAGTCTCAGTCAGGTGAACTGAGGTTTTTTCCCCCAAATAGTTGTCCCCTCTCCCTCCACAGAAATGCTGTTACACCTCTTCTTAATAAAATCTTCATCATTTCTAAAACCATTATATTAATTATTACATAATCGGATAATATTATAAGGTGGTAAGACGCGGTGCTAAGAAATAACCAAATAAACATACAGTATTTATAGCCCGTTTGTTCTTTATAAGCTATTACATTTCTAACCATTGCCCTAGAAACTTCTTATTAATAATGAACCTCCTTGCAAACAGTTTCACTTCTGATAAACGTTCGTGTTAATCTTTACTACCCAATTAACACTCGGCCAAATAATGGTTTGTTTCGCACTGACTGACCTTGAAAAGTGCTTACGCCATAATGTACCTCCTGTTAGCCTAACTGAGTATTTAAAATTGGACGTAATTTTAGTAAGTTTTTTCCAAAGTAAACGTCCCTGAAAATAGTGTGTTCTAAATCGAAACTGATTGAAAACAGTGTGCTCCATATTGAACCTACCTGTAAAGAGTGGGCTCAAAATTTAACCTCCTTTAAAATATTTTGCTCCAAATTGAACAACCTTTAAAACAGTATGATCTAAATTTAACGTCCTTGAAAATTGTTTCATCCCAAACTGAACGTCTTTATAGTGGTTCGCTTCCTGATTGATGATATAAACGATTTTATCTAAAAATAAATCACTTGTAAACGGTTTTATTCTTGACTAATGTCCTTATAAATTGTTTAGGCCCTGAGAAGCAGTCTTGTAAACTGTTTGTTCCCCGGTTTATCTAACTAGACAATGTTCCTGCTCAATCCCATTCGTCGCCGGGCGTGTTTCACGGCCCAACCTCCTACAGCAGCACCAGTCGAGGACCCGGATCCTTCTTCTCGGAGTTTTCGGGGGACCTGACCAACTTCTTCACGGCCGCCGGACCGTCTAAACAATCGTTCCAATCTGCGGGAGCCGACTTCTCTCAGACACAGTCTGCAGACACGCACGGGCTGTCAGGACTTAGGTTGGTAACACTTAAAAAGTCCGCTAAATGTTTTGGTTTGGTTCCAGGAGAATTTTAGATGGAGAAGAAAAATCTTGGGTATCTCTCTCTCTTATAGAACACATACAAGGCCATGTGGAATGTTGACATCGTTCGCTAATCTTATTGATTTTAATATGAGATACATAAATGTGTGACTAGTTAAATTAAATAAATGTGTTGATAAAAAGTTTGAAAATCACAACAAAGCTCAAAACTCGTGAGCGGTTTCTTTAAATAAGCTTATATAGGCTAATATAGTAGTAGTAATGACCGTTTCAACGTAAAATTACTACTCAAAATTTGTCATTCAAACAAATGTAATTAAGTTTTAAGCTACTTTATTATGTCATAGCTGTTAAGCTTTCAATAAGCCATAGGTTCTGACATCTTATTTAATTCATATACAATAACACTGAAAAAAAACCCGTTGCATCTGTCCCTCAGAATCAAGCAGACGACAAATTTTAACGTCACGCTTCGATCCTTTGCAAGGGATGTGTTTATGTCCATCAAGTACAGTACAAAGATCTCTGAGCAGGGCTAGCAGATTACAAACCAGCCATCTCCATATTAAGTATGGAGTAAAGAAACTTAACTCGTTTGGAAATTAGTGGTTTTATTTAATTTGCATTTTATTGATAAGTAAAATTAATGTTAACATTATTCAAAACAAATGAACTAAGTAACACACTAGTTGGGGAGTTACTAAAGGATAGGAAATTATTATGTAAAGTGTAGTTTAGGCCTATTTTACTCCTGCATGAAACTAAAAGAGTCTCCGAGTGTAGAAAAATACCGGTTATAGTCAGACAAATAGGATCAACTTGGTCTATAAAGTCTAGGTAGACCACGCTAGAATTTCATTATTTTAGGTGTGAACTTAATTTACTAAAACAGCGTCAGGCACATTATCCGTGTAACTCATCAGGATAGAACAAAAGTACTGGGTCAAAGTTTTGTACACTAGCTGTACATAAAGTAAAACAGGACATTATTGAACACTAACTCTCTAGGTCAGAATCAGGCACACTGGCCAAGCAACCTGTAACCACCTTTCTCAACCTTTCTTCTAATATAAAGTTGTAAATAATCATGGTGCTAAAAGCTAAAACAAAAAATAATTACATAGCTTGGTGGTGAAACAATGTGTGTTGCATTTTTGTTTGAAGCCGTAGTAGCGTTATGGCTAAATAAGAACTGTAGCCCAATCTTAGTCCATTAAAACATACCTGTTTGCATTCTTGCTATGAGTCCTACTGTGTAGTATTATAAAATAAGGTAGAGGAGATGATTATTCTATTTGAAAAGGAGTATTTTCTATACATTGTAATGAATATCCTACATCACCGTGCACAAGACAGTATTATACAATATCTGTTCAAAACAAAAAACCTTTGTGCGATGGCTGCAGATTATCGCAATAAAATGTATGCATATGTAACCGCACGGCCTCAATTGGAAGACGTGTTTCTGTAAACATTGTATGTTATGAGTTGTGAATGACGAAACGAACGTTGCGAGGTTATTATGCTGATTCTATAAGCAAATAAACTAGCGGAGCTGACCCAAAAGGTGGTGTCAGCATTCCTTAGCCAGAAACCAGGCTGGAGGCCCGGTTAAAATGGAAGGGGTTGAGCCTCTTTAGGCTGACTACAAAACATTGTAGCCTAGGAGTCACGCTGCCAGTTTCGGGGCCACGCGGGTAAAGACGCCGGTTCACAAGTACCAGTTCAGGGGCTGCCGCTCGAGCCCAGGGAACCCGGTTCGGCAACCGTGCAGGGACAAGGCATCAATAAAAATCAATAAATCAATAATCAGATATTGAAAAAAACAACTAAATGTGTAAAAACTAATATAATATGAGTACTATCTTAATATTTACATGAGCTAATTAAGTAGTCAGACAACCTTAAAAACTAAGTTGTCTTAGAGTAGTGACAGAAATACAAGCTATCTTATGCAGGAGGAAGAGAAAACATGTGAACACTCTAGGTTGAAAAAAACTACAGTATGACCAGAAAAAAAATCTTTAAGCACAAGGATTTAGGTACTATTTATAAGATTTTAATAAAAGAAGCTTTTTCTCTCTGTTTACTTGATGTGTCAAACTTTTCGGTGATTTATTCTTTTGTGATTTTTTTGAGAATGTAATTCTCAAATGATAGTATCAATAAGCTTGACAACCAATCGTCCCCTAAGCTGCTTCTTAACCTGTTATTTACAATATTTAAACGGCGCATCGTCCTTTCCGCTGAGCAACTTGTGACAGGTAAGTTGAGGAAATGCTGACAAATAATTATGGAATAACTTTCCCACTCTCCTAAAATGTCTCTTAAACAATTTCAGAGATATTTTAAGTATGAAAACATATTTATGACAATATAAAAGTTTCTTATTAAATAATTTTTTGCCCGAAAAATTCCCTCCCTCCTTCCCCCAAATACTGATGGCGCAACTTGCGATACAGATTTGTTTTCAAAGAGCTACAACGCTAAAATGACAATTTTCTTGTGACGTTTTAGTTTTTAGGTTCACTACATTCCTCTAAATATAACCTTCCTCATCCCTTCATCCCTAACCCATTAATGTAATTAGTACATAATCGTATGACCCGAATAGGTAGTAAGTCGCGGTACTAACAAAAACCTTGTTACAGGTCGTATGTAGGCTAAAGTAATTGTAGTTGTTTGACTGTGCCACCAGGTTAGTGACTTCCAAGTATTAGTTATTGGTTATAATAAGCAGTGTTGTAAGATTCTATGTTTGATGTCCAGTTTTTCCCCCAAATTCGGGGACTCGTCGCTGTCTGGGTTCCAACAAGGCTGCGGACCGCAGGTTTCCGGCTGTCAGAAGAGCAAGTACCGATCTCTTGACGGGACTTGTAACAACCCCTACAAGCCAACATGGGGGGCCGCCAACACGCCCTATGCCAGAGTCAAACCCGCCAAGTACGCTGATGGTGAGCTACCTACCACTAGGACTGATTTAACAACACACGAAACAATTCAACAATCGAACTGACACTCTGTGTGAGCGGGAACCATTTCTGAAACAATCATTGCTAGATTTAAAGGAGGGCTCAGTGGACTATGGCCCAGAGCGGCAAAGTCAAAGGGGTGGCAAATTTGGTAAAAAAGCAACTATTGATATTGACAAATTTAACATTAGCCATCTCTTTGTTACTTTAGGCTCATTTCATATGAATTCACGCAGAGGTGGTTGCATGCCAATTTTGGAAAATTTTAATATTTTGCACACATGTTCCAGTAGTTAAAAAATATTTTAATTTTACTACTACCAGTTTTTCCGCTATGGCCGCTTTTCCAATTTGGCCGAGGCTAAATTTGACGTATTTTGATGTTCACAAAAACTTAAATATCTTGTTAGCTAAAATATTTAGAAACTTGGTAGGTATGAAAACTCTTTTTGTGCTCTTAAAGTGGACTGTATTTAATGCCATTGTTAGTTTTTTCTGAATTAAACATAAATGGCTAAAACTTAGCCTGAAAATCAGCACTAGTTTTTTTAAAATTTAGTCTTTAAGCCTTTTAAAGGGAATGAAGTAGATTACTCTAGACCTTCAAAATTTCACCACTTTTTAATCTACTTAGTTTGTGAAATTTCAGGACTCAGAAATTTCCTCCTCTTATTTTATTAAGTCCTAAACATGGCCACTCATTCATTTCTACATATTCAGGCATCAATATCTCAGGTGAGAGAACTGAAAAAATATGAATCTAGGAGGTGATAAAGTATTGTATGATAGCTACTTGTGCTAAGAATTTGGAGTTTTAGACTTGTCAGGTTTTATTGCTGTGCAGTAATTACCAAGACCCAAAATTCATAAATGTAAATTGTGGCTCATCCTTAAAATTGACATCCTTTACCAAGAGTAGGCATTATAAAACTGTGATATTTCATTGCAAAGTTTATCAGTAATCTGGTGGGTCCTTCTTTTAGGCGTAGTAAGCTCCAAAGGTGTGAGTTTTCCCATCACCCTTGATGAATCCCATGATGCCTCATTTGACTTCTGGAAATATGTTATTGGACCTGGAGGCTTGAAGAACTTAACATACAGGTCTTCATTTTCACAACTAATATTTTCAATTACAATGAGGCACCACTGTTCATCATAAATACAAGCTATATAATAACCACATTTTAAGTCAGAATATTTGATACCAGATTGTGTCGTTGCTATTTGGAGATCTTTATATTCATGAGATGCAGATATTCGGTAATATCTTATTGTGGATTTGCTGAGAGGTAAAAATCTGTGTTTTTCTCTGGTTTGCGGTACTGATTTGCATTTGCAAATCTATATTTCAACACTTCCTCATTTGTTTTTACTTCTGTTGAAACAAAAATGTAAGATATACCTTTGATGTTATCCACAGCAAGATGGTACTAATCCTTTGGGGTGAACAGCTGATTTGTATAGGCTTTTTACAAGCTTGATTTAGTGGCTTCTCTCTTCATAGTACCTCCTACTCTATCACAGGCATTCTTATCATGAGCAGAAGAAAAAAATCCACTCAGCATCTAGGTCAAAATCAGATTTGTGATGGCACTTGTTGATGAAGTTCTGTCTATTCTTATATTGACTAGCAGCTTCATCGCTGGAATAAAAAACTTTCTTTACCAATGGAAGAACTTCTTTGAGGTGACTTGTGAGGTATTTCTGAAATGTATGAAGTTCCATTGTGTTGTGTTCTAGGTGGTCACTTATATAAAAACGTTAAGGCTCTTAAAACATCGTCTGACTTGAAGTAATAAACAAAATGATGAAAAGTGGCCTGTGTGCTTACCCACTATAAACTTTGTATTTAATCCCATATCACAAAGATGTAATTTTCAGCTAAATCTGCTAGAACTCCACCCGAATTTTCTGTCAGGTTTTCTTTAGCAATTTTTAAAAACTACGATTGTGTTTTGGAAATAAAGTGGTGTTTTTTTGGTGCCACCAACTTCTCAGTGAGGCTTACAATACACTCAGTGGAAGTTTGAACAACAGTTAAAATGTTGGCACGATCTGTGCTTACCCACAAAGAAAAGCTCAAAAACGACCGATGGATGAAATTTTCACTCAATCCTAGGAATGGATATTTTTAAATGACCAAAGCCCGAAGTTTTATTCAATTTTGGGCTTTGGCCTTCTCCAAATAGCCAAACCTAGGGTTGTACAATTACTAAACGACCAAAGCTTGAAATAACATTTTAGTTCATTTATCGACCAGACTGAGAATATGGCGCACACACAATTCTGAGCGACCACATGAATTCAAGAGGGAAAGTGGATCGCATTGATATGCAAACATAGCCGGACAGTGATTACAAATTTATTTTAAATTATCAAGACCAACTGAGCAAATTGGTTTTTTGAATCCTAACCTAACCTAACGACTGTATTTTCAACTTTGGTCATTTAGTAATGGCACAATCCTAGGTTTGAACTGTTTGGAGTCAGCCGAATCTCAAAATTGAATAGAACTTTGGGATTTGGTCATTTCAAAGCATCCAATACTAGGGTTGAGCAAAAAAAAAAATCCGTCCATTGGCCGTTTTCGGGCTTTGCGTCCAACATATATACACAACGTAAAGTAAAGTTATAGAAGCACTTAATGTCATTGCAAATGACAGAACAAAACAATTCTAAGACAAGAAGTGAAGACTCAGGGTACCTTCACCAAGCACAGCGTCTGGAAACTGCTATTCTTTCTATTATTTTTCTGGGAGGGAGAAGGGTGGCGGGGAGAAGAAGGGCAAGATATGTATAGCTCCTAAGGAGGAAAAAATATAAATTCGCCACTGGGTACAATCATTAATATATTCGTATTTATTTTAAATTATGTAATAGAACCATTGATTAGAATTTAATTGGTTAAATCTGATATGTTTTAATGTTTGGAAAAAAGTAGTATATTATTTTCTTCCCTAGATGCCGAACACACTTGAGCAACAATACAAATCACAAGCTGAATCTATTTCACTGCATAGAGCAGAGTTATACTGGGTTGAGTTTTGAAAGTGTTAAAGAAAGATGTCATATCGAATGCTCTTTATAGAATTAGACTAGAAACGAACTTACTCTAAGCAAAAAACGTAGATTTCTTAAATGTAGTCTTGGTAAGACTTATTATAACATTACTAGCCAATAAAATAATATAAAAAATGTCTCTAGGAGCTTAAATTATCTGAACTGATCAGCTCAACTATGTAAACTATCACGTGAATGATTGTTCGTGTATTTGTAAAGCGAACTTTGGTTTGAATTTATTGGTAACCAAGTTGGTAAAGAAATACTCTGCTAAGCAAAATATTTAGATGTAGTTTTTAATTTATGGCAGATTGTTTTAGTGTTCGAAATTAAGGATGGTTTGTATAGTGATATGCAAGTGGTTGATGGTCTCTAGAAGTAATTAAATTACCTCTCGGAAGCTGATGACACAGGAGAATGTTTTATTGACTCAGTTGCCTTGGTTTTTATAAGACAGAGGTGAATTTTTCGATCGATATGATTGTCTTGGTTTGTGCAACGCGGGATCTTTGTATATAATTGTGCTACTGTAAATGTTAAACTAGTAAATCTTAAAATTTTTACTGGTAAATCATAACATTAATAATATCAGTTGCTAAAAGTTCAAAAATCTTATAAATTATATACATTTTGAGATTTTACCCTCTCTTATCGTTAAATCCTAGCATTTACTGACATGTCTTGGGAAAAAGTAGTCATAAGAATTATTTTAATTAATTAAATGTATTATTTAATTTAGCTATTTTTGTTTTACAGCCAAGCATTTAAATTTTAATATGTTAGGTTTGGTTAGGTTATTGGTCCTGAGCCACTACAACACGCAAACAAAGAGTGTGCCTCAGGAACATGTTAGAACCTGCAGAATAAAGATGTCCGGGAGAGATGATCCCTTTTAGCTTTGACCAACTCTCAACGGTAAACCAATAGCCAGTACAAAACTAGCTTAGCCTAACCTAACCTAACCTAGCCTTACCTAATATGGCCTAACCTTACCTAGCCTATTCGAATTAAAATGCTTGGCTGTAAAACAAAAATAGCTATCTAGAATAGTAGATTTAATTAATTAAAATAATACTTATTATTACGTTTACCAAGACTTTCGGTAAATGCTAGGATCTACTAGTCATTGAATATTTAAAGTATCAAATACATATGATCATTGCACACATATATGTTTGAGTGTGTAGGTGTTCAGGACCCTCCTGTGTCCCACTCGGGGAAACCACTGCCTGGGGCTCGTCTAGTCAGTGCAGTGCTCTTCCCTGACGCTGACATACCAGACCCCAAATGGACGCTCATCGCCATGCAATGGGGGCAGATCATCACACACGACCTGTCCCAAGCGGCGGGGACCACTCAGGCCAGTGAGTATCAGTAAAAGCCTCAATAATTCACAATGACACTCTTCATTTTAATAGCTCAACCCCACCCATTTGTAATACATTTGTTTTAATTTTTCTCAAGATAACTTTCTTCTGCTTAATTTTAAAACGAAACGCAGAGAAAATCAAATGATAGAATTTATTCAAATACATATTAACATTTTCCTTTAGGCTTAGTTTAGACATGGCGCTTGGCCATTCCACATCTCTAACAGCATGTTACCATTTCAAAACAACTCATAGTTAAAATATATGATAGATTATATACAATTTCAGTAAAGAGTTGATATCAAGGCTTTTAGTGAGGTAAATCCTTAATATGACATTACAGAACTCAAATATATTAAAAGCTATAAAAGCAAGTTTTGTATTGTTAAAAATAGATCTCATTTTATCTTTTAAACGTTATAATGTATTTAAATAGAGGAGTTCTGGGCTATTGACACTTGTATTTTGTATTCCTGAAGAGATAATTGACGCAACCACCGTTAAAATTATTCTAAAATTGCTTTAATTAAAGACCTATATAATATCAAACGAGACGTGAATCCAGATACGGCGATAACTGACAGGAGAGACATAGTTCAGACTGTGTTACAAGATACAATCACTGACAGGAGATACATAGTTCAGGCTGTGTTACAAGATATAGCTACTGACAGGAGATACATAATTCAGGCTGTGTTACAAGATATAGAGTCATTTACAGCGATACTCAAAGAATGCTTTAGATTCATTATCCGAGAGTTATTTAAGCCCTCCCTAATCACTAAGTCCTCTAACTAGGCCAAGTGTAAGTTGAGAATGGTCCGGACCCTGTGAGCTACTTTTAAAAGTATTAAATTTTCAAAAAGTTATTTAAAATTTGAAGGTGGATTTTTACCCAATATTCACCTTAGTTTAGTACTATTTAATTTCTTAACTTATTCCTTTTGTACCCTTACATAAAAAAGTATTCATCCACATTCCGCATTGAATAAATATAAACGATATCATTTTAATAGTCTAGAGTAATATTCTACTGGTGGTCCTTTTTCTCCATCTTAACTCCTGTAGACTGGCCTTGACCTAATTAGAGTTGGAGGAGTATGCCAATAACTTTTTTTTTAAGTAAAAAGGAGTTTCATCCTACAAAATATTGCTACAAAAGAGGAAAAATATGGCATCAGAAAGTTTGAAAAATTCTTTGTTTTACATTGTTATGAAAAATGATGAGCATGTTAAGAATTATTATTATTTAATCCAGATGAGAAATTTTGTTTCAATGTAAAATGTTTTGTAACAAACACTCTTCATTAAATTGGCAGAAACAAATATATATTTAAAAAAATGTAAAGTCCTTTTTCATCATCATCATCATCATCATCATCATCATCATCATCATCATCATCATCATCATCATCATCTTTTTCATCATCATCATCATCATCATCATCATCATCATCATCATCCTCAACTGTTTCCAGCTTGTGGCCGGGTCAGTTAAGTAAAATGCCTCCATCCTCCTCTATTCCTCCACCACTCTTTCTCATTTAATTTCATCCATTATTCTCCTTTCACTCGAACACTTTCTGTTATCTGATCTTCCCATCTCTTTCTTGGCCTCCCTTGCGGTCTTTTTCCTACATACTTCATTTCCAACATTTTCTTCAGTATCCTCTCTTTTTCCATCCTCATTACATGCCCATACAATCTCAGTCTTGCTTCCTCTACTATTTCATGTTTTACCTGTACTCCTACTCTTTCCCGGATAACTTCATTCCTTTCTCCTTGTGATAGCTCGAGTACAGGTTTGTTTCGGCCACCGGCTTACTAAGCCTGTTGTGGTTTCTAATACGTGCAAATTTTAATTCATTCAAGTATTATTTCGGACCACGCAAGGACAGTATTTTTTAAAACAAATATTTGCAGTAGTACCTGATTGGGGGGATTTCATCTGTATTTGCATATTTCAGATCATCATATATTGGGACTTTAATTTGCATGTAAATTCTGACTCTACTAAGAAGGCTAAGTTTTTATTAAATACGATTTAGCCGCCAACAAACAGACACCATTTCATTCAATGCAATAAATATTTGGAAGAAAATGTATTTAGTTTTAAAACTTACGGGGCAAGGAAATATTGTAGCTAGCTTGAGTAGATAAATACAATTTTACGTGAAACATAATTTGTAAAAAGAAATATATACTTACGAAATGTGTCTCTCTCTCTTTTTTTTTTTGCTGGTTCACTTGTGGCACAGAGTTCAAAATTTTAAATTGGTACGTACGATATCTACACTATGAAAGACAATGATAAATTGAAGGTAGAACTCTTATACCTACGAACAGAAACAGCGAATGCCCTTTCCTAAATTAATCCCCACAATAAAAGCTACAAAATGGGAGGTGAAAGATTAACATCTGTAAAATATTTGTGGTGAAGTCATTGTCTTGATATAGGAATCGTCCTCTCTGTTGTGAAGCAAATTCTTGGAAAACCCAGTGTAATAAAAAAATACAATACACTATACAGCAACATAGTAAGTAGCATATAGACCCATTCAAAATCCATAAAATATACAGATACGTAGTAGGATCTGGGTTTGTTCAGACTAGAATAGAAAACGATAGAAAGAACGAAGATGTAGCGTTACAGTTTGCAGGCGGAACGCTTTAAACTTGTGTTGTATCAACCGGAACAGCGTTCCGGTGCGTTCCTGCCCAATTCGAGCACTGGGACTATGTCATTGTAAGAATGTTCACCCTTGTTTTGCTGAAAACCACGCTATTTTCGTGTTTCAAATACTTATGGATGATAGCGTATATTATGTCCGAACTGGACCTTCGAGTATTTGTAGACTTGCACATGGCTGCGTGTGTGCTTTGTTTTCTAGGTATCATTGACACACTTTCAAAATAATGATCGAGATTTGTCTGTAGGAATTATTAATAAAACTGTAATTAAGATCTATATTATATATAATGTTAATATTACTATACTATAAGAATATTAAAGGCATACTTAATATTAAACATGATTGAGGAAGTATTAATCAAACTATAACCCACTTTGTTAGCAGCATGGTCTAAGACCATAGGCGTGCGCAGCGGGGGTGCCGTGGGTGCCGGGCACCCCCAATAGTAGCCTGTAGGTCCTTTAACACTTCTTGGTATCATGATTAAACTTTTTTGGAATATTTTTTTCCACCTTTGCTTGCAAGTGTTTTTCTTTGAACAATAGTTCAACTTGTGGACTCATAGAGGAAGCCTTTATATCAATAGGATTTTCTTCATGGCATAAGGTATCAGAAAGATTTAAAAACATGAGAAAACCAAGTGCCAGAGGTCAAGTTTGGTTGGTTGGGGAAGTTTCACGAAAAGCAAAGCTGTTGATATTCAACTAGCTCATGCAAAAGAAGTTGAACTAAAAGTAAAGTAGAAACAACGTAAGAAAACCCTGGATTTTATGACGAGGCTTATGGATATAGTTATTACTTTAGCTAAAGGTGGAAAAACACTTCGAGGACATAATTAATCTAAAGATAGTGAAGAAAGAGGTATTTTAATGGAGATCATAGCCCTTCTTCAAAAATATGATCGTTTTGTTAAGTCATATCTAGAAAATGCACCAACTAACTGTACTTAATTAGTAATCGTATAAAAAATGACATACTACATGTTTTAAGTAATTTTATTTTAAGGAAAATTGGAGATGAAATTAACGGATCCCCAGTTTCGGTCATTTCAGATGAGACCTCTGATGTCAATCACCATGAGCAGATGGTAGCTGTCTTTTGACATATTCCTCAAGGAAAGTTATTGCCCGTGGAAAGGTTTGTTGCTTTTCAACCTTTGAAGAAAACTAATGCTGACAGTATATTCAACTCAATAAACAGTATTATAGTTGAAATGAGGGTTTTATGGAAAGATATCTCTGTGTGCCTGCGCACAAAATAAGGAAATCCCATTGATATTCGATTTCTTTGGAGTAATCCAATTGATATAGAGCTACATTGAAGGCAGCCTTAAACAACACGTTGTCTATGAATACATAATTAAAACTACTAGCTCTAAATTGAGAACACTGAAATCACTATCAGAAATACGTTGGGCTTGCCGATCGGAAGCAGTTTTTGTGGTTCGTGATCGGTTCAACTGCATTGTCAAGGCCATTTAGTAGACTACTGAAGACACTTCGGATTCCAAAGCAAGAACAAAAGGAAAAGGAATTTTGTTACAAATAAAGTAATTCATCTTCATCGTTAGTTTGTAGATCATGCATCCAATTATACAACTGGTGGTTAAAACCAGCAACACGCTGCAGTCACCCGGCATTACTCTTTGCTAGGGAATTGACAAAGTACTAAATTTGGTGATTACTTTAGTAGAGCTGAGAAATGATGGTATCGAATTTGATATGATTTATTCAAAAGCCAAGGACACATGCGACCAGCTGGGAATCGAAGTAATTTTGCCAAAAAAGCGAAAGGTAAAATAAAACATGGATTCTTTCTTGTTTTTAATTATTTAAATTGTTAACAAATATTTTCGGGGGGAGGGGGTTGACTCCATCCCCTTTGTTTTCCGGGCTGGCACCCCCATTATCCACACCTATGTATAAGACGTCACTCTCTCAGTAGACTAGTTTGCCAATAACGGGAAGATCGAGGTTCGAATCTCGAACGGTTTTTTCCTAAATCTTTTCCTTTCTTCCGCCACGCAAATGCTCATACACTTCCTATAAATATAACCCTCCTTATCCCTAAAACCATTAGCGTGATTAGTAATTAAGGATATAGCCCAACTAGGTGGTAAGACGTGGTGCAAAAAAACATTATAATTGACAAATGATCATACAACCTTAGGAAATTTGGCAGAATTTTGCCCACGGACATAAGAGGAAAGCTAATATTACAACTGAGACCCGATTATTTGTGGTTAGCGGGACAGATGTGAACTAAGATAGCCAAATATGAGGGTGATAAGGATTATAGGGTCTCTTAACGTAAGTTCAATCAAATATTTTTTTGTAGGTCACCTTCTTGGGATATTAATATTGTGAAAACAACTAATTACTAAAGACTTGTAAAGTTTCATTTTAGTGATTTTCGAGAGTAATTAGCCCATCATTTCACCAAAAATGTGCAAACACACAATAAACTAGTTTTGTAATTTAACATACTTTTAAATATTGCCATTTACCGTTACTTTGTATTTAATTTATTAATAAATTAATGAGTCCGTAGGTTATAGGAATTGTTTTGAATAGTTGTACATTATAATAGTTGATGTGTCTAGTATATATTGACCAATCAAGCAGTTGTTAACTGTGCTCCATCTCCCCAGAGGCCCATTCGACCAACTGCTGCTCTGAGGACAAGGCTGAGGCCATTCCCAAGGAGTACCGAGACCCAACTTGTTTCCCCATAGAGGTTCTACATGATGACCCTCATTACGCCCAACACTCGCAGCAGTGCATGAACTTCGTCCGTACCACGACAGACTTGTCGCAAGGCTGCAGTCAGCCATTCAAACCAGCCGAACAGGTACGACACAACGTGTCACAGCTTCATTTACTATGTATTCAATATAATCGTACAACTAGCGTTATTTAAATACATACTGCCTAAACGGTAAGATGCGAATATTAAACACATTTATATTAAAACTAAATTTAAAATGTGGTATTATATAATACTATAAGAATATAATGTCTAGTTTCATCACTTTGTAAACTAACATATTGCCTTAAATTGATATCAGTGTAGACCTACTCTTTCATGTTAAGGATGGTGTATGGCCAGGGCTTGAGAAAATGGATCAAGTATAATATGTCCTTATATATTTTCTGAGAGTATAACATAAATAATATTTTTACATAAAAACTTTGAGATCATTTATGGCAAAATTAGAAGCTAAGGCATACTGTTGGACCCAAACTTATACAGGGTGATTCCTAATTTTATACAATAAAGGGGAACAGTGGAATCTACACTGAAAAAGAAACTAAAAGTCCAATAACAACATAATGCTGTGACCGCTTTGTTATCGCGATATGACAACATTGCGGGGTAGCACTGCGCATGCGCCATTTGGCGTGCCGGTGGTATGAAACGTCACACTGAGTTACTTACTGGGATTGAAAGTAGCCAGTAAGATAAGAGACCAATACACAAACGAGGAACTGACCGATATAACCCTGATTTAAGGTGAAGAAAGATAGAATTCCCTGCTCATACTTATGCTGTAGGTTTTCCTGTCTGATGACACCCAAATTCAAGGATGTTTGTAGCAATGAATCATCGTCTGAGTGAAACAGGTCGGTTTGAACATGTGATGGTCAACGCTGGTAGGCCGCGACGTCACAGGACCGTTCCAACGCAAGAGGAAATTCTGCATTCTGTGGAACACTCACCGGAGTCAAGTACATGGCGATTAGCCGCACGTCATCCTCGGTCACAGATGTTTGTGTAGAGAGCAGTACATGACAAACTATTGCACCCCTTTCATTTACAACCTGTGCAGGAGTTGAACCCAGATCTTGATTTAGAACACTGTAGGACATTCTGTGAGTGGCAGCTATGACACCACGCCACAGATCCACAATTCTTCAGCAGAATACTGGCAATATATGAAACAACATCTACCAAAAATTGCAGTGTTAATCTCTGCAAAAATCCAAATGCCCTCTTCCTAAAGTTCCATTTTCAATATCAACTCTCCATCAAATTTTGGGTGTGAGTCGTGGGTGATATTCTACTTGGACCGTATGAAATGCCTGAACGATTACGATATGAAAACTACTTACACTTTCTGCAGACCGTTTTACCCCAACTACTGGAGGACGTTTCGCTAGCAGTGCGGCTAAACACGTGGCTGATTCAGGATGGTACCCCTGCACACTACGACGTAAAGTAAGAAGCTAATTGGACGAATATTATCCCAGTTGATGTATTAGATGCAGTGAGCCTGATGTATGACTGACTTGATCTCTCGATCTCACCCTTGCGACTTCTGTTTGTTGGGCCACATGAAGGGAATTGTCTACATCCAACGGCACGACACGAGAGAACATCTGTGGAATGCAATTGTAGCTGCTGGAAACACGATCCGGGATATTCCACACAACTTCCAACGATCTCAACAGTCGTAATTCAAGAGGGCTGGACTGTGCTGTGAATACAATGGTGGACACTTCGAATATCTCCTATTAACGTGCAATGTTCCACTCTCAAGGTCAATACTCTACGACATAATGGTAGTCTCTGTTCAACCTGTACCTGTAAGCCTCTTGCTACAAAAATGGTCGCACCAATATATTGTTATAAGACGTTTAGTTTATTTTTCAGTGTAGATTCCACTGCACCACTTTATTGTATACAATTACAAATCATCCTGTATAAAGATAACCAAGTAAAATGTGTGTTTTATTTCTCAGACCCTGTTTAAGAAGTGTTTTGTCCCTCAGACCCTGTTAAAGACGTGTTTTGTCCCTCAAGCCTTGTTAAAGACATGTTTTTCCTCCAGATCGTTGCTGTCACACACTTCATGGACTGCTCCATCATCTACGGTTCTAGCAAGCAACAGACGGACTCTCTCAGGGAATGGAAAGGAGGTCGTCTCAGGATGGAATATCGTCATGGCAAGGGCTTCCCACCATCTTCTACCAACAAGTCCTCCGTCTGTGACCACATCTCCGAGCAGGAGGCTTGTTACGTCGCAGGTACCACCTCAGCCTAGAAATACAAGCCTGTGATAAACTCTTGACCTTTCTCAATAGCAATCTTCATTTTGCTAACATTGTTTTAGCTTTGCTTCTTACTACACGTTTGGGCTACACGCGTATGTGGAACGTTACACATGTGTACGTTTTATTCGTTAAAGCAACACGAATTGCCTATTAATGTGAATATAAAACAAAAAAACATAAAATATAGTTTCTCTCTGGATTTGGAGTTGATTTTGAGATTAAAAAGACACAAAAACATGAATACAAAAATACAACGTATGATTACGTGGTATAAAAAGACTATTTGAAAAATCATCAATTTTAATGGAAAATTATATCCTATGTGTTAAACGGACATCCAAAGTTATATAATATATCCTTGCTAAATTTCAGCACAATCGGTACAGTGCTTTGGGTGTGATAGAAAAGATAAACAAACACACAAATAAGATTTCATTATTATATTTAAGTAGGATAGTAGAAAGAAGGATCTGATTCGAAACATTTTCGAATGTAAGACTAGAATATATGAGCAAATATTCTGATTTTATTCTAAATTGAAAATCTTGATTATCATACGGTATTTTGATGCTATACCAATATTAACAACTTTCTGTAGAGAATGGTATGCACTTTTAACGATTATACTTAGAGAGTATTCATTTGTCTTGTGTTGCTTTACACACAAAATATGGTTGTGCTTCCAGTTCATGCAAAAGACATCCTCATTAGATTTGACAAGGCACCACTAACAACTCTCTTGAAAAAAAAAATTATGTATAAAAAATTTAATATGATCCACGCAACCACAAATAAACGGGGGAATATTTTATTTAAGGCACTAATAAATCTTCTTTCTTTCTTTATACCCGTTCTTTCCAAGGGTGGTACGACATACATTTGGGCCAGTCCAATTTGTTCACAACATATTCGGGTGCAAGTGCGTGTTTTGTTATCAAACAATAATATCTGATTTCTTAGTAAAGGTCCATCTTGTTTTCAGGTGACTCGCGTGTGAACCAAAACCCTCAGCTGACGATCTTACACGTGGTCCTGATTCGGGAACACAACCGAGTAGCCGGACATTTGAATAAGTTGAACCCTCACTGGGACGACAACAAGTTGTTCCACGAGGCCAGAAGGATCGTCATTGCCGAGCACCAACACATCTCCTATTATGAGTGGCTGCCTATCTTCCTCGGTAAATATTACACATCACTTACCAGCCTGATTTACTCTCCTCTCTATATCAAGCATCAACACATTTCCTATTATGAGTGGCTGCCTATCTTTCTCGGTAAATATTACACATCACTTACCAGCCTGATTTACTCTCCTCTCTATATCAAGCATCAACACATTTCCTATTATGAGTGGCTGCCTATCTTTCTCGGTAAATATTACACATCACTTACCAGCCTGATTTACTCTCCTCTCTATATCAAGCATCAACACATCTCCTATTATGAGTGGCTGCCTATCTTTCTCGGTAAATATTACACATCACTTACCAGCCTGATTTACTCTCCTCTCTATATCAAGCATCAACACATTTCCTATTATGAGTGGCTGCCTATCTTTCTCGGTAAATATTACACATCACTTACCAGCCTGATTTACTCTCCTCTCTATATCAAGCATCAACACATCTCCTATTATGAGTGGCTGCCTATCTTTCTCGGTAAATATTACACATCACTTACCAGCCTGATTTACTCTCCTCTCTATATCAAGCATCAACACATTTCCTATTATGAGTGGCTGCCTATCTTTCTCGGTAAATATTACACATCACTTACCAGCCTGATTTACTCTCCTCTCTATATCAAGCATCAACACATTTCCTATTATGAGTGGCTGCCTATCTTTCTCGGTAAATATTACACATCACTTACCAGCCTGATTTACTCTCCTCTCTATATCAAGCATCAACACATTTCCTATTATGAGTGGCTGCCTATCTTTCTCGGTAAATATTACACATCACTTACCAGCCTGATTTACTCTCCTCTCTATATCAAGCATCAACACATTTCCTATTATGAGTGGCTGCCTATCTTTCTCGGTAAATATTACACATCACTTACCAGCCTGATTTACTCTCCTCTCTATATCAAGCATCAACACATTTCCTATTATGAGTGGCTGCCTATCTTTCTCGGTAAATATTACACATCACTTACCAGCCTGATTTACTCTCCTCTCTATATCAAGCATCAACACATTTCCTATTATGAGTGGCTGCCTATCTTTCTCGGTAAATATTACACATCACTTACCAGCCTGATTTACTCTCCTCTCTATATCAAGCATCAACACATTTCCTATTATGAGTGGCTGCCTATCTTTCTCGGTAAATATTACACATCACTTACCAGCCTGATTTACTCTCCTCTCTATATCAAGCATCAACACATTTCCTATTATGAGTGGCTGCCTATCTTTCTCGGTAAATATTACACATCACTTACCAGCCTGATTTACTCTCCTCTCTATATCAAGCATCAACACATTTCCTATTATGAGTGGCTGCCTATCTTTCTCGGTAAATATTACACATCACTTACCAGCCTCATTTACTCTCCTCTCTATATCGAGCAACATCTTGTCTACTGACGAGTTACACTCATCCTTAAGGTAGACTATAATTTATTCACTTCTGTCAATTAGCTCAGATATATATTTGGTCAGATATAATGTTTACAATGAATAATTTATACTGGGATGGACTAAGGCAAGTTGTTATCTTCATTGATCAGTTTCAGTCTCACTTATGTCTCTGACAGATAAGAAATTTTCAGATGTATAAGCGATACTAGTAGTAACATTCAATATACAGCCCGACCTTGTGATGATTGAAGTGAAGTTGACACATGTGGAGTCAGTAGGTGAATGTGTTTCGGTGAGCTTTACAGACTGATGTGCAATAGTACCAGTGAGGAAAACGAGGATAAATTGCCTCACTACTCATTTCCCGAGTACGTCTCTTCAGTGGTTCTTAGACTTTACAACTGACGGTGGAACTGTTGAGGATCCTAACAACCTTCAGGTTTAATACCATACATACATAATATATTAGTCAATGTTGACTCGTTTATAGGTTGGGAAAGCACGCCATTCTACCAAATCAATTTCAAGAAAATGAATGTTACACCACAACCGTATACACACACATTCTATCATATCGTGTATAGTATCTTGGATCAAATTTAAAAAAACATATTTTAAGTAAATTACCGCTAAGTCGGCCTAATCACAATAAATACTCTTAATATATCAATTTTAAAAATCTTCTAAGCCATTTTTAAGAAATTCAAATTTTCAAAAATCAGATTTTTTATAGACATGCCTTAAATTATTTTTCATTTGTAAAAATAAAGATATATTATGATCTATCAAAAAAAAAATTACCAGAAACCCATTTTGCCCCCAGCTTGCCAGGACATTATTGAAGCTTGCTAAGATATGATTGTATCTCAGAACGTGTCCTCAGCAAATATTACACATCCTTCTGGTAGTTTTCAACGTAACGTCACACCTGTCAGAAAGTACCAGTTGGTCCACTGTTTCAGTTTCAGTTACTGTTGAATGCAAAGTCTCTGAAGCTTCATTCCCTGCTCCAACTGTACTTTATTGCTGTAAATCTTCTATGGGATTGATTGTTTTACCATTATCTTCCCTTTTTTCTGAGTCCCTTCTGACTTCATTTCCAAGATTTTAACACATTTTCCTAATCTTTTTCCGTGTTTAGATTGTTTATTAAACCACTTATAACGTGGCATTGCCCATTTTCACTAGGACACCAAACATCGCTTAATATGGTGAACACTTGATCCCTTCATGGTACAACCTGTTTTTCATTGCTTGTCCAAACCTCAAGCCTTCAAACCATTTTGAAGTTTGATTTGTTTTCATCCAATCTACTAACATATTTTCAATGTCCTGGCTCGTACGTTCAACTAAACCATATGATACTTGAGACTGTGCCTTGGATATCCATGGGTTATTTTGATATCATTCCATACGTCAAATAATGGTTACAAAACTCTCTACCGTTATCATAATGGAGGATATTTGGTGTACCAAAAGTGGTGAAAATTTCCAAAACACGAAAGGCAACTTTAATGAGTTGATTTGGCAACGTAATTCATTTAGTTGTGTACGATTGGTTTCATTACACCACCCTTTTTCATAGTTTTTTCTTTCTTTGACACGGCTCACATAACCTCAAATACGCAACAATTTATTCAACGGTCACATACTTATGCTTGCAATTCAGTTCCTTAATCATCTGAGTTCTTCCTTCATGATCAATAGTAGTGGGGATCTTGTCGATCAGTTAATCAAAATACGCATGGTAAATAATTTCTTATTTTCCAGCATACACTGGTACTATGAGTCTCTCTTCAACACCGATGTTGAGAGTATCACACCGTTTTAAACCTCTTTTGGGAACTGATTATTTAAAACCACATTTTTGTGCATCTTCCACTTAATTCAACAGAGTATTATAATTTCGTTGTTAATTAAAAATATTTGTCCTTTTTATTATTTTTATTATTCACTGATTCACTTTAAAGCTCATAGAATATTTTACGCCCGACATCCCTCATTGTGATGGATCGAAAACTGCTTCAAACATTACAAAATACTAAACATGAAAGATTTACGCACTCGCACCTGACCAAGCACGAATTTAGAAATTGTAAAAGGGGGGGGGAGGGGGAGTGGCACAGATATATTGAATGGAGAAACCTTCCACATTGGTCACCGCCACAGCCCTCACCCTCCACTTCCATTAGTCTAAACAAATCCAATATTCTACCTAAGGGAGGGGGTAAGGTGCCACTTGTGCCTACCTTAAACTCACGCTTGCACGAGCCTAGACAGAAATCGAGGCGTTGTAACACGCAAACAAAGAGAGTGACGCAGGAACATGTTAGAACCTGCAGAAGAGAGCCGGGGAGAGGGTTATCTCTCGTTCTAGCTTCTACCAGCAGTCTCTTCAACACATTTATCAATATCGGGTGGTAATAGTTAGAAATACTTGTATCTTATAAAATAATTACATTTCAAACTTTTACCAAACGATATTGGTAAATGTTAGGATATAGATAAATTATAAGATTTATCAATTTTAAAACTTTTACAGAAACAAATCTATATACACCACATACTTGATTTTTGGATAAATTAGATTTTTTGGTCGAATTTGAAATTTTCTAAGAATGGATTTAACATATTTATTTTCAAAATGGGTATCTGGGGAGTGTTTAAGATGATTAAAAATTGTATTACTTCATTTTTCTCAAAAAAATCTTTTTAGGGAATTTTATTGATAAAACGATATTTGTAGATGAAAATGTTTCTAAGATTGTGAAATTTTTTTAAATTATCATATTTATCACACGAGCTATTGACTAGGAGGGTATTTTGAATGAACCTCGCCAACATTAGCTTGAAGAGAGAGTGGGAAAACCGCATTGATAAACTACTCATGGAAAACCACCTTGATTGACCGAGCTAGGAGTCTTCCTGTATTCTCTGAATTAAGAATAAGTAAATTGTAAATTAATATAATGTCATAGGCCGCAGGGTGCAAGACTAGGGTCATATAACTTAATAAACTCTGAATCCATTTGGTGCGATAAATGGAGAATGTATTTTATTATCCTAAAGTTTAAATAAACGTTAAGTGCCTCAATTGTTAAACTGGGTAAAACTTTACTAGGCTATAATTCTCTTTTATGGTGGTAGATTCAACACTAGCACTATTAATGTGTTGGGGAGGAGGAGGTTAGATTATAGGAAGTGCACTGACATTAGGTTGGAGATAGGATAAGAAAACTATAGTGGGTGGTAAATGTAAAGCCACAGCCCCGGAAAGGATTCAAACCTTAACTTACCGTCAACGGCCACTAATTACAATGCAAATCCAACCCATTACATCTCTCAAGGACGTGACAAATATATTATTTTATTTACATTATAATATACAGTTGACAATCAGTAAACATTTACCATGAATTATTACAACCAATGGTTACTTACGTGTGATAAATATTATGTGGGTAAACAGACAATTACAAGACAATATGTCATCTCTATCTTCTGGTTTCTGTAACTATCACGTGATATATGTGTATGTGTGGTGCCAGGCTGGGAGAGCACCAAGCACCATGGTCTCACATACGACACCCACGACTACACCCACGACTACAGTGAGCACGTAGACCCATCTGTTATCAACGGGCACGCCACGGCAGCTTTCCGATACTTCCACACCAACATCGCCGGCTACCTCCAGTAAGACCTCTTCATTGAGACTAGTTCATACATACACACGAGTATTTTCTCTGCTCTTATGTATGTGTGGTTCTTTGTATCGCTTCACTATGGCTTAGCTTGTAAGATAGGGCCATAGTGTAATCACTTGAGGGGAAGGTGCTCTATTTCAGGTAAAATGGAGTTTACACCACAATTTTAATAGGAAGGGGCCTCGTAAAATACAAAAACATTATTTTTTGGCCAACACCAATAATATTGTATTATGTTATTTTTATGTATATTGAAAATAGAACTATCTATCAGATTTGACAACTGCAGATAGCATCTCTTGACGTATGAATACGAGAGAGAATGGACAGTAACTTCTACCTGCTTCGATGGCCGCATGGTCTAAGGCGTCACCTTCACTGTGGACTAGACCGCCGATGATAGGGAAATCGAGGTTCGAATCTTGGTCGGGTGTACTGAGGGTGGTTTTTCTAAGAGCTCTGGACAGGTTAAAATTTAGTGCTATAGGCCTACAGCCAAAAAGTATTTTTCGAGGTGGCCTTAATTTCTAATATAATTATATTTAGGAACCATTAAAAGTTGGCTCCATGAAAATGAAATAAAGATTAGAGAAATGCCAAAAAATAGTGTTTTGTAGTCGCTTTGTTGAAACAAAATGGCGGGCGTAGGCCTAATTTTGTAATCAGCCTATATGCTAACCGGACGTCCATAAATGCGAAATATCAGCTGCACAATCGGTACAATGGATTGAGCGTGATTGAGCAACAAACAAACGAACAGAGAAACAACATTTCATTTTTATATAATTAGTTACAAGGATAGAAAAACCAACAGCACATCCACTAGTTTTCCTAAATAATTATACAAAGTCTAGAACTCCCACAGTCCTTTATTTAATATACTTCCGCTCCAGCAATCACGCAGTTTAATAATTCAGATTCAAAATATATGTAGTAACAAAAACCAAGGATACCTAATTATCGTTGGTTAATACCAAGTTCTCACTTTCTATGTTTCTTGGTTCCTTATCTACTCGAATAGGTATAGTCCATTCACCACTGGAGTGGTGGTAGATATTGTGGTGGCCTATTAGTCCTGGCCAACACAAATCGCACCTGTTTGAATTGATGATTAAATACAAAATTAAATTAAACCAACATAATTGTGTTACATGGCACTCCAATGGACGGGACTGGTGTTGAAAGAATAACACGGACCAACACTGGTCTCCTTTCGACTCCGACCTTCTAGATTCTCAACAGCTGACTGCTTGGGGAGGATTGGGTTCAAGCCCGTCTGGGCACATGTGACGTCACAACTATCTACGTGGCACATATTCCTTCTACGCCCATGTAGAACATGCTGGAAGACTACCCCTCCCTGCTGCCCTAGCGTGTCGATTCAGCTCGTATATAACACCTAGCTCACAGACCTGGATACTTCACTTCATACTTGGACTTCATATTGAGACTTTACATTTGGACTCCACATTAGTGGTTCAGTGAGAGACGGCTTCGCTCAAGCCTTTAGGAGAATAGCTCCCCAATTCACAGCCTTGGCCAGGATGGTTCGGTTGGACTCGCCAATGAGACGCAAAGTCTGGGAGACGTAAATATGTATCAACCAATGTTCAACAGAGTGTGCTGAACACAATCATTAGTTATGTAGGTTATCATGTCTTAGGTTGGTTGTAGGCCTCGTACACGTCTATGAGATATTATATTGCAAAGTTAGAGGAGTACATTAAGTCTCTGTTACGTTATTTAATGTATAGTCATGTCAGCAATAAGTTGTGTTATTGTTGATTAAAGCTTCAAATTGCACTCCACAGTCCATATAACTCGTGGTTCTTGCTCTATCACCTCACAGCAAGAAGTGACGTGAGGTCTCTGTTAGATTATTTAATTTTAAGCCAACGACAAGTTGAATCATTGTTTTATCACGGAGTGAGTTCCCTATACGGCTCATATGGCCTGTAGTTTAACTGGAGTGAATCTCACTCTCAAGCCTGTATGACCATGTCACGGTCAATGACTCAGCCTAGCGTGAAAGTTAAAGTTTGGTTGATCAGGTCTTAATGTTTAAACCTAATTAGGCAATTAGTAATGGTATATTTGATATTAATATTTGTTTGGTACACTAGTTTGGGTGTGCAACTTGTGGATATGTCTCAGCCCTTCTGGCATGGCCCACGTATAAGCTTATTGCTCGTTAGGCGCTGTTGGAGAGCTTTTCTGAGCTTCACTCATCTATAATATTGAACTCTATTGTTGCTTATAGGCTTAGTTTTTATAATTCTGTTTATTCAGATTCGTAACAAGCCAAGTGTTTAGTGTCTGGGTCTTGAAGCCAAAGTGACCGCTTTCCCTAGCTACTGACCTTAAGTCTGATGTCTGAGACTAGTTACTTTACCATGTTGCTACTGAGAGTGTACCAGCCACTTCTTCTTATAGCTACGGCCACAATAGACCAAAAGAGGTTGGACGGAATCCAAGGAAATAATTATAACAAAAATTGAAACATTTGCAAGTTAAAGAAATATATGAATTATTTATTTAATGTAATAAACAGAGGCAAAACAACAAATTACATTGCCTTAGAAGTCAAATTGAAATGTGTTGGAAAACAAATAAATCATGGCTGAGTCTGCACTTGTGCAGTACGTTTGAGAGTATATTTCAATCTCTCAAGGTATATTAACATTTTATTCGGACTAGTCTGGAGGAGACAAAAAAAATTAAACAAAATGGTTAATATCTTAAAAAATAATTTAGAGAACCTTTCATAAATGATTTACAAAGCATTTGATTCCTCACAATGAATATAGACAAAACAAATTTAAATTTTAGGATTAATTTAAATTTAAATATCCAATCAGACTTTTTCTTTTTAAAGTTTATATCTTTAAACCTTACGATGATTTGAAAGAGCTTAAAGAGCCTCTTTTAAAATGTTTACAGTGCATCTGATTCACTACTGTGAATATAGACCAAACAAATTTAAATTTTAGGATCAAATTTCAATTTAAATATCGAATCAGATATTTATTATTAACACAAAATTTGATTTCCCGACTAAAACTCAAACCTTCGCGGAACTATTAACCTCGTCACTTTTAAAGAATTCGACAAAATTCCTACAGTTTTAATATTTCATGTTATAATATTAGAATAGTTGTAACTTCTCACTAAATGAATCGGTAGATTTTAAAGTCAAAACATTATTGACCAACAACAATAAGTTACTTTAGTATTTATTCCTAAGAAGATACGTCTACAAAAATAACCTATAAAAGAAATATTATCAAATTAAAGAATTCAAACAATTACTAGTAACAACATGAGCAATAAAAATTAATATTTAAACACAAATTTCAAGCCAGAAAAGGAATTAAAAAAGGTTGCTACCTGAATATTTCATAAAATTACAAAAATACTAGCGCCCAAGTGACAATAGGAAATATTAAGTGTTCCATATCAGAATTTACTTTCAAAAATTAAACCTTTAGCAACAATTTACAGATGCCTACACTGAACGATATCAACTACATAATAAACCTAAGTGTTCAAGATAATCAAACCCATAGTTGTAATATAAAGTTTATATAATATATAGATATATATATTTATAGCCATCCTGGCTAGATAATGTTCTAGTCTTAAATAGGACTTCTCGTGGAAGTGTCAGATGTAATAGTTAACCATATTTTCTGAGTTCCCTCGTTATATAGGTTTAGCTGATGGGTAAGGAGGTGGAAGTTGATGATAATGATGATGATGATTATTATTATTATTATTATTAGTAGTAGTAGTAGTAGTAGTAGTATGACGACACACGCCAAGCAGCTGGTGAATAGGCAACGTCTCATTAGTCACGTACACCAGTCTCTCAGTTTCTAGAAGTTCCACTTGACTTGTTCCCAAGACCCGAAGACCAGTCGCATGGTGAGCGGCTGCAGAATCTAGCTATGTTCGCTCGGTCACATATACCAGGCAGGTGGTTAGTTTCAGTTCCAGAATATGAGTGGTCCTCCTGTAGCTCAGCTGGGCCAATCATAGCATTTCTGAACACCTCTATTGTAACATGTGGTTGCTGCATCACTCAAGCTTGTTAGGACTTATATTCTTTTTAGGATTCGGTGCTGTTCACTGTGCTAGGCCAGATAATATAATGTGTGAATACAGCACATATAGTAGATATAGTAAGATTGTGATACTTAATAATGCCAGATGTTTATAAGTTTATTTGAGGTGGTAGTTAATATAATACTAGCTCGTCTTGATAGTATTTATATTGCAGATTTTCTATGTGTATAGGTTTATTTGGGGCGGGTAGTAACATTGTGATATTGGCAGTAAAATCCAATTTTACAATAGTAGCTATCTACACTAGCTCTAATAGCACTCACTTCTTAAATTAGGATTGTTCATTGTTGCCGTTTGTAGCTCGACTAGTTTATTTTAGTTCTTATGTGTTGTGGCAGGTGCTTTGCCTTGCCTTTGATAGTTAGTTGCAACAAACTTTCTTTGTTGCTAGGTTGTATTAGTCATCCGGGTTCACCAGATTGAGGTTTAGTTGATTAGTGTAAATAGATACTATCAGTAGTAACCTGGTGCAGTCACTAGTCTCAGACATCAGACTTAAGGTCAGTAGCTAGGGAAAGCAGTCACTTTGGCTTCAAGGCCCAGACACTAAACAGTTATCTTGTTACAAATTTTAACAGCCAGAATTATTAAAACTAAGACTATAAGCAACAATCGAGTTCATTATTACAGATGAGTAAAGCTCATAAAAGCTCTCCAACAGCACCTGAGTGGGGCTGGAAACGCGCAATAAGCTTATACGTGGGCCACGCAAGAAGGGCTGAGGCATATCCACAAGCTGCACACTTCAACTAGTGTATTAAACAAATATTAATATCAAATATACCATTACTAATTGCCTAATTAGGTTTAAACATTAGGCCCTGATCAACCAAACTTTAACTTTCACGCTAGGCTGAGTCAGTGACCATGACATGATCATACAGGCCATATGGGCCGTGAAGGGAACTCACTCTGTGATAAAACAATGATTCAACTTGTCGTTGGCTTAAAATTAAATAACCTAACAGAGACCGCACGTCACCTCTTGCTGTGAGGTGATAGAGCAAGAACCACGAGTCATATGAACTGTGCAGTACAATTTGAAGCTTTAATCAACAATAACACAACTTATTGCTGACATGACTATACATTAAATAATGTAACAGAGACTTAATGTACTCCTCTAACTTTGCAATATAATATCTCATAGACGTGTACGAGGCCTACAACCAACCTAAGACATGATAACCTACATAACTAATGATTGTGTTCAGCACACTCTGTTGAACATTGGTTGATACATATTTACGTCTCCCAGACTTTGCGTCTCATTGGCGAGTCCAACCGAACCATCCTGGCCAAGGCTGTGAATTGGGGAGCTATTCTCCTAAAGGCTTGAGCGAAGCCGTCTCTCACTGAACCACTAATGTGGAGTCCAAATGTAAAGTCTCAATATGAAGTCCAAGTATGAAGTGAAGTATCCAGGTCTGTGAGCTAGGTGTTATATACGAGCTGAATCGACACGCTAGGGTAGCAGGGAGGGGTAGTCTTCCAGCATGTTCTACATGGGCGTAGAAGGAATATGTGCCACGTAGATAGTTGTGACGTCACATGTGCCCAGACGGGCTTGAACCCAATCCTCCCCAAGCAGTCAGCTGTTAAGAGTCTAGAAGGTTGGAGTTGAAAGGAGACCAGTGTTGGTCAGTGCTATTCTTCCAACACCAGTCCCGTCCATTGGAGTGCCATGTAACACAATTATGTTGGTTTTATTTAATTTTGTATTTAATCATCAATTCAAACAGGTGCAATTTGTGTGGGCCAGGACTAATAGGCCACTACCATATCAACTTGCAGAAGATGTTAAACGGTTTAAGAAAAACATAATTAAACACAAATTATTTGTTGTGAAAGTTTTTACTGTCAGAAGTGACAACAAATCAATACATGTTTTTGTGTGTCATATAATTAGGTGAATGGATACATGCAAGAATATCTGGTAACTTTTACTAGCAAGCACTTACCTACACTCTTACCGTAGATGGGGTATAGTTACAATGTCTATTGCGGTGCTTTCCAAAGTTTTTCCATGGCAACACAATACAAACCTCTAAAATTGTGAGTGACATCCTACCCTAGAAATGAAATTATCCTATATTATTATTAGCACTGCGTCTTACTTCCCATTCGGGTTATACGCAAAATTATCCTATACATTTACGAAAATTTTGTACCTTCCGTGTGAGGAGTAAAAACAAACACATGCTTACAGTTTTTTATATGAAGCAAAAAACATACAATATTTAAATACTTTTCTAGGGAGAGAAAAACAAACACAAACATTTCCACCCTGAGTTTTAGTGGCTCACGTGGGCTTGGCAAGTCTTACAAATTTATTCTATGTTGGGACGAATGTGCAATAATTTCAATCGCATTTCTCATTCAGCATTTTTAAACTGCCACGTTTCAGTGTTTAATATTAGTCATCACAGAAAATCCAGCTTTGCAAGAATTCATGGTTGAAAACTGCAACAAAACAACAAGAACCCGTTTAGCCAAATGAGGAAAGTCTTCTTGAAGTGAAATTCAGAATTGGTCCAGTTCATCTTATTGATATTTTAATTTCCAACTCTCTATCATTTTTCATAATGAAAATTTCTCTTCTTCTGCAAGAGAAAGCCCACCAACATCAGTTGAAACAAATAAATTTCTTATCCAGTCATTTGTCTTTGTATTAAGATCATGCAACCACCGCACTTTAGTACGGAGAAGAAGATTTTGGCGTTTCGCTCCAATTTCGTGGCATATATGACCAAATATGCCTGATTAAAGAGGTCTACTTATAGTGAAATTTAACATATGTATGACTGTCTAAAACTGTCTTTAAATCTTCACTAAGAGTTTTTCTAATAGAACTTCCCTGTGTAGAAAGAAATGTGTGGTAACTATTTTCCCATTTTGTTTACTGGCCAATGAAATAAAGACTTTTGGAGCCCTTGGCAGTGAAATACAACCATCCGTAAATATTCTAAAACAGTGTAATCAAGATAAATTATTTTTCTCCATGTAGTAATTTAAACTTTTAAAATGTCTTCTCTTCTTGTAGTAAGAGGAATTTCCAAGCAACACAAATACCATTTAATAATTGTTCTTCCTTCATAAATAAAACCTATGTAAGTTAAAAGTTTAGCAAGTCTACTTGAATCAGTTGATTCGTTAACGTGAATTGCAAACATGGCACTGTTTTGTCCAACCTTATCTCTCACTAAATTTTCGATGTTTTCAGATAAATCCTGAATTCTTCACTCAACTGTAATGTTAACGAAATGAATCTTCTTAATTTGAGCGTCATATTCAGAGCCAAACATAGATTTTAAGACATAGCATGCTGGAATAACTGTGTTCTCGCCTGCTGAGTGTGGTAGTGATGCCTTTACAATTATTTTAGATACTAGGTAGCTTGCTCCCCAAGTTTTGTCAGAAGTCTTGAACTTCTTAGAAAATATAACACTGTGTTTTTATTTGTTATTTAACATCTCTTTGAAATTACTAACAGATTTTTCGGTTAAGTGGCTGTGTTTAGTAGAAAAATGACGCAGCAATTTATTTGGCACCATACTCGCACTAGACAGGTTTTCTCGGCAAAGTAACACTCAGGCATGAGACTGCTCTTGTCTTCAGACCACGTGAAACCCATTTTAAAATAGGTTCTCATCACTATATAAACGTATTCTACCTTTAATTATTTCCATGTTTCTAATGCCTGCTGAGAATGAACACACTTTCTTACTTGTTGAAACTTCAATATTTGTTTTGTTATTAGTAGTTTTTACACCGTCTGTTGAATTATCTTCGGCATTAGCGATGGTTCTCTTTCTCATATTAATGTATCCATGACTAACACGATACAAGAGAAAGAGTCACGTTCAACATTATAAAATTGTTAGTGATAAACACTTTAAATGTCGTGAGAATGTTGGACTGTTATACAATTAAACACAATAATAAAAGTAATATGTACACAGAAACAACTACAACACTGCTACATTGTGCTGTGTGGCGACACAGGCACCATCGAGACTTGAGATTAGGTCTTTATGCAAGAACTCCACTATTAGTGGACCCGAATTCTTGGAAGAGTTGCTTTTCTTACTAAGATGAACACAGAGCATTTTTTCTCAAGAAAAGTCCGTAATAAACAGTTTATTCCGAACACATTATAGGTAGTGGGGTTTTTCCAGAGAGAAATCTGCTAGCTCCCAACTTTCACTAAGTGAGTGTTCTTGCTTACGGCCTTATTTTTATGAAATGATCGTCGAGAAGAGTCAATGCACGCACACCAACTAATTCACACAATGCTGCAACGTAAAGATTGACTGCGCCGATATCACAGAGTAATATGTATTATATATATACAGCTGATCTGCACTTCTGACACGCACCTATTGTTACGCAAGCTAATATTTTAAAATATACAAAATAATTTATTTATTTATCATTCAGTTCGCGACACCCCATATACCCTTAGGTGAAATCCAGTTTAGAAAGCACTGGTCTAGTGTGTCAGGCTCACTATGGATGTAAAAAAAATTGTCGAAGGGACATTCCCTAAAGATTTCCCTAACTACTTATTTAAGAGTTAAATTGTCTTGTTACCCGCCTCGGTGGCGTAGTTGGCTAACAAGCTAGTCGTGTTGAGCTCGACCGCCGGGGACGGGGAGATCGAGGTTCGAATCTCGGTCGGGTGAACTGGGGGTGGTTTTTCCTAAATGTTTTTCCACTCTCCCTCCACGCAAATGCGGGTTCACTTTCTCTAAATTCAACCTTCCCCATTCCCAATCCATTAGCGTAATTAGTACTTAAGCGTATAACCCGAACGGGTAGTAAGACGCGGTGCTAAATAAATAAAAATTGTCTTGTTTAATTGAGTTTAAAGATGCACTTTGCAGTAGTCACAGGTGTTAGTTTGAGAATGTTGAGAGGATGAGTGTGGATCGAGTGACGAAGCAAATATATGAAGGTAGAGTGTGTGGATCAAAAGAAAGGGTTAGGACATGTAAGACGTGGCTAAATGTTGTAGGTGAATGTGTGAAATAGAGACACACTAAGAGTTTTAATAATAAAATATCATGTAGAACACGGTGTAAGGATGTTTTTAAACAATGGGAGTATGCAAGGACAGGGAATTGTGGAGACAGTAAGTAGGGATGGATTAAGAACGGAATTTGTGTTTTTTGAGCTACATGCACAGTTTCTTGCCTACTCTGTAAGGGAATGGCGTGATTAGGTATGCATGTGTGTATGTATATATGTCTTAAAACCAGGTTTTATTATTGAAAGGCCATTAATTAAAACAAGTTTTCAAATCAAAAATATATTTCAATTTCAATCTTAGGCTTAAGATGCCATAGATATATTTTGTGTACGTGTGTTTTTTTCCCTGTTTATTTATAGTGGTGTGAAGTTCCACCAGTTGAACATATGTGAAGTCTGTTTGTAAGGTACAGAACAAACTTGAAGCTACCAGGGTCAGTAAAACGCTATAACGGTGTGTTCTCTCCAGCCTAGTGAGCGAACATCGCAGCAGCTACTCTTCACTCAGACTGAGTGACCATTTCAACCGTCCTGAGATCATCGAGGAGGGGGAAAACTTTGATCATCTTATCCGAGGAATGACAACTCAGAGTCAGGAGTGTACTGACCAGTACTTCACTAGCGAGGTTAGTGTTCATATGATCAGAGTCAGGAGTATGTATACTGACCAGTACTTCACTAGTGAGTCTAGTGTTCATATGATCAGAGTCAGGAGTGTACATACTGACCAGTACTTCACTAGCGAGGTTAGTGTTCATATGATCAGACTCAGGAGTATACATACTGACCAGTACTTCACTAGTGAGGTTAGTGTTCATATGATCAGAGTCAGGAGTATGTATACTGACCAGTACTCTACTAGCGAGTCTAGTGATCATAAGACTGGTAAAAAGTAAACAATTAGTTTAGGATGTCCGTGGTTCTGGATAGTTTCTTTATAAACTAATGAAACTGGCTATCAATTAATTACAATCTTCAAATAGCAGATATCAAATTAAATCCGAAATGAATAGCTACTAGCGCTTTGAAAACCTTACAGGCGTAACCTCTAAATATCTTCTTTCTTCTTAGTAGGCCTTTGGCCAGTTTCATTCCAAGGGCTCTAAAGGCTTTCCTTCCGTATTCGTCTGGGTCCTCCAGGCCTTCACCTGCTTGGAGGTCGTCTCTTGCTATTTTGACAATCCTGTCTTCTTGCATCCTGTCAATATGTTGGTTCCATTATCTTCTGCTATACATTCAGTGATGGATTTAATTTGACAATATTCTCTTTTATTTTCATTTCTATCTCTGTTTAGTAGTGATTTATTAGTGATTTTTCCCAATACTAGCATTTCTGCGACCTCCAGCTGTTGCTAGGCACTTGTAAGTTCACTTCGTGTCCCTAAACATATAAGAGTATTGGTCTTACCACTGACTTTTATACCTATTCTTGTTGTTTTTGAATCTTGTCGTATATATTTGTTGTACCATATTGAGTAATTAATCCGGCCGTAGATTCTGTTACTTATCTTTTGTTGTTTTATTTACTTACCTGTTAATCCTGAGCCTGTTATTGTTATTTCCAGATATTTTTTCTTCTTTGATCTTGACATCACATTCTGAATATATATCAACTATTAAGCATACAAGGTTGTGGAATACATTTTTATTATTTAATAATCTAATTAAATCTATTAATATAAGTTGCTAAATTCTTTACTTAAATCAATAAAGCATAGGAATGTCAGGTTATCAAATTCAAAAGATGTGTCTACTGGTTGTATAATAATTATGAATATTGCATCATTATAAAACTCTCCTCTTCTATAATCCTGTTGGTGATCTTTCCAATTATTTCATGCAGCTCATTGGCTATATATTTTGTTACAATTTTGTGAGTGGAGCTTAAGAGATATATTCCTCTATAGTTGTCAGGGTTAAGTTTGTGTCCTTTCTTAAATAATAGTATTAAAATGCTTGTTTTCCGTTCCTTTAGTACCTTGGACAATCTTAGATCTTCTGGATGAGCTTTGTTATTTCTTCGACCAGCATTTATCCTCCATTCTTTATCAATTCATTATAGGTACATTACTTCTTCACTGGGTGATCTACAATTTTTTAATTTTCAAAATATTTCCTTTATTTGTTCTTCTGATATCGTACATTTTACATGTGAGCTGTCATTTTAAACCAGTTCTATTTTTCTAAAATCATTGTCACAGAATCATTTGTTCCGTTCTGAGATTTCTAATAAATTTCCATATATTTAGTTTTTGCTGTCTGTAGAAGTCGTGGTCAAGTTGTGCAGTAAAGGAGGATGAGTAGTTTCTCCTAATTTCCCTGATTAAAGAATTTGTTTCGTTCCTGATGTTTTTACATCCTTCGAATGATTGCGTGGTCAAAAGGGGTTTATATTTTATGCAAGCTTCTCTTTATCAATGTTTAGCTTCTTTTACTCCAGTAGTGAGCAAAGTTGTAATTTTATTTCTTGTTCTGTAGAACATCTTCCATACCGCTTCTTCGGCAGCTTGGAGAACATTCATTCTAATTATATGTCATAATATCTTTATGATGTCATCTGTGTATTGGATTTTATAGTCAGTATTTTTTTATCCCTGTACAATATTTTTGTGGTCTAGTCCTTTAATGCATGAACATTGATTTTTGGCACAAATACCGGTTTGTCCAAAGGTTTGTTTATCAGAGTTGTCCTCAATTTAAATAGCATCAGATTGTGATCAGATCACGTCTGATGTCTGCAGTTGTTAAACTCCTTACATCAATTATTTGACATTGGTGTACTTCTCACTTTGTGAGTACGTAGTATATCAAATACTTTTGCCCCCTGTTGTTCATCCACGTATATTTTTATTGATATTTGTGATGTAAAAAGGTGTTATTTATTTTCAATTCTTTGTCGCCACGGAAATCGATTAGATTCTCTCCATTTTTGTTGAGGACGTCCTCGCTAAACATCTGTTTTATTCCAGGGATAAAATGGTCTCCTTTCCTTGCATTCAGGTCTCCGGCTATTATTAATCGTTCTGTAGGATCTATGTGACATACAACGTGTTTCTAAAATATTGCATCAAACTTTGGCAGGATACTCCTTGGGTGAAATTAGAATAATTCTCATAAGCAACCTAGGGTCCATCTTCAATATTAAGGGAGGTATACACCCCTAAAGACAGAGCTAAAAACGATTGTTGTGTGAAATATTATGAAAACTGCTAAGGGTATTACAACGAATCTTTGTATACTACTTATTGAAACCTTGATCATTAATAAAAAAAATGTGCTGTTACCGTTACCCACCCCCATCATGTAAAAAAAAGGGGGGGGGTTGTAACACATTTTTTCTAAAATAAAATATGTCAGAGTAAGTATTACCAATTTTTACTTAAGATTACAAAACAAGGAATCAAAATTAACAAAAAAGGTGTCTTAGATAAACTTTCTAGCTTTCCCCGTTTCTGAGATAATCATGCATGTTTAATTTCAAATACAAGTGTTAATTCCTGCCAGGTAGGGAGCCAATAAAGCTGTGTTGCTTCACCCCCCTCCTTTCCCCCACTCTTATTATCACTATCTTCCCCTCCCTCCACGAGCAGACTGCATCAGTCCACACGACTTCACTGCATGTTGCGCGTATTACTAGTCAAATGGCAAATTACACAAACGCAGAAATGACAGACATGGTCATGTTGTACGGTGAAGATAGAGGAAACGCAAGAGCAGCTGCACGGTTGTACCACGATAGATATCCTGCGCGACGTCAACCTTATCACCGGACCTTCACCGATGTCACTCAGCGACTTCGTGAAACAGGTACATTTCAGTTACGAGGGGGAGCTGGTCACCCGTGGAATGTTCGCACTCCAATTGTCGAAGAAGGGGTACTGAATTATGTGGATGATAACGCGTCAACAAGCACGCGTGCCATTGCGCATCAAACGAATGTGTCCAATTCCACAGTATGGCGTGTCATGCATGATCAGCTGCTGCATCCGTACCACATGCGCAAGGTGCAGGCATTGGGGCCAGCAGATTATGCTCCTCGACATGAATTCTCCGACGGGTTTCTGCAGCAGTACGGAGTGGTTCCTGATTTCTCCACTATAATATTGTTTTCCGATGAGGCAACATTCACCAGAGACGGCTATTTTAATAGTACAAATAGTCACATTTGGAATGACGTGAACCCTCATGCAACTATCATCATGGGCAACCAGCATAGATTTTCTGTCAACATCTGGGCAGGCATTGTGGGTAACCATCTCATTGGCCCTTACCTGATGCCACGACGTTTGACTGGCCACATCTACTACCAATTTCTGAAATTTGCATTGCCACAGTTCCTCGAGAATGTACCGCTCTCCGTTAGACAACGCATGTGGCTACAACATGACGGTGCCCCACCTCATTTCACAAGAGCTGTGCGTGACTACCTCAACACTGCATTTCCTGCCCGATGGATAGGAAGAGGTGGGCCTGTTGCGTGGCCACCACGCTCTCCTGACCTAAATCCGTTAGACTTCTTTCTGTGGGGCTTTGTCAAAGCTTTGGTGTACGAGACAGCTGTTGAATATAAGGAAGACCTGTTAGCCAGGATAGTTGCTGCATTTGATAAGGTTCAAGAAACTCCACGTGTTTTCGAAAGAGTACAACAGTCGCCTCAATTATTGCAATAACGTTAGGGGCCACCATTTTGAACACTTGCTATGAATCTGCTTTTGAAGCTAGGAACTAAAACATGCAATAACTACAATTTGTATTTCTTAATGTAGCTCTCAATATTACAGTGAGTGTAATGAATAAAATCTCACCCAAGTGTGAACTGTGTAAGCATAACTCACTAATGTAATAAATAGCAACACATCGGAGCTTATGAAGAAGGAAAAGTATCAGAGTTTCTTCATCATAACACACAAACCAGCCTTGTTTACCAAATGTACGTGATACATAGTCACACGTGCTGGTAAAAATGGTTAAACGACTGCATTGCGAAATAAAAGTGCGATTCTGGCTGCCTACCTGGCAGGCATTTGCACTTGGCTCTGATCTCAAACTTGTGTGATTATCTCAGAAACGGGGAAAGCTAGAAAGTTTCTCCAAGACACCTTTTTTTGTTAATTTTGATTCCCTGTTTTGTAATCTTAGGTAAAAATTGGTAATACTTACTCTGACATATTTTATTTTAGAAAAAATGTGTTACAACAACCCCTTTTTTACATGATGTGAGTGGGTAACGGTAACAGCACATTTAGTTTATTAATGATCAAGGTTTCAATAAGTAGTATACAAAGATTCGTTGTAATACCCTAAGCAGTTTTTATAATATTTCACACAACAGTCGTTTTTAGCTCTGTCTTTAGGGGTGTATACCACCCTTAATATTGAAGATGGACCCTAGGTTGCTTATGAGAATTATTCTAATTTCACCCAAGGAGTATCCTGCCAAAGTTTGATGCAATGTTTTAGAAACACGTTGTATAGCTTATTGGAAATTGTCATAGCATTTTTGTTTGTCTTGAAGTTGCTTAGTATTTTCAGTTGCATAGCTTGATTTTATGTTTATTGGTCTGGAATTTGTTGCCAGCTTTACGGATATAATTCTCTCTGATATATAGTTATGCTTGATTATCTTGTTTTTATGTTTGTTGTGTATTATAATTGGCACACCTTTCTTTGCTCTCTGTTGTTTTGGGACTCCACTGTGCATTAGTGTATACTATGAGTCATGCTGGTTTATTCTATTCTCTTTCTATTTTGTTTCTGTAAGGCAGAAGATATATATATATATATATATATATATATATATACATTATTTTCAAGTTCTATCAGTATTTTGCGTTCACTTGTGTTTCATAATCTAATGTTCCATGTTCCAAATCTTAAAATTTTCCTAGTTTTCCAACTCTTAGTCTTTTTTTGAGCTAGGGTTGTCAAAGCCCAATCAATTCGGTTCCGAGGCAAGTCCTTGATTCTTTGAGCTATCAAATATTTCTATCCCGGGCAGGAAGCTAAACTCACCCAGGACCCCTCCTCTTTTATCCGGGCTTGAGACCGGCAGGGACGCTGCTGAGCTACTCTATTCCCCCAACATACGCCCCCAGGCAAGTCTAATTAAATTCAAAATCATTTTACTGATATCCTCTTCCTCATTAGCCCCTCTAGACCACAATTCTGTTTTGAACTTATTTTAAAAAGGTTGACTCTTTCTATTTATTATTATTGGGATTTACAGGCTTATCGATACATAGAGGTCACTCATTAGCGTATAAAAATAATTATTAAACATCTTAAAACTCACACTTGGGGAAAAATAAAATAAAAGAATACAATTGCTGATAACAGCAGAGGAATACACTAAGTAAAATTAAAGATGAAAAGTACTAAAATTTTGAAAGATAAAGTTCATTGTGAGGAATTTACCAAAGGATCTCTTCTGCTATTTGAGTGCTAGTCGCAATTTAAACTAAGTGATTGTCGATTAGACACATACCTTGAAAACTCCAAACAAATGTGGCACACAATAAAGAAAGTATATAAATCTCACATACGGGAGGTGGATCCCCTCTTGATAAAACATATAATGGGTTGGAGACGTAAACCCAACGCGCAGTCCTGTCACAACGACTTCCTCGTTTATAGACATACATATAAATGAGGGCCATTGTGACACACCTTCCTTTATAGAAAGAAACGATAGAATCTAGAGTGAAACCCACCTCAGGAGGGAGATGTATGAATGCCTGGTCCACCAGATCATCCATTCATTACCTTAGAGACTGGTGTTACAAGGAAACCAACAGAAGGCGAGAAGCTCCAATGAGCGCACGGTTCTCTGAATCAGCTGTGACTACGAAGCAGTTATTATTGGAACTTTGTCGGTGGGTGAATGCAAATAACCGATTAATTCCATTCCCGCTACTTTCATCCGTGACGATATCAACAATACATTCAACTCGGGTTGGTGGTCCGACAAAAATCCACATGCCACTGTAGAAACACATTTTAAACGTATTTTATCTGTAAACGTGTGGTGTGGTATGATCAACGATCAGGTGATTGGACCTGTTATGTTATAAAATAGTCTTACATGGCCCATTTATCTACAATATCTGCAAATAAAACTTACACTGCAATTGGAGGGGGTTGCCTTGGTCACAAGGATTAGTGTGATTCTTCAGCATGATGGAATTCTTGCACATTACAGTCGTCAGGTGAAACTAAATCTAAATCTAACTTTACCTGGACGATGTATTGGCCGTGGTGGTCCCGTTCATTGGCCACCAAGGTATCCTGACCTCACTCCCTGGGGGAATGGATGAAAAGCTAAGTATGCAAAGTAAAGGTAGATAGATACAAGAGACATATTGCTTGATCGCATCTTGGATAGTGCTGCCCCGATAAAATAATGCCATGACGACCTCAGAAGAGCAACAAGTACTATAACCACAAGAGTTGCAAAGTGCATTGAGGTTGGCGGTGGGCTTTTAGAACATTTATTGTGAGCTGTAAATTATTTGTCAGCGTGACAGTTTCAAACAGCTGTATCTCCGCATCCATTGACAACTGGAGACTTATTTATACCAACTTTCTTACTCAGAATAATCAATACTACAATATATTTGATATTCTTCCTGAAACACTCTGCACAACAATCCCGGTTCCAGTTCTTAATACTTTTACTTTTTGGGTTGCCGTTTAGATTCTGGCTTCTTAAAAATAACAGATAATTTGTGCTATAAATACCGGTTTGTTTAACTAGTATTCCAATCTCCCCTTGTTGATAGTGTCATGTAGTGAGAGAGAGATCACTTGAATATAAAGTTTGTTTGCTTTGTTACAGATCACGAGGTACTTGTTCCGTAACGGGAAAGAAACTGGTCAGGATCTTCGAGCCATTGATATTCAAAGAGGTCGTGACCATGGCTTGGCTTCCTACAACGATTACCGCCATTATTGTGGTCTTCATCGAGCTGATAAATTCTCAGACTTTGGTGACTATATTAGCCAAGAGGTACCATCATATTTTCATATCTCTTACTGTGCCAAGTATTCTGCTTTTATGTAAATCGTCTTACTAATTTTATTTTTAATACTAGTGAAAATTAGTAAACATTTTATAATTTATATTGCTGTGTAGACATTACATACGCTAAAAAGCTAAAAAGTCGATTTCTCCCTCTCCATATTCTCTTGTTCTGTCTACGGAAGTCAGGGGTTGCGATAGAACATCAGATAACTAGTCGGGGGGGTAGTGACTACTGCTGGGGGTGGGGTAACTTATGTGAATAACAAGATTTTAAGTTGTTGAGGTTGAATCAGAAGTTATATTTCATATCTAGTTGACATTACAGAGTTGATAGTGTTATTTTCATTTATCATTTTATATTTTAGTATTAAAAAATCAAAAAAGTTATGCTAGACTTTACTACATCTTGAGTTTGTAGAATATTTTACGTTGCTTACAACTTTGATTGTGGTTTGGGCTACTTACAATTAACATAAAACTCACACTTGCTTATAATTAAACATTTTAGCTGAATAACTCATTAATGACAAATACAGATTAAATTAGGTCTAGAAAAGACTAATACATTGTAGATGCTGAAGGCTATTTATTACAATAGACCTAACTGATTGGATAACAATAATATACCATAAGTAGGGTATTCTTAGTATCTTGATAGTGTTAACATAATTTCTAGTAAAATTAAGGGGGGGGGGGATTTTGTAAAATGATATATAAACTGTTACTAAATGTCTCTGAATATTATAACTGCTGTGCACTTGCAAGCCCATTACATAAACAATGAATGTATGTGTTTCAAGAATATTATTTAATTAAAAGTATAAACAATGGCAAACAAATATATTTAAATGAAATGGCCGAGGGCTAGCAATAGATACCTAATCACGCTATTTTATTACAGTGTAAGCAAGAAACTGTGCAAGTTGCTTGTTGCATGCAACTAGTTGACGAAAATGTTAAGAAGCATTGGTTTAAATGAAAGCCATTACACTAGGAAACTTCAGTTGCATGGTCGGCAATTAGTTGCAGACAGTTTCCATGCAGAGAAACTGCACGGTCAACTTTTAGTTGTCTGCACTCAAGCTGGGGCACTGTTTCAAATGTAACCTGTTACACTCTGCAACTAATTGCTTGAGCAATTGGGACTTCTGGTGGGATACTCCTTCTCATTTGTGTGTCGAGTCTTCTTTTATATAGGTCAGCAATTCATCAAATTATGATCTAGACATACGAAAGTAGTAAAAAAAAGTGTTATAGTCCACAGATCCTCAAATGGAATATAGTACAGACCTTTCTCCAGTCTTGAAGATAACATCGTATGTACATACATATTTAAATTGGCCTGCGTCTTCTATTTTTAGTAAGCAAGGCAAAAAGAAAAAGTTCCTATTCCTCGACGTCATTTTCTCGATATGACGCTCACCAATAGTTGCACGTAGCAATTTATGCAGCTGCAAGCACCGGTCAACTGGCTGCCAACTAGTTGCACGCAACAATCTGCCCCATGTAATAGGGCCCTAACTTTCTCCTCACTTCCCTATCCCTTCATATTCCCTTCGCTTCGACAACATCCGTACACCGAGTCATACGTGTTATTTTATTATTAAAACTCTTTTTACACACATTCGTCTACAACATTTAGACATGGCTTACATGGCTTACCCCTTCCTTTTGATCCACACATTCTTCAAGAAATGCACATTAACACTCTTTTTCATAGCTGTGCCCCCCTTTTTGAGGAGCCCACAATTCACTGACAAGCAGTCCGAGGTATATTTTAGATCCTTGATCTGTCACGATACTTCCTAAATGGCAAAACTATCATTATTATAGCTAAAATTTTAATCCGCACAATTCTATGACTTGTTTATATTCCAAACAAAATTACAACTTAATTCCCATCAAGATTGAGTTTGAGAGTCTGGTGATTGATACCACAAACGGCTTTGCATTAAAATCCTCACTTTTCTTCCTGTTAACTATTCCAGATCTATCCTTCGTGCAATTGATATTCCACCGAATGGCCAAGTCCCATAAACTTCACTATTCACCTCACACTATGGTCAGGTCGACTGATCTTGTGTTTAGCAATCATTTTAGGAACCCTTTTACATCATTATATTCACCCTTGAATTCAAACAAACATATTTACAGTCCAATTTATTTTAATATTAAATCCAAGCCTCGTAGCTACAAGCTTGGTTTCTATGATAACAGATTTATTGTAACAACCTTATCTCCGAAAAAGACAGTGGGGCGGAGGTTTTATGTTTAAATGTTCTTATACAAACTAGTTTGAAATTAAACATGTTATTTTATACAATAAAGTACAATTGAATGAATTTAAAACATTTAATTTATTGACGAACTTACACACTCTCATTGGTATCCCCCATTATTTTCACGTAGGCCTATAATTTATTTCCTCTTTCTTCTTTATATCATTATAATCGACAAGTCACACTTGTGATGGTCCGAATTTGTAAACTCAACTATTATCCCTGATATAATCGCTAATCTGATATTTTTAGCAGCACATTTTCTCAGTTCTGCAATCATCCCTATTATCACATACACTTCTTCTGAAAAACGGAACGTAATTATTAAAGTCTGGCTAAACTCAATTAATTTTTATTTGTATAAGTTGACCAAACCTCTTTATTCTAAGCGACCACCCGAAAAATCAATGTTCAATAAATTGTATGCTTTGAAATATAAAATTAACCCAGTCCTAGTTTAAGTAATGACTGTAATATAAATAAAATTTGATTTCTTTTTTGATTATGGTTTTACTATTGCTATTATTTATTATATATTATTATTATTTTATTATTATTTACTTCTCAATAACATAATCAAAAGTGGCAGTTATATTTCTCCTCTATTTTCAACTGGTTTTGCCAGTCTCGTTTAATTATTTTAAAATCTAAATTCCATCCCATTATTATAAAGGTATGTACATTGCATTCTTCCCTAATCCTCCCTTTAATCCTAACTATTATAAATGCGAATGTGAGTTTGTTTGTTTGTTTGTTTGTTACGCTTTCACGCCTAAACTACTCGACCGATCATCATGAAATTTCGCATACACGTTGTCATGGGTACAGAAAAGAACATAGGGTACCTTTCATCCAGAAAAAATGCGAATGTGAGTTTGTTTGTTTGTTGCCTGGAGTACAGAAAAAGGGACCTGCGGTATCCCGGAAGAAAATCTGATATCCCGAATAAAAATCTGTTCCCGAGTTATTTTAGGCACATCTATCTTAAAATGATTAAAAATTATTATATTCAGCTAATTAAGCTCTGTCTGTTCACCCCGTTATGGTAAATTACAACATTGTCGTAAGAAGTTTGGTATTATTGGTATTGGTATATCAAATAAAAACATTATTTTTACTTTAAAATGCGGTATCGATTTGTGCTATAGAATGTACTAACTAACGCGGTATCGTTTTGTTTATCTATGGCTATGAAGCTTGGAGAAAGAGAAGAAAGGGAGTTGGGGGACCGTATTGATGGGAAATAGCAATACATGTTTGCGATTCATTTGTTTACAAACATTGATTTGTTACCGTTTATTTATCTGTGTTTAGTCCTATTTTAATAATATAGTAATTGTTTTACGTTTTCAGTTTTTATTGTTCCTTTTTTTTCTCTTTGAGAGATAGTTTATCATTTATTATTTTTAGGTTAGTTATTTTAATTCTGATTCTACTTTTTTACCTTAAGGTAATAGTGTGTCTGTTTTAATTGGACACAGAACAGAGCACTTCATATCCCGCTGAGTTTTTAAATTCTATGGAGCTATCGGGTGTACCCTTGCATAAACTACAATTGAAATTAGGTGTACCAGTTATGCTTATGCGAAATTTAGATGCACCCCGTTTATGTAATGGGACGAGGCTTCAATTACACAATTAGGGCAAAATATAATCTGTGCCACCATTTTAACAGGTGTGGGAAAAGGGGAAAGTGTAATTATACCTCGAATCCCAATAATCCCCACTGACCTACCATTTCAATTCAAAAGACTCCAGTTTCCAATCAAACTTAGTTTTGCTATTACTATTAACAAAGCGCAAGGGCAAACATTGCAGGTAGCAGGGGTGCATTTGGAAATGCCATGTTTTCCCCATGGCCAGCTATATGTAGCCTGTTCGCGTGTGTCCAATGCCCAGAATTTGTATGTATTTGTGCCAAATGGAAGGACATACAACATAGTATATAGGAGCGTCCTAAAATAATGATCTATTCTGTGCCCATGATTGCAACGGTCAAGAACAAGCGGAGTAAATAAGGGATTTTAATTAACTGTAAGTAAAATTTAAGATGGAGTAGGATCTTCCAATTCGTAACAAGGCATAATCTGTGACTCTACTGACACACACTCCGCTACTTCTTTTCTACTCCTACACTTAATCCTGATTTATATTGTGTAGTTTGTTTTTTTCTTTATCTCTACCTCTATTGACTAACAACCTCAATATGTTCATCGTTTTTATTGTCATATTCTCTGTGTCAATCGACAACCTGAATTTATTGATAAAATCTACATTAACGCGAGCGAAGCCGCGGGCAAAAGCTAGTAAAGAATAATTTATAAATTAAAAACCATAGAAAGACGTGGCGTTAAAAATATATATCTATGGCAAATTATAGCAAATCAACTCTAATAATGAATACAATTTACTTACATTTCATATATTTATTTCAACATGACCACATTTTTTGATTCGAGCATAAAATTAAAACCTATCATAAATAATAATTTCAATAACGAAATGCAGAATCTATTCTTTTTCTTGTTTAAATAACTCCTTGGTGCTTGTTTTATTCTTTGTTTTGATTAATTTTGTTTGGATAAAATTCAATTTCCTGGGGAAAATATGTCTAAACGGACATATATTTTTCATTTCAAGATCTAAAAATTCAATTCAAACACATAACGTATTTGTCCTCTTAGAAAATATATATTCACCGAGAAAATTACAGCTTTACATGAAACCTCTTTGACAAAATCAAACATTCATGTTTCACAACATGCAATCTGTAATTTTATCAGTCAATAACTTTTCTATGTTATATTGTTGCCTTCACCATAAACGAATGTACGTTTCACTCTCAACACTTCCACAAATTTGTAAATATAGGGGTGCGGTGTATGTACGAGCCTAATTGAAATATTTTTAAAAATCAATATAATACAGGATGGAGTTGACACATGAGCTTGTGGTAATATAATTTTCAGGGCGGAATTCACGCCCTTTTCAACCATGCATACAATAATAATAATTGGCATTAAGACAAAGAAAATTCGTTAGTAACAAACAAGTGTTGCTAATACAAGAAACATTTGAGCCCAACAATATGTTTCCTTGTGATGTGTATTCTGGCGTTTAATAATTGTCCAGGCTATAGGGGCTCTTCTACCATTCTCATTGACTGATACGTCTCAAGTTCAAGGCTTGTCTATGCTCTAATTCACGCATAATCTATAAAAAGTCAAGGTTAAATCAACTTTATCAATTGTACACTATTGACAATGTTTCGGTTGTGAGTGTTATTAGTAAAAATGTTGTGTTTCAACTTAGTAAGCATTATGCACTGTGGGCTATGCATCTATTGTGAGTGCTATTAATAAAAGTGATGTGTTTCAACTTAGTAAGCAATATGCACTGTGGGCTATGCATGTATCTAGACCTAGCCTAAGCTGAGGAACTCTAACTATTCATCTCTGTGTAGAATCTAAAGGAAGGTATGTTTGTTCCTAGAACATTGTAAAGTTGTCGCACCTGTACGAGCATCCTGATGACGTGGACTACGTTGTGGGAGGATCTCTAGAAGCACACGTGAATGGGGCATTGTCAGGACCTTCTTTCCTGTGCGTTATGGTGGAACAGTTCTACAGTACTCGCGCAGGAGACAAGTTCTTCTACGAGAACGGCGACCATCATCACTCCTTCACTCACGGTGAACAACAGATGCTAACATATTATATAACTGTTTGGTAATCTCCCCTTCATCCTCATGCTTCTGCGCCCTGTAAAGACCACATTTTGATATCATCGTAATAATTTAAAAAAACCTTTTTTAAAGGATTTTTATCTTGGATATCAAATTTGATTTGTTCTAAAGAGATAACTTGTTACTCCTCTATGTGCAATTTGGGTTAACATTCCTACTAATACCATTGGTGACGTCAGCTAACCTGCGTATTAATCCTATTAGTGACCCAAGCCTATATATGTACTAAACCTATTAATGACTCAGGCTAGCTTTCGTACTAATCCTTTTGTGTAGAGCTATAATAACATTCAAGAAAAGAGCAAACCCTAATACTAATCATAATAGTAACTTAATCTAAACCTCGTTCTAATACTACTAATGGCTTAAGCTAACCCTTGTACTAATCCTATCAGTCTCCCAGGCTAACTTATCCAATTTGTGACTTTGGCTAATCTTAGTACCAATCCTACTAGTTACTTAAACTACACTTTGCACTTGTCCTATTTGTGAATTAAACTAATCTTTATAATTATACTATTAATGAATTAAGCTCATCTAGGACTAATCTTGAATGGCTTAATCTAACTTTTGTCATAATCCTATTGGTGACTAAGGATTTCCTTTGTACTGATCAGATTGGTGATTTAGCTGAAAGATAAATTACGAAAAGGGGGATTTAGAAGGTTTTTACGATTTATTCACCATCTATCAGGGAGAAAACTGGAAAACCAATTTGTCAATAATGGCAATAATGCAACCAGTTCTGATTGAGTCACCGCTGTCAGATGGTGGGGAGAACAGGTGACGCAAGTAAGGAGGACTACCATCTAGTACAGATTAACCTTTGACAACGTGACCTAAGTTCAGGTCCCATGGATGCTATTTTGGGAGGATTTTCCCCAGTGACACGTCATCCCTTAGAAATATTTGATCTCAAACTACTTTCAGGTCACTTAGATGCTAATTATAGAATGTGTTTCAATAGGTAATTGACATGCTATGTTGACGTCATATTCCATCTCATTAGGCTGTAGACACCCTGATTGTGAAATATAATGTCGCAATCTTGCTTATGACTGTGCAACATAGGACATTGACCGTTTATGTATGGTAATGTTGCAGCCATGATTATGACATAATCTATTTTGGGAAATATGACTAAGCCCCGGTAGAGGTTTGGCAGTATGATATTTTTTTAGCACCACGTCTTACCATTCATTTGGGTAGTACGCTCCGTACGACATGTTGAAACAGGAATAGACCACGGTTAATGATGCCAGAATTTGTCTATGAAATATATGACTAAACCCCAGTGCCAGTTCGGTGGTACGACATATCAAGACAGGAATAAGCCACAGGCGATGACACAGCCCTGATGAAGTCATAATCTATTTTGAGACACAGATCCAGCACCAGTTTGGCGGCATGACACGTTGAGACAGGAATAGGCTTTGGGTGATGACGTCAGAATATATTTCTGGAAATATTACTTACACTTGGACCCAAGTTGGCGGCACAATATGTTGAGAGCGGAATAGGCCCCTGGCGACGGCCAATTAAAGTCAATAATGGTGACAGTATGTCTGTGATTATTCTAGAAATGTTAAAATAGAATAATAGAAGTTGGTTTTGCGCGAGTAAACCCTGACATTATAGACATGTATTTACTAAACATACTCACACGAATGACGCATGTAATCATTGATACGTTTTTCTACGGTGTTCCTTAGATGTGTTAGTAAAATGGTTTTCAGTTCGCAATCCAGCATGTAATCCTCCAAACAAATAACTTAAGTGCATAGTATGTAATACTGATCAGATCTGGGTTTCTGATGTAGGCTGCTTGAGATCGTTTACAACCACGGTTCCTGTTAGCGTGTCTCGTACAACTACGAACAGTCTGACGATTAAATGGTTGCAAAACCTGAAAATGCGTGTCAACCACATCTCCCTTAGGTTGACGGTGATGTCGATGATATCCCAAACCTCGCAGGGTCGCGCCCAGCTTGGTGTAAAATAGACGACCCGTTTAGTCAGGTGTCAAGTTTCTCACTGATGACGACCAAAAATACTCACCACACATGCGTCTCAGCGTGACTTCATGATTATTCAGGTTACATTCTGAGGAGGCAGGGCCGTAGCTAGAGGAATTGGCGCCCGGGGCAAACAGTAACATTGGTGCCCCCCCGCCCCCAATCACCAACCACCCCGTTTCCACCGAGTTATACCGGATCAGGTGATAGTGTCAGATTGTATTGTATACCTTTTGTAGTAACAAGAATCTTGCTATTATTATTGTGGCTTGCAATTATTTTCCCGTTTATAATTTGCTAATTTGTATTAAATAATAACAAAATATTAATTTTGTTGCATTAAATATTTATTAAATAATCCAAAAGCAATTACTCAGTTTGGATAAGATATGGCTACGGATATATTGTGGATTAGATTTAATAGGTCAAGAAAGGTTGCTTTTGAAAAATTCTGACCTTTTTTAAAATAAATAACTGGCCTGAAACTTAAAACTAGCTATTTCCCCCTCTATTTCAGAAGCATACAGACCCTTATCATATTTATTTGCTAAGCATTTTGCATTAAATTTAAATCTTCCACAATCATAGATAGCAAAGACTTGCCTTTAAAAAAATTTAAAGTCATCAAACACTTCCCTAAAACATTTAAAACGCCACTCCATTTGTTCTAAGACTTTGTCCAATATAAAATGAAAGTCCATATTGAACCTTAATTTTCATATCAGTGTCCTCACTTTCTTCCAAAGTCAGTCTTTTCCTCTTCTTGCCCTTTTCTCCTTGAAGAAGCAGTCAATTTCAAGAGATGTTGCAGCACAGATGCTCGATGCTTCATCCAATATAACATCAATCCTTGTATCTCGGATGTCTTGTAAAGCATCTTTCAATACAGTCAAGTGACTAACTGCACGGTCCACGGTCATATCTTTGTGCTGTAGCTGTTTATTTACGTGAAAGATCTGATTTAGTATTTTTTCCCACATAACAGAGGAACAAACAAACTTAAAATTAATTTGTTTAAGAAGATTTTTAACCACTGATAAACAGTCATGGAATTGAGGGCTGTTAGAAATGTCCTCTAAGGCCTCGACGACTCTATCAAGATGTGAATAAAGTGCACGAATAGCAGAATATTTGGATGCCAATCTTGTATCGCAGTGACGCTTAAGAATAGTAGAAAGTTTGTTGGGTAATATTTCCCACCTTTTAACACTGAAAGCAAATAGTTTGTACAGTTCTTGTATTGTTCCAAAAAATGTGATAACATCTGGAGACACTCCAGCAGCGCGAACACCAACAAAGTTCATTGAATGAGCAACATATGTCATAAAACGTGCATGGCTGTTAATTGTTTGTGTACGGGCCTGGACTTCTGAATACTTCCCCGCCATATTTAAACCATTATCATATTGGAAATTATGAATATCAAGTTCATCGGCTTCTACTTTTTTATAGAATCTCTTCAGTTAAACCAGCTCCAGTTGTTTTACTAGTTTTTATGAAATCAACGAAACTTTCTTCAATAGAGCAAACATCCTCTGAAACCCTCACGTACCTAATAAACTGGTACATTTGTTCATGATGGGCTACATCTGGTGGACAATCAAATGAAATTAAGAATTATTTTGCCTCTCTTATATATTTTAATATTTCTTGCCGTACAGTGTCACCAATTAAATTGATGCCCGTTTTGAATTGTTGAAGAAAAGTATTTGGAATTCCTTTTTTTCTTTGCTTAAGGTAATATGCTCTTTTAGTTGTTTATCATAATGAGAAACAAACTCTAGCAAATTTAAAAAATCCGCAATTATTGGCCTCACATAAATTTGTACTTGAACCTCGAAAAGCCAACTTGTTGATTGCACAAAACAAAATGCAATAAACAATAATTCTGAGAATGTACCGCCATTTCCCTTTTTATTTTATGATAATTTCCTTTAGTTAAGTATCCATTGTACTGCCTCCTTTAATACTTTTGTCAAAGATTCTCCAAGTAACATAGCATTCACGGTTTTCTGCAGAATTTTCATGCTCTGAAATTCAAGGGTGTAATTTTCTCCAGTCAGAAAATCCTACTTTTGGATTTGCCAAGCATGAATTAGAATGCTTGCCAAATAGCTTTCAGGGGAAACAGTAAATAGATTTTTCCTTCACTGTAAATTAGCCAATTTGGCTCTACACTTTCTACGTTCAAAAGTTTTTTTATGGAACCAACTTCCCGTAAAATGCCTTTTTTCTACATTAATTGATAAAAGAAAATTACCAGTTTTATTTTGTTCTGGACCATGTTCAACTAATAAGCTTCTCACATGGACATTTAAATAAGTCGGTGATCCAATGCGTCTCAGGTCTGGTGTGTGGGTCGATGGGGATGACAATGCCTGCAGAATGCGATATTATTTTTGGCAGTGTATCATCAGGGAGAACATATGAACGCACAGAGAGGAAGCATTGGTTTGTTTTCAACGTAGGTCTTATAATGTGCGTGGGTATCTTCAAAGATCCAGTCTTTAAGAGCCCAAACAATGGTGGCTGAACAATTCTAATTCATGTGCCATGCATGGGGTGTGAAAAAATTTAAGGGATTTCAAAGACGAACATCCTTTGTCATGGAGATCCACTATCGTAGTAGCTGTGTATTTGTCTTGAAACCTTTTCTTTTCTGCCCCCCCTAAAGTTAACGGTTTATGCATGCAGTGTGGCACAGGATATGAGGAATTCGAACAAACTTTAATCTAAATCACATTATCCTAGGGAGTTTCATGCTTTGTGTTTACAATGTAGGTGGATTATTTTTAGACACTTAGGATAATTTCACTTAGGCGTAAGGGGGTTTAACACAAAATGGGGAAGTAATGTGCCACCACATGCAGATAAAACACTTAATTTTTTTTACAATAAACATTTTATCATCGTCGATAAAGCTCTGGAAACCCATAATGAAGTTCATGATTTAAATTATGGGCAATCGGGGTGGGATTGCTTTTATATTAACTCCCAAAATCAGTCACAACGTTTCTTTCCTAGTCGGTGGTGAATGGTTATAATGTTGACCAATTCCCCGTGCACGATAAAGTTGACAGTTTCGATGAGTGCTTGGAGGAAGCTCACTTTTATGATCAGCGATCCATGTCACGTCAAATTCTAATACGAGGTCATGTGGGTGTACAGTTGAGGTGTGAGGAAAAAAACCATGAAATGATATACCTTATGATAGGCTTCCAGTATGATGTCACTTCCTTCGTACGTGAAATGTACACCCTTTCAGTAAACAGTGTGTGTCAGTACCGTTCAAAAGGTGTTTTTATTGGTTAAACATGCCACCCCAAAATATTCACTATATTTCTTATTGCATAGAGACTACGATGAATATAAAATCTCTCATGGCTGTTGTTGGTGACAACATAAAACCTGTTGGAAATATCTGCATACCATAGGTCATAGGCCTGGTGCATTAATTAAAACACGCTGTTGTAATTGATCAATGTATTCGTGTAGATATGTACGCATAAGTGTTACTGGGCGATGAAACCATTTTTTAGTTTAAAACACATTCTCCTATGTGAATAGTGAGTGCAGCCAGTTGTTTACCAGAGTGATTTGATTTGCATTAGTAAAAACTCCACCATTGGGTTCGATTATTTTAGCCTTGAGATTTAGCATGATCTTTGAAAGATAGATATAGATTTTGCCTTTCTGGTAACGGTAAATTTGATGGGTGGATCATCCCTGAGTGAAGAGAGAGGTTTGCACTGGATCCATTGTCTGCCTTTAAGACTGATTTGTGTCTGCGGTGCAGAAAAAACTGAGTTTACAGCTGGCACACTCACAGGACTGGAGGTGTAGAAAATACATTTCAAAATAAATTAATATCTACTGCATCTTTCTTCTCCCCTCGGTGGAAATTTTAGACATATCTTTGGCATCTGCTTGTGCGTTTAACCTTTTTTTTAAAAGTATAAAGCTACTTTATATCCGTGGTGAATAAATTGTTTTAGACATTCTATTGTAAGATTAATGTTGAAGCACTAACCTCCATCTCCACAGGTTGGGGGAGGGTGGGGTCAACAACCCTCGGCTATTAGTAAGGGGAGCCTTTACTATAAGTCCCTGGACTTGTAATGAAACGTTATTGATATCATTGTGGTGTAGTGATCAATTTGATCAAACATTGTTATTTTGATAGCTGTTATGGTGAGTGAAGTGTAGTGTAGCCATGGACACTAGCAATAGTGCAGGAAGGGCTAAGTTAAGTGTAGCTCGACGAGAAGAATGGAAACAGTTGCAAAATATTGAGCGAATAAGTAAGGTTGAGAAGTACTTGTTGAAATCGTCTGGATTGCCGTTTGTGCATGGAGAAGACCCTCTTTAAGTTTCCACCGAGACTTAGAGTGGGAGTATCTTTTTCATCTGGGGCTTGTTTGTCGGTGGTGCAAACCTACGACAGCGATTATGAGGAGGATGTGAGGACGTTTTCACTTGATACAGAATTGGAATAAGCTAACACCATCAACGGATGCGAGAAGACAAGTTTATTGCACTATAAGTCTATGATAGAATGAGTTATGGACAGAAAAATTAAGAGAAATAAGCTAATCCACATGGAGAAAGTGTGAATCTTCGAAATGTTCGCCAAAATTCGGGAGTTTTGTTTATATATTTTGGACAGAACCCTGGGGATGTAGGGCAAACTATCTGAGTGGAATGACGTTGTCGCTTATCACGGAGAAGACAGCGCAGACGGCCGAGGAGAGACCTGTGCCTTGACCTGTGGCAGAGACGGAATCAGGAAGGAACACGTATGCTGGGAAGGCCCACACACCCTTGACGCGTGTTGGCAAGACAATTCGGGTTGGTAGCGCTGTTGTTGTACGGGTGAAGGAAAGACCGGTGAAATCATGAGGAAAGAGCTGAAAGGAGCTGTGGTACCCGGGGAACTGGGTATAAAAGTCAGGACGATAAAGACTGTTAAAAACGACATTATTGTTAAGATGGAAAAGGTGATCCAGAAGCGCAAGCTAATAGAGGGTTGGGATCTCTTCAGCAAGTACTTGGTTGTGGAACAGATGGTGATAAAGTGGCCTAAGGTCATGATATATGTCATTTTCAAGGAGTTGACTGACCAGGAAACCATTGATTTGATTTACATGCAGAATGTACTAGACACATAAATCAACTTTAATGATTTCAACAAGAAGTTCCGTTGCGTGCATAGATATAAGCATGCAACTTGAAAATATAGCAACCCTTGGGTGGTTGAGTGCTCCCCCATAGTGTGGTTGAGTCTGATTACCACAGAGAAGGTGAACATTGGATAGTTCTGTTGTAGAATAAAGTATTACCAGCAAATGGTATGGTGCAACATATGCCAAAGGTTTTGTTATGTAACCAAATTCCGTAATAAGGAGTGGCCTGCTTGCATTGTGGGAAAATGCATTTGCTTAAAAGCTGTGCCAAAAAGATGAAAAAAAGCACTTGTACATACTTCTGAAGCTTAATACACTTGGCTAGAGGGCTGGACCACAGGCCCCTGGGCCTTAAACAAGTGCTTATTTCTTCTGAAGGTAATGCCTGGTCTGGTGTTTTCCGCTCTTTTGGGTCGGTTTTAGACGTGGTTTACTCCTTTCCTCGTGGAGGTTGTAAGCATTCAGCTTGGATGCTCTTCAAAATGTGAGTGTGAAAAACTTGCCTATTTCAGGTTGTCTTTCTTTAAAATTCTTGAAGGATTGTTCTTCGTGGTGGCCCCAGGGTAACGCCTTTCTTAGCTGGTCTTGAAATTCGAGTAACGGGTTGCGGGGGGCTGAAATCTTGTAGGGTCGTCTGTATATAAGTAGGGGTAGATGATGACACCCACCCAGCACACACTAAGCGGCTGGTAGTCCGTACCCGGCTTCAGCTGGGGATAGCTGGTCAGAACATCTCCACGAAGTATCTGCTGGAAAACATAGGGTCAATGTTCCAGGTGATGGAATCATAGATAAGGCTTATATTCTTACTTCTCATGGTGATTCTGGTATTCACATAGGAAAGGATAGTTTCTTCCACCAAGGACCAAAAAAATACAGGGTGATTTTTTTGGGGCTACCTATTGAGAGCCTTAGTCTGGCAGGTGTTGGGACTTTAAGGCACATGGAACGTGGGACGTCGGGTGCCCAAGATACGAGGTGTATGCTTTTTACCGTGGGAGCCAGGTGTTACATAGAGTGGTGTTGGGGTTGTTTACACACCTGGGGCTTATCTTGTCTTGGGTGGGGTTCAGCAAGATAGTTGATCGGATCGTGTTTCAATCCTTATCAGGTCCTTTTTTCACTTTTCTGTCTTAAGCTTGGTGCATAATACAGATGAAACTGAAACCCTTTGTGGGGACAATGAGCCCTAAGAAAATTGATTCTATTTTTCTCTTCTTCTAAGTGACATTTTTACGACGTCCAACGACAGAAGACTGACATCAATGAGTCTTACAACGTCCTTTATAGATTGTGCCATTCATCAGTGTGTTGATATTTGTCACCACCTTTCATTTAACGTACATCCAGCCTCTCTGGTATGCTGGAATGGTACCCCTTCAAAAGGCCACCCCTGCCTGACTGGCAATGCCAAAAATACAGTGATGTTTGTATGAAGCACCTTTATTTCCATTGACTTTAGTACTCCCATTTCCATGCCCACATTGCTAGGGAACACCGTAGTAGATATAAGATGTTCCTGTTCCTGCCTGTTTGACGTAGTATTTTTGATAGGGACAGTTCATGTTAAGCAGATTTGAAAATGAAGTTTCACGCACGCTTTTCCAAACTCTAGTGACATAGGCTCACCAGTGTATGTTCTTGTATTGATTTCCAGACTCACAATTTCCCTTTGAAGTACGAGCACATGGTACAACTAAGTATTTAACTGTTCATAGGAGACAGTGTAAATAAATAAATAAATATATTATTATTGTCCATAGGAGACCATAAATATGACGTTAGCAATATTTTTCGCAAATAAACTCCATTCACGGTATGAATTACTCTTTGAAAGGTCACCACAAGGGTTGTGGAATTATGGTGATGTCACCCGTGACCGCCTTAAATCCGTTTTCAACATTTCTTTCTACCAAATCGGTGCCGGGAATGAGTCATATTTCCCAAATAGATTCAAGGTTGTGACATCACCCGGGGCCTTTTCCTGTCTCGACGTGTCGTGCCGCCAAACCAGCACCGGTGTTGAGTAAAATTTCTCAAACTAGATTATGACGTCATAAGGGCTGTGACATTTCCCAAAATAGATTCTAAAATCATCAACCGTGGCTTATTTTTGTTTCGACATAAAACTGGAGCAAGGTTCGAGTCATAATTCCCAAAATTTATTCTGATATCACCCGTGACCTATTCCTGTTTCAACATGTCGTACCACTAAATTGGCGCCAGGTTTGAGTTATATTTCCCAAAATAGATTCTAACATCATCAGATCTGCGATATCACCATACACAAACACCACACTGCCACCATGCTCTGCTACCAAGCTTTTCTCTGCGTTAGGACAGATTAGTTTATTTGTAGGGAAACAAGAGAAATAGAATTGCATACGTTTTAAATTAATATTAGATCAAACAGTCTAGTGTTATTAAAGATAAGTTTATTCATTTATCATAGTCGTATGCTTCCCGATAGGCAGAAATATAAATTAGCTCCTTGATGACTAGGAACTAACAGAAGTAATATTGAACATATAGTTTCGTTTAGTAACTCTAAAAATAAGGTTCAACGCTCATTCTTCTACAAAGGAGCGTCAGCCTCAACATAGCGGCAGTCAAAGATAGGCAACACATAATAATATAAGGTTAAGCCACAATACATAAATACAATCCAGCCCAGCTAATCCCAGACTAAGACCTGAAAGGTTTATTCATGAATAATAGTAAAATTATAGTGAATGAAAACAAAAGGTATTTATTCTTAATTTTATAGAGTTACTATGAAGATAGTTATATAAGCTAGCTAGCTTGAGTTAATTCCATAGATAGTTACAAAAACCTAATAATAATCTCCTTGAAGAGGAACTAGCATATTGCAAATAGAAAATGGTGAGCTATCAGGAATTTATGCGGTTAAATTACTATGGCCGGTCAATTCCTAATACGTACTTCCTGGACATTCAATAGTATATTTATACTTCCACCCTAACTTGGGCATACAATAAATAGTACAAACAATAATTGTTTTACTTAAGACAAACGGCGCCTGAAGGGGCCCGTGGGCCACTACTACGAGCTAGTAGTGCTCCCACAGGCTAATCACCGTAAATATATACACTAAAAAAAATAATAGTGACTGCTATCTGTCACTGACCTAACAAGCTCATAGAAGAAAACGTTAGATAATCTGATTTCCGCCATAAAGAGATCCTAATCTTGGTCATATCGTTTAGGGGGTCATTATTATTCCCTAATATATAAACCTATGTCTTAATGACTTAGAAAAAGAAGTCAGATACACTGACATAGTAAATAAAGTCGTATGGACCATGATAAATATAGCATTAAATCCTTCATTCTAAACTATGCCATATGGGCATAGGAAAACATTTCATAATTTTGACAAACAACTTTATATCTTATGGACATAGAAAAAGAGCGTTAAGACTAACATTCAAAACTATGCCTCATGGGCATAGAAAATAAAGTCAAACATCCTGACACAAAAACTTATGTCTGATGGACATGGAAAGTCAAATACTCTGACACAAAAAACTATGTCTGATGGACATAGAAATTCTGATACTCTGACACAAAAAACTATGTCCTATGGACATAGAATGTCAGATACTCTGACACAAAAATCTATGTCTGATGGACATAGTTAAACAGGTGTTACGAATCTAATCCAGATTGTAATTTTCAAATACTTAAAGTCTCAGATGAGGCTTCATCTGTGACGAGGTGGAGATACGGACGACTGACACATCGTATTCACCAGTAGTTTCTTCGGCGATGTAGAGTTACGGCCTAGTTCTTCCTCCGTCGAATTTATTAAATAGTATATATATGTGTGTGTGTGTGTGTGTGTGTGTGAAGCGAGGAATGATGCTTACATAGTAACAGAACTGACTAACTCGGGGAAGGGGGTTAAGTTGCGAAATTGCGCTGAATGAACCACTAGCGCTCTTTGATGGTGTGGCGCCCATAGAACCACATCTTAGCCATTTCTTCGAAGCGGGGCCTGTGAGTAAGACATTTAGCTGATGGTCCCGGCATAGTCAGCTGGGACAGTTTTCCTGGAGCTTGGGCCTTTCCCGGCAACATAAATCCACCGTGAGTTAATAGCTGCCACACATTATTAGATTAGATTAGCTCTTGCATTCATTGTGTTAATTATATTTATAGTTGCTTTTATTGTACAAGCTAAACAACCGGTTTAACATGCTGCAGTATCACCCGTGACCTTTTCCTGTTTCAACATGTTGTACCACACTACTCTAGCGGGCCCCATCAGCCCAATATGACCTTGAATTAGACTGTAAACACGTCTCGTCACTTGGTAGTTTATACACCGTTTATGCTAAGAAGGGAGAAACTGTGAGGTATAGTCCGAATGTCCAAATTGTCAATGTAAAAATACCTAGATGGTAAAAAATTTTATTCTCTCCTGATGTTTTTTATTAGGTAAAAGAGTAATTATATGGGTTTTTTCATACAATCCCTATTTTATAATTCATGTTGCACTCTAATCTTAATTACTTGTATTGGTCACAAGACCTAAAAATTTACTCTATGTTGTGTCTGCGAGTTATGAATGTTTTAAATTAATTAATTGTTGATTGTCAATAAAAAAACTAGCAATAAAATGTTATTATTTTTTAAATCCTTAGAATATGTTGTGACAATATACACGTGTCAACAATGCCAGAATGGTAAATGTGAGTAGTTTATAATTTTAACTAATGTAAGGTGTCGCGCATGCGCGCGCGCGCACACACACACACACATATTCATTTATAAATTATAATTTCTGTGACGTTATATTGCTACCCCGCCAAATAGCTATTAGTTCCTTCATACCAAGAACGGTCTATATTTTTTTCTCAATTATCGAAAACAGATATTGCCTCAGGCAGCCCATTAAGCTTAGGCTATGAAGAACCATACGTTGTTTTCGCTAAGAAGGGAGACTGTGAAACTATATACATCGTTTTCGCTAAGAAGGGAGAACTAAACATCTCAGGGAACCCCACTGGGTCAAAACACGGGGAGCAAAGACACAGCTCTTGGGTGTAAGCGCAAAATACCACTTACCAAATGGCATTTGGATTTAATGTCAGGCTCATCTATTCTGATTGGCCTGTTAGCAGTTAGGTTGAAGTTCTAAGTCCAGCCGGTGAACAGAGATATTTATTAAATGGTTTTCCACTCTCCTTTCACTCAAATTAGATTACATTTACTTTTAATTCTAGATTACGCATTTCTAAAACCTTAATGGGCGTAAGTGCGTAAACTATCATTACTGTAACTATATTTTTAATAATCTAAAATATCGGGTTAGGATTACACTGTTGATCACCAAAACTTGGCTACTTATTTTTAGACGTAATTCTTGATTTAACTATATTAACCATTGAGCCCAAACTGAAAAATTGTCAACTCTAGTATTAGTAAATGAATGTTTACTCTAATTTGTTATAAAAAGGTTACCAACCTTTATAAACTGATGAAATCTGAAATTAGTTAAAAATAATAATCATAAGCTGAGTCTTATATTGAAAATTTTGGTTTTATAATAGGAATAGAAGAGTTGTCTGGAAAGATTGATAATAAATTTCAATTTTATAATTTATACTTTAGCAAGAAATCTTAGAATAGAAAATAAATATAAAATCTGCACTTAATAAATACAATAAAATTACAATATTATTTTAATTGTTTGGATAAAAATATCTTAAGTGGCACGCCATATTTTTTATAGGATGTGGTAGGCTATAAAATATTATCTTGATTGGTTGATATGGTTTTGACTCTCGGTGGAAATTTGTGGGTAAGACATAATTATTGTTATTTATATGTAGAAAATTTAAATTAGTTATTTAATTACGACATACGGGGGGGAATATTGCAAACGTAGAGGAGCTCATTATTGTGGCTCTTTACAGATCGTAAAATGAACCAGAACTGACGACGGTGGCAAAAATTTAGCATTAAAAATAAATAAAAAATAATCCAATAGTTTCACAGTAATAGCAGATAATATCCCAAATTTCAATCTTAGTGTTACAAAATGATAACATAAAATATTACAGCTAATACAACCCAATAATTTTAAAATGACGACTTAAAAAAACATTATTTTCTGATAATTTAAAAATGTCAACATCATATAGGCTACAAAAATAATCCGATAGTTTCAAAATGATTAAAAATAATATCACAATTTCTACCATTTGATAGGATTAATAACAAATACAATATTATGGTTTCAAATGAAAGACAATCTATTCCATATTATAGTCCGATAGCTTCAAAATGGTAGAAGAATAGAATATCACTACACTTATAATAGACAGTCTTAACGTAATGACAGAACATCTTATACATCTTTGGTAATTTGAAGTCTGACGCATTAGTTAATTTGCTATGGTGTCTTCTTACTCAATCAAGGGTCCAGGATTTGATTCTTGGAATGGCAAAACAATGTATTATTGGTGAATGGTAGGTTTTCCTTTCACAATGGTAAATTAATGGCCAGGGGCTGGATTTAAGCTAGTTTTTAAGTCATGTATTGATAGAATATGACGGTTGATAAAGTGCATGTTAAATACCTTAAATAATAATATAATTCGTTACTTTCAAAATGCCAGTAGAAAATTTAACAACTTAAATAGCCTATTATTTCAAAATTACGATGGAAAAAATCACAGGTATAGAGTGATAGTATAAAATATACTATATAAAATATAACACCAAGAATAATTCAATAATTTCAAGATTTCAACTTACACTATCACAACAAATATAATTTGATAATGTAAAAATGAAGAATGAATATACAACTCTCCTACAGTATCAAAATGATAATCGAAGATATCAAAACTCTTATGACAAAAATATTTGATGGCATTATGACAGAAAATATCACACGACTTTGACTTTCGGTAATTACAAAATCACAATAGAGAATATCAAAACAAATATAATCCGAAAGTTTCAAAATTAACACATAAACTAAATAATAGTTTCAAAATGACGATATAAAATATGAAAATAATTACAATTTGCAAATCTCATTGTATGCTTATAGTTTCAAAATTATGATATAAAATTTTAACTAATAATAATCCAATTGTTTAAAATTAATGACAAAAGTTCTCTTAATTTGTATAGTTAAGATGTTTAAAATTAACGATAACAATCCCAAGTTATATAATCTAAGGGTTATAATTGGCTAAGAGACAACATTAATATGTATCTGAACAAATATTTTATAAGTGACAAAACAAACTATTACAATTTAAACAATACATCATCAATGATTTTAAAATAGGGACACAAAATTTCCCAATCTATTTTATTTTATTGTTTCAAAATGATGATTATATTACAACAGGTTAATATCAGAATTTATAGATATCAATATATTTTCAAAGTAATTTCAAAAACCCTCAATATCTAAATAATACAATAGTTTATTAAAGTTTGTATAACAATATAGTTTATAAAATGACAAAAAAAATCACGCCGTAAATAAATAAATAAATAGTTTTTAAATGATGACCGATAATATCTCATATTAAATATTTATATTGCTTCAAAGTTAGTAAAGAAATAAAATCACACTTCAGCTAATTAATAAGATAGTTTAAAATTAACGGGAAAAAGTATCGCTTATTTAAAAATGGAGACAGAAAAAAAAAGCTTTGGAAAATAAATTGTTCAAAATTAAGACAGATAAATCCTATAATTTAAAAAGCTCTTTCTCAAACGAAACAAATATACATTTGGCACGCGCCAGTTCCCCATATAGATTTTTCTCAACCAAAAAATCAAACATCTCCCCATTAGAAACATAAAGTTTAATATTTTTAACATGGTGATATCAACAGTTGTTGAATATCTGTGAAGAGCTTAAGGGCATTAGATTACAAACTTTTTAAATGAAGATAAAAATAAGTCAATAAATTCCAGGACACCATTGACAGACATTTAAGAATTCATTTTGAGTTCACCATGTGAGGAATATCAAATTTTAGGTTTCTACTGGAGAAATATTTGATTTCTGGTTACCTAAGACATGTTTTGATATTTTAAAAAATGTAAAAATACTGTTCTTAACTATTGGTCTCGACACGCTCACCTTAATCTTCTATTGAGCATGTACTTACATTAACTTTACATTCTTAATTTAATAAACTTGTAGTTTTGAAAAGAGTAAACATCGCTCCCTGTATATTTTTTATTGTCACTACAGTCTTAATATTTCTCTTTCAATTTCAAGTTGAAATATCTATATTAATAAAAGCCTAAAGTTACATGTATGTATATATTATATATAATGTCTATGGAGTTTTAGTACATTATACTCAAACTTAAAGTGTTAATAAAACCTATCTAAATATCATGTTTGTTCTTTTTTTACTATAGTATAGACATATCCTTTCTACTAGGTTATAGACTGTTGCTGACATGATTTGACAGGAATGAACAGTTCTGGTTGTCTGAACAGAGTTTTAAAATTTATTTTCAAAAGTTACATGGGTTATGGTTATACAACAAGAAAGATTAATGATTGTGCTGAAAAGTTCAGTTAAGTTTGCATTGGTAGTGACCATTGAAGGGTTGAAAGCTATATTTTTATCCAAATAATTATTTAGCGTAGATTCAAGACGCGGTTTTCTTTTAGACCTAGGTGTGTCGGCTTCAATCAGTAGAAATGTGTGTGCTATAGTGACTTTGGATTATAGGCCTATGTGTACCGTTCGCCATTATTAAAACTTCTATCCTCTACTAGCAGTAGTTAAAAATTTAATTCATTAGTATGCACACTTGAAAGCTTAAACCATGTTAAGTTAATAAAATATCATTATATAGGCCTATCAACTATAATGTCCTATTATTTCCATGACATCATCAATAGGAAAAACTAACTTACTAACAGCACAACAAAATGGACCCTAGCTTTTTTAGCATACTATAAATTTGTACATAGACCTAAGTTAACTACCATTATTGTTTTTTAACTCTTAAATTTTATGTTTTGGTTATATCCAAAATCGTGCGAACCAATTAGATAGTCAAAATACTTGGTCCAAGGTACGTGCACCAAGCAGTCGGCCGATAAATACAATATACTTACTTACTCGGGAACTCTAAAGTTTATTGCCAAGACCGACACCTTTCCCTATCCTAAGCTAGTTCTATCCAGCTCACCTCACTACACCCTATTTATTTCAGGTCCACCCTCCCATCTTTGGGTAGAGAACGCCTACACAGTATTTTGAGATAGTAAAAAAAACACATCACCGAGCGGTGTCATAAATTAGATCTATATCTATCATAAAAATATGTCAGCCATTAGAATATTCTAATTATTTCCGAAGATGAATAAAACCCCTCTTTAACATATTCATGGCTTCTTGATTAGGTACTACTGCTTGACACTTAGATTGTGTTTTATTTCCAAGACATTTGTTTGATATGACATGTTAGATTTCAACTATATAAACCAGACTTTGTTTGATAAGTTAGGTTTGATTTGTTTGTGTTTAATCATGTATTCGAGATATTTGTTTAATATACCAAGTTAATTTTGTTTGTGTGTTTAATCATGTGTTAGGTTAAAAAACGAACTTATAACTTTCCTTAACCAATGAGTTTATGTTAAAAAGCAATAATTTTATACTCAAACTTAAAGCATTATTACCAGGGTCTAACTCTACTCTACTCTGGGGACACTACACCATTCCAACATCAGATGAGCTTTCTCTCTCTCAAGATCAAATTTGAGTTTTGGTTTAAGTTTTTACAAATTTATCTCACACAATTAAAAATATATTTATTTATTGGAATTTTAATTTACAAAAATATTTTTTTCTACAAATACTTTAAATATTTATTCATACAAACATAGCTCACACCATGAAAAGTATACTTAGGATATTTATTTACACAAATCAAAGTTTTTTTACAAGTATATCTCATACTATGAAAAGTATACTTGGATATTTATTTACACAAATCAAAGTTTTTACTAATTTATCTCACACAATTAAAAATATATTTATTTACACAAATCAAACTTTTTTTTACAAGTTTATCTCATACAATTAAAAATATATTTATTTACACAAATCAAAGTTTTTACAAATTTATCTCATACTATGAAAAATATATTTATTTACACAAATCAAAGTTTTTACAAATTTATCTCACACAATTAAAAATATATTTATTTACTCAAATCAAAGTTGATTTTTTACAAATACTTTAAATATTTATTTATTGGAATTTTAATTTACAAAAATATTTTTTACAAATACTTTAAATATTTATTCATACAAACATAGCTCACACCATGAAAAGTATACTTGTAATATTTATTTACACAAATCAAATTTTTTACAAATTTATCTTACACAATTAAAAATATATTTATTTACACAAATCAAAGTTGATTTTTACAAATACTTTAAATATGCATAAAATAAATCAATAAAAAATATGCTTGTTTTCATGCAGAAAAGAATCTCAAATCTTTGAAAAAGGGTATGTCGGTGGAACTGTCTAGAGTGAAAGATGATTATTCAGCCCGTCTAAATGATCACCTTTTAGTCGTGGCGACTGCGCTTACAAGGACTCTTATACCCAAACGGTAACGTATTATAATCATCGATTATCCGTCGTTTGGTGTAAACCGGCCGGTAGACTTTATTCTGCGAAACGGTACATACAGTCGCAAGACCTTTTCTTACAATTTTGTGCGGTATCTGTATGTATCTTTCCGCTGCCTGTTCGGTGACCATCGCTTTCAAAACGTCAAAATTAACGTCGTTCCGGTTGCCGTAATTTATGGTGATCCCGCGAACCTTGCACACCGTTTTTGTATTTGGCGGTCCCAAGAAACGCGTACGCGTTTGCTCTGGCGACCCTGCCAAACAAAAACGGTGTGCAAGGTTCGCGGGATCACCATAAATTACGGCAACCGGAACGACGTTAATTTTGACGTTTTGAAAGCGATGGTCACCGAACAGGCAGCGGAAAGATACATACAGATACCGCACAAAATTGTAAGAAAAGGTCTTGCGACTGTATGTACCGTTTCGCAGAATAAAGTCTACCGGCCGGTTTACACCAAACGACGGATAATCGATGATTATAATACGTTACCGTTTGGGTATAAGAGTCCTTGTAAGCGCAGTCGCCACGACTAAAAGGTGATCATTTAGACGGGCTGAATAATCATCTTTCACTCTAGACAGTTCCACCGACATACCCTTTTTCAAAGATTTGAGATTCTTTTCTGCATGAAAACAAGCATATTTTTTATTGATTTATTTTATGCATATTTAAAGTATTTGTAAAAATCAACTTTGATTTGTGTAAATAAATATATTTTTAATTGTGTAAGATAAATTTGTAAAAAATTTGATTTGTGTAAATAAATATTACAAGTATACTTTTCATGGTGTGAGCTATGTTTGTATGAATAAATATTTAAAGTATTTGTAAAAAATATTTTTGTAAATTAAAATTCCAATAAATAAATATTTAAAGTATTTGTAAAAAATCAACTTTGATTTGAGTAAATAAATATATTTTTAATTGTGTGAGATAAATTTGTAAAAACTTTGATTTGTGTAAATAAATATATTTTTCATAGTATGAGATAAATTTGTAAAAACTTTGATTTGTGTAAATAAATATATTTTTAATTGTATGAGATAAACTTGTAAAAAAAAGTTTGATTTGTGTAAATAAATATATTTTTAATTGTGTGAGATAAATTAGTAAAAACTTTGATTTGTGTAAATAAATATCCAAGTATACTTTTCATAGTATGAGATATACTTGTAAAAAAACTTTGATTTGTGTAAATAAATATCCTAAGTATACTTTTCATGGTGTGAGCTATGTTTGTATGAATAAATATTTAAAGTATTTGTAGAAAAAAATATTTTTGTAAATTAAAATTCCAATAAATAAATATATTTTTAATTGTGTGAGATAAATTTGTAAAAACTTAAACCAAAACTCAAATTTGATCTTGAGAGAGAGAAAGCTCATCTGATGTTGGAATGGTGTAGTGTCCCCAGAGTAGAGTAGAGTTAGACCCTGGTAATAATGCTTTAAGTTTGAGTATAAAATTATTGCTTTTTAACATAAACTCATTGGTTAAGGAAAGTTATAAGTTCGTTTTTTAACCTAACACATGATTAAACACACAAACAAAATTAACTTGGTATATTAAACAAATATCTCGAATACATGATTAAACACAAACAAATCAAACCTAACTTATCAAACAAAGTCTGGTTTATATAGTTGAAATCTAACATGTCATATCAAACAAATGTCTTGGAAATAAAACACAATCTAAGTGTCAAGCAGTAGTACCTAATCAAGAAGCCATGAATATGTTAAAGAGGGGTTTTATTCATCTTCGGAAATAATTAGAATATTCTAATGGCTGACATATTTTTATGATAGATATAGATCTAATTTATGACACCGCTCGGTGATGTGTTTTTTTACTATCTCAAAATACTGTGTAGGCGTTCTCTACCCAAAGATGGGAGGGTGGACCTGAAATAAATAGGGTGTAGTGAGGTGAGCTGGATAGAACTAGCTTAGGATAGGGAAAGGTGTCGGTCTTGGCAATAAACTTTAGAGTTCCCGAGTAAGTAAGTATATTGTATTTATCGGCCGACTGCTTGGTGCACGTACCTTGGACCAAGTATTTTGACTATCTAATTGGTTCGCACGATTTTGGATATAACCAAAACATAAAATTTAAGAGTTAAAAAACAATAATGGTAGTTAACTTAGGTCTATGTACAAATTTATAGTATGCTAAAAAAGCTAGGGTCCATTTTGTTGTGCTGTTAGTAAGTTAGTTTTTCCTATTGATGATGTCATGGAAATAATAGGACATTATAGTTGATAGGCCTATATAATGATATTTTATTAACTTAACATGGTTTAAGCTTTCAAGTGTGCATACTAATGAATTAAATTTTTAACTACTGCTAGTAGAGGATAGAAGTTTTAATAATGGCGAACGGTACACATAGGCCTATAATCCAAAGTCACTATAGCACACACATTTCTACTGATTGAAGCCGACACACCTAGGTCTAAAAGAAAACCGCGTCTTGAATCTACGCTAAATAATTATTTGGATAAAAATATAGCTTTCAACCCTTCAATGGTCACTACCAATGCAAACTTAACTGAACTTTTCAGCACAATCATTAATCTTTCTTGTTGTATAACCATAACCCATGTAACTTTTGAAAATAAATTTTAAAACTCTGTTCAGACAACCAGAACTGTTCATTCCTGTCAAATCATGTCAGCAACAGTCTATAACCTAGTAGAAAGGATATGTCTATACTATAGTAAAAAAAGAACAAACATGATATTTAGATAGGTTTTATTAACACTTTAAGTTTGAGTATAATGTACTAAAACTCCATAGACATTATATATAATATATACATACATGTAACTTTAGGCTTTTATTAATATAGATATTTCAACTTGAAATTGAAAGAGAAATATTAAGACTGTAGTGACAATAAAAAATATACAGGGAGCGATGTTTACTCTTTTCAAAACTACAAGTTTATTAAATTAAGAATGTAAAGTTAATGTAAGTACATGCTCAATAGAAGATTAAGGTGAGCGTGTCGAGACCAATAGTTAAGAACAGTATTTTTACATTTTTTAAAATATCAAAACATGTCTTAGGTAACCAGAAATCAAATATTTCTCCAGTAGAAACCTAAAATTTGATATTCCTCACATGGTGAACTCAAAATGAATTCTTAAATGTCTGTCAATGGTGTCCTGGAATTTATTGACTTATTTTTATCTTCATTTAAAAAGTTTGTAATCTAATGCCCTTAAGCTCTTCACAGATATTCAACAACTGTTGATATCACCATGTTAAAAATATTAAACTTTATGTTTCTAATGGGGAGATGTTTGATTTTTTGGTTGAGAAAAATCTATATGGGGAACTGGCGCGTGCCAAATGTATATTTGTTTCGTTTGAGAAAGAGCTTTTTAAATTATAGGATTTATCTGTCTTAATTTTGAACAATTTATTTTCCAAAGCTTTTTTTTTCTGTCTCCATTTTTAAATAAGCGATACTTTTTCCCGTTAATTTTAAACTATCTTATTAATTAGCTGAAGTGTGATTTTATTTCTTTACTAACTTTGAAGCAATATAAATATTTAATATGAGATATTATCGGTCATCATTTAAAAACTATTTATTTATTTATTTACGGCGTGATTTTTTTTGTCATTTTATAAACTATATTGTTATACAAACTTTAATAAACTATTGTATTATTTAGATATTGAGGGTTTTTGAAATTACTTTGAAAATATATTGATATCTATAAATTCTGATATTAACCTGTTGTAATATAATCATCATTTTGAAACAATAAAATAAAATAGATTGGGAAATTTTGTGTCCCTATTTTAAAATCATTGATGATGTATTGTTTAAATTGTAATAGTTTGTTTTGTCACTTATAAAATATTTGTTCAGATACATATTAATGTTGTCTCTTAGCCAATTATAACCCTTAGATTATATAACTTGGGATTGTTATCGTTAATTTTAAACATCTTAACTATACAAATTAAGAGAACTTTTGTCATTAATTTTAAACAATTGGATTATTATTAGTTAAAATTTTATATCATAATTTTGAAACTATAAGCATACAATGAGATTTGCAAATTGTAATTATTTTCATATTTTATATCGTCATTTTGAAACTATTATTTAGTTTATGTGTTAATTTTGAAACTTTCGGATTATATTTGTTTTGATATTCTCTATTGTGATTTTGTAATTACCGAAAGTCAAAGTCGTGTGATATTTTCTGTCATAATGCCATCAAATATTTTTGTCATAAGAGTTTTGATATCTTCGATTATCATTTTGATACTGTAGGAGAGTTGTATATTCATTCTTCATTTTTACATTATCAAATTATATTTGTTGTGATAGTGTAAGTTGAAATCTTGAAATTATTGAATTATTCTTGGTGTTATATTTTATATAGTATATTTTATACTATCACTCTATACCTGTGATTTTTTCCATCGTAATTTTGAAATAATAGGCTATTTGAGTTGTTAAATTTTCTACTGGCATTTTGAAAGTAACGAATTATATTATTATTTAAGGTATTTAACATGCACTTTATCAACCGTCATATTCTATCAATACATGACTTAAAAACTAGCTTAAATCCAGCCCCTGGCCATTAATTTACCATTGTGAAAGGAAAACCTACCATTCACCAATAATACATTGTTTTGCCATTCCAAGAATCAAATCCTGGACCCTTGATTGAGTAAGAAGACACCATAGCAAATTAACTAATGCGTCAGACTTCAAATTACCAAAGATGTATAAGATGTTCTGTCATTACGTTAAGACTGTCTATTATAAGTGTAGTGATATTCTATTCTTCTACCATTTTGAAGCTATCGGACTATAATATGGAATAGATTGTCTTTCATTTGAAACCATAATATTGTATTTGTTATTAATCCTATCAAATGGTAGAAATTGTGATATTATTTTTAATCATTTTGAAACTATCGGATTATTTTTGTAGCCTATATGATGTTGACATTTTTAAATTATCAGAAAATAATGTTTTTTTAAGTCGTCATTTTAAAATTATTGGGTTGTATTAGCTGTAATATTTTATGTTATCATTTTGTAACACTAAGATTGAAATTTGGGATATTATCTGCTATTACTGTGAAACTATTGGATTATTTTTTATTTTTTTTAATGCTAAATTTTTGCCACCGTCGTCAGTTCTGGTTCATTTTACGATCTGTAAAGAGCCACAATAATGAGCTCCTCTACGTTTGCAATATTCCCCCCCGTATGTCGTAATTAAATAACTAATTTAAATTTTCTACATATAAATAACAATAATTATGTCTTACCCACAAATTTCCACCGAGAGTCAAAACCATATCAACCAATCAAGATAATATTTTATAGCCTACCACATCCTATAAAAAAATATGGCGTGCCACTTAAGATATTTTTATCCAAACAATTAAAATAATATTGTAATTTTATTGTATTTATTAAGTGCAGATTTTATATTTATTTTCTATTCTAAGATTTCTTGCTAAAGTATAAATTATAAAATTGAAATTTATTATCAATCTTTCCAGACAACTCTTCTATTCCTATTATAAAACCAAAATTTTCAATATAAGACTCAGCTTATGATTATTATTTTTAACTAATTTCAGATTTCATCAGTTTATAAAGGTTGGTAACCTTTTTATAACAAATTAGAGTAAACATTCATTTACTAATACTAGAGTTGACAATTTTTCAGTTTGGGCTCAATGGTTAATATAGTTAAATCAAGAATTACGTCTAAAAATAAGTAGCCAAGTTTTGGTGATCAACAGTGTAATCCTAACCCGATATTTTAGATTATTAAAAATATAGTTACAGTAATGATAGTTTACGCACTTACGCCCATTAAGGTTTTAGAAATGCGTAATCTAGAATTAAAAGTAAATGTAATCTAATTTGAGTGAAAGGAGAGTGGAAAACCATTTAATAAATATCTCTGTTCACCGGCTGGACTTAGAACTTCAACCTAACTGCTAACAGGCCAATCAGAATAGATGAGCCTGACATTAAATCCAAATGCCATTTGGTAAGTGGTATTTTGCGCTTACACCCAAGAGCTGTGTCTTTGCTCCCCGTGTTTTGACCCAGTGGGGTTCCCTGAGATGTTTAGTTCTCCCTTCTTAGCGAAAACGATGTATATAGTTTCACAGTCTCCCTTCTTAGCGAAAACAACGTATGGTTCTTCATAGCCTAAGCTTAATGGGCTGCCTGAGGCAATATCTGTTTTCGATAATTGAGAAAAAAATATAGACCGTTCTTGGTATGAAGGAACTAATAGCTATTTGGCGGGGTAGCAATATAACGTCACAGAAATTATAATTTATAAATGAATATGTGTGTGTGTGTGTGTGCGCGCGCGCGCATGCGCGACACCTTACATTAGTTAAAATTATAAACTACTCACATTTACCATTCTGGCATTGTTGACACGTGTATATTGTCACAACATATTCTAAGGATTTAAAAAATAATAACATTTTATTGCTAGTTTTTTTATTGACAATCAACAATTAATTAATTTAAAACATTCATAACTCGCAGACACAACATAGAGTAAATTTTTAGGTCTTGTGACCAATACAAGTAATTAAGATTAGAGTGCAACATGAATTATAAAATAGGGATTGTATGAAAAAACCCATATAATTACTCTTTTACCTAATAAAAAACATCAGGAGAGAATAAAATTTTTTACCATCTAGGTATTTTTACATTGACAATTTGGACATTCGGACTATACCTCACAGTTTCTCCCTTCTTAGCATAAACGGTGTATAAACTACCAAGTGACGAGACGTGTTTACAGTCTAATTCAAGGTCATATTGGGCTGATGGGGCCCGCTAGAGTAGTACTTACCACTAAATTGGCGCCAGGTTTGAGTTATATTTCCCAAAATAGATTCTTACATAATCAGGCCTGCGATATCACCACACACAAAGGGTCAGTGACCTATGTTGCACAATCCACAATCAAGATTGCGACATCAAATTTCACTATCAGGGCTGCGACAGCCTAATGACATAGGAATTATGTCATTAAATCAGGTCAACGACCTTTCGCAATACATTCCATAAATAGCATACAACCGACCTAAAAATAGTTCAAGGTCAAATCTTGCTGAGGGATGAATTCACCGGCGAATACCCGCCTAAAATAGAATTTAAGTGGCCTGAAATTATTTCACGGGGTCAAAGGTTAAAATTTGATAGGTGGTAATCCTATCTGCTTAAGTAACAGAATTTCATAAACCTCTTCTAAAACCCTAATTGACCTCGTTTATTGGGTCATGATGATGGGTTAATATCAATATGTTTATTATACTGCAGAGGTACATTAAAATATTCTATAAACTAGAAATATGATTTTAAATATTCCAGTAATGTAACGTCATAGTCGTAAGCCAGTCTATTATCTGAGCAAACTATTTTACTAGAACTGTTCAAGCCAACACGAGTGTTTATTATCTGAGCAAGTTATTTTACTAGAACTGTTCAAGCCAACACGAGTGTTTATTATCTGAGCAAGTTATTTTACTAGAACTGTTCAAGCCAACACGAGTGTTTATTTCCAGAGCAACTGAACGAGATCAGGAAGGCCAGTATATCCCGGCTCCTCTGTGATAATGGAGATGACATATTCTCCATGCAACCCAAAGGATTTCAGAAGATCTCTCACGAGTAAGTTATTGAGAAGTCACTATTTATGTAATGGACAACAAAGGGAGACAATAAAAGTTGCATGTACACTCTATTTGCTAAAAAGTCTAGAAATCTTCAGAATTTACAAATGTAGCAGTTAGTAATCGAACATATCATGAATTATCTTCACGGTGAATGGTTAGCTTTTCTTGCAAGAGAAGGAGCGAGAGAAAAAAGTGTATGACAGATAGTTCCGTGGACACGTATGCTAAAAAATATTATGTAATTAGAAAAGTTTGGGGTCACACACATCTAAACAATCTTATATGTAATTTACTTTAAAGATTACGCCGAGCAACATATCATTTGACAGGGTTAATAAGTTTAATATTTAGGAAAAATTTAAATTTACAATAATAATACTAGATTGTAAATTAGGAAAATAATACAGTCGTGAAATGCATGCTATTAAGTAAGTAATTCAGTAAGTTGTTTATATCTCACTTGCTGTCAAAAAATGTAAAACTCAGAATACACAAAACAATAATTTTATCGTTTGTTCTCTATGGGCGTGAAACGTTCTCTCTTACCTTACATTATGAAAACAAATTTAGGGTGTTCAATATATATATATATATATATATATATATATATGTTAAAAAAAAGAGAAGAATCTCCTGTGGAGTGAATGAGGTTACATAATGATGAGTTACATACCCTTTACTCATCACAAGATCTTGTTAGGATAATTAAGTCTTTTAGATTACGGTGGTCAGGACAGGCACCGCAAATGGGAGAATCTAGAACCTTGTTCAAGGTACTGACTGCCAAACCCAATGGGAAGAGACCACTGGGAAGACCTAGACGCAGGATGGCATTAGAATGGAAATGAAAGAGATAGGGTGTAATGAAGTGGACTAGATAGAACTAACTCAGGATTGCTATAGATGGCATACTTTTATAAGTACAGCAATGGACTTTCAACTTCCTAATTCTATAGAGTAATCAAATATATGTAGTTAAAACTAATATTGGAGCATTGGCTGTAGCGAGTAGAAATATTATCGCAACATGATTGGTTTCAAGATTAACTAAATATAAAATATAATATATTTCAATGCGGTTTATTACCATTGGCCCAGGATATTCACACTCACTTTGTCCACCTCTTGCTTGATCTTGTCTACCGAAACCAGGAAACACCATAAGTCCTATTTTCAGCGAAAGTCCTTGTTCGTATCCGTCGTGATCGGATTAATATACTACCTTATTTGTTTTCTATACTCGCCGGTCTCTCAGTAGTTGATGAGAGATCATCTTGTATTGTTTCAGGCTGTTAGGTGTCCCACCAATAATTTATTACTTATTACATATTAAATACATATCTTATTTATTAATTTAGTTTTGTTTGTTGAATCAATTTTACTAATGAGAACTTAGTCGGAGTAACTATTACACCTTCATACCTTGGGATTTGAGTCGTGGGGCTGGTTCTCAACCTTATAGCCCACAGGTAAGGGGCAACCAATCAGAACTTAGCACGGAATTATTTTTGCAAACATTAAAAAAGTTGTACCAAGTAAACCCTATAAATTAGAAACTTTAGTTGATAAGTACCTATGTGCTATTTTTCAACCATTCTTCTTTAAATATTTCTCAACACAAATGCTTTCACTTTTTTCTATATTCCTCACAATATCTGGGATCAATATGAAGTCAAGCTTCTAGAGTAGCCATATTTAATTTAAATTTAGAATAATATTACTAGTAGCCAATGGCAAACCCATTGGCGAGAAGGCTGGATAGTTTTCCCTCCCAGGATTGTAAACAATTTCAATCAAACCTGAATTATATGACGTAAAAATAATATATGAAACTGTGTTAAATGGAAAGGCAAAGTTTTAAGACCTGTCTTATGATTTGATATTAAAAGTTTCCCAAAAATTCCCACTTAGATAAAAATTCTTCTGACACTTAACAATCATGATTTACTAGTACTTGGGACTTAGTTCCTCTGCTGAAGGGCGCCCACTGAGATAGTGTGACTGCTGCACAACGTGGGTGTGGTGTATGGTCTAGATGTGACACAAAGCTAATTGATGTGGCGTCATTGCCATCAACAAACCACTCGTTACGTGCTGTCGGACATGATGATGCCAGTCTTCAACATTGGCTCCTCAGAAGTGGTGGACTTGGGGCAGTCGCCATGTGGCCGCCACACAAGTTTAAACATGCCGGAGCCTAGTGGCGGGTGCATGACGCTGCACCCCACGTCACTCGCCACGCACTACGCCATACAGGAACCACGTAGCCACCACACCACACGCTCACCATCTCAGTGGGTGCTCTACCAAAATGGCCCCATTAGTTTATTGAGCACTGTATGCTCGTCATTAGAGGATATCATTGCCTTAATTTACAATTAGCGAATATTTTTATTTTTTACAGTAATTTTGTGGTCCACTGCAAGCGAGATGACTTGCTCCCGGTGGTAAACCTGGGATTGTGGAAGGACCACACCCAACACAAGTGATCCTGCAGGATACAACTTTTCTAGAGGAACTACCATGTGCTACACTTACAAAGGACGAAGAATAAAAAGAAGTGATCCTGCAGGATACAACTGTTCTAGAGGAACTACCATGTGCTACACTTACAAAGGACGAAGAATAAAAAGAAGTGATCATTCAGGATACAACTGTTCAGCTAAAATTACAGAATAAAATGTATAAAACATTGACAGCTGTTGATTTTACCATAATCACGTTTTTGTGTTTAGTTAATTGGCATTAATATTGACACGAGTAGCACATTTAAAAACCCTTCTAGCTCTGAGAATTATATAAACAAATACTATTTATTTTATACATATTTTTTTACAAATTCCATATAGATAAAATCTGAACATGTTTTAAAAGCTGTCATTTCCTTTGAATATTAAGTTATAACTTATCTATACACAATACTTTGAGTTCGTGCCTGTTGGTATTAGTGAAAAAGAAAGAAGATTGTCACAGCATAAACAATTGGTTTTTAAATAGTTGTAATTATACACCATTTAAATTATTTTAGCTTTTTATTTTACCGTGTTCACCCCGTTTAACCTTTCTACCCCATTTGTCCCGATTATCCATTTTACCCTTTTTATGCTTTTTATACCTTTTTAACCTTTTCAGAATCTTCACCCAAAATAAATACCCCCTTTCCCATTTTTACCTTCTTTACCCTTTCTACCCTGTTTACTCTTTTGACATTGTTTACCTTGTTACCACTTTTACTCCTTTTGAGGATGTTTAATCATTTATCTTGTTTATTTACTTCACCTCTTTTAATCTTTATAGCCTTTTTATTAGTTATATTATTTACTTTCTGTCATTTTTATAACTTTTGCCCAATTGTTTCCCTTTCGGCCTTTTTGAAATTTTGGTCATTTTTTAGATTTTTGCAATTTTTGCTCTTTTGGTCTATGTTACCTTAGATAGGATGGATTATAAACATGGTAGCGAGAAAATTCTAGCTCTTAACGTTGGAAAGAATATGATCAAAGAGTGAATATATTCCCTAGCCGAGAGAATTGAGAAAGATGGAACAAAGTATACAAAGAGCAACAAGCAAAGTATGGAGGAGGTACAGAAATTGTATCAAGAGCATGAATATCGGCCCGGTAGAGTGAAAACAAAGTTGAATTACAGTCCATCTGCACCAAATTGAACAACCTGAAGACAATAGGCATTATTTTGGTAAAGGAAAAAAAGTAGGGATGGTTTTACGATGCGAAAAACTTTAGTCTTGCTAAATGTAGGCTTTCCCTCATCACTTTCGGATGAGACACCCAAGGACTACGTAGATTTGATGTCTAACCTCGGTTTCATATAGAGATTATATAGGCCTACATATATATTTTATTCACACTCTTTCAGATTGGATACGAGATATTTCAAACTGACTTTAACGGGTGAACCCAGATATAAGTTTGGGAAAATAGGAATGGTTCCCACCATGCGCATGAACTTGAAATACTTGTCTGTTTATTGAACCAAAGAGCAATAAAATATTTAGCTTTTGAGGTGGCAGTAAACGATAGCATATATTTCGTGTTGGAAGGATTCGCATCAACACCGCCAACGTTATATGTAGAGATGGGTTTGACATGTGTCTAGAGATAATACAGGTTTCGTTTATCAGACAGGGCATTCATCATGTCAACAAAGGTTGGTGAGGATAAGTCTACCATCAAAACGAGTAAGATTATTAAACGAAAGTATAAACAGTTACGTGATGCAAGGCAAGAGTCCAATATCATTGCCAAGGAAACCTCTAAGCATATCACACAGCCTCTAAACGAAATGGTGAAGATGACAAGATCTGAACCAAAGGAGAGAGAAGTCTCACTTGAGATAACGTTTAACAAACGACTATTGGAGTTGTATATGCTTCAAGCTTATGTCGACAAAACATACGATATTCGTATGGAGACATACCTATCGTGTTCGATGAAAGAAAGGGAACAGTACTTATCAATAATATCTCTGTGTCATATACCCGAGGATAGATGACAGCGACACGGAGGGCGGGACTGACACGGACACTGGTGCGGTCTCAGCGGGGAGAGAGTAGAGAAAAAAATCTTGTTAAAGGAGGAAAAGCTGAAACAATCCTTGCCGGGATAAAAAATGTAGGTGCTAGGAGGAGCAAGTACGAGCTTTGGGAACTGGATTCCAGTACGACTGAATGTCTGGAGGAACACAGGGGATGCCCTTGTGATCTTAAGGACAGTTTTACAGCCGTATGAACAAAAGTTAGTGGAGTAAATATGAACTCTGAGGGGTTCCCTGCACTGTATGACCCACCACCTTGGAAACAAGAGAGGTGGATTGTGGTTGATGGGCCCTCAGAGTCAAGATGGAGAAAGGCGGCTGCCCTGCAGCCCTCTGGTACCATCGGGGTGATGGAGTTCCCCGGCAGAAATGGAAATAAAATAGTTAAGTTAGTTTAGTTTAGCTTAGTTTAGTAGTTAAAATAGCTAAATTAGGGAGGAGGGGAACTAGGTAGGGGTAGATTAGGAAATTCAATTGCCAAGACTGGAAGGAAGGGTGAAAACGGAAGTGTGGTGACTAGAAAGTAGGCGGGGCACCAACTCCGATGGGGCACTTCTCCAGGTGGTGGATATGGGGATGTCCACCTCTGCTGGGCGCTTGGCGGACTTGGGGAGTGAAATCCCGGGCACTGTGGGTGGCCCAGCGGGGGAGGGTACCGGGGGCGTAATATAACTGGGGTGGACCAAATGGAACTAGGGGTAGTTGAATTTCAATTAAATTAAGAGCCAAAATCTGTGTTGTAATGTTAAAAAGGAAATGCATATTATAACTGTAAAAGTAAAGTCAAAGTTATATGAAAAAACGGCCCGAATTTAAAGTTTGTAAGATACCGGCCTGTAAACACTGAATAAATAAATAAAAATAAAAAATATCCAAGGAATCTTAGAATTCTCTTCAGAAAGGTACCATCTAGTTACACTGAAAAGGGTCTGGATCCTAACAATTCTATGCTTGAGGAGACGAGCGCACATCGAGCTAAGAACGGTCGTTTCAAGGCACGCACTGACCCAAAGGATCATTGAACCTATGTTTCATGGTAAGCTCGGGGGAGGTGGATGATACAAGACAGACAGACGAAGAGGAATCAGTCTATAAATAGCTTCAAAAAATTGGACAAATTCATCAACTTTTATCAAAATATTAATCAGTATTTTTTCTTGTGAAAACTTTTATTAGAACGTCTATGTCAAAATATATCTATCTAGATTTTTGAAGTATTAGTTTGACTGAAGTTGACTTGGAGCTTGGTTAGTAAGCGATGTACAAACAGTTAAACCATGACCTTACATTTAGTCAGAGCATTTCCCCCAATAAGTGTTGTATGTCACAGCATGTTTCTGGGATTATTTTGACAAATAACCGAGCTATTTTAATTTTTAAGCCTATAAAACTTCTACCCCTTACCAAAATATCAGTGTTTCCATTAGACGTTCTTCTGGACGAACTTCATCTCCCATCAAATGATTCTATTTTTTAATCAACTTTACCAAATCTTCAAATATACAGATATCATAATCCATTCTAAAGTAATTTACTAAATCAGGAGAATCATATGATTCTATGGACTGTAATAAACGTAAATGAGTATAATGCTCCCTTTTCCTTGACATTCCTTTGTCCAAACTAGTTTGTCTTCTTTTTTTCAGCGAAGGTAAACATTGCACTGACTATTAGAGCAGTTTTAGCTTTGTTTGATAAAGACGCCTTGGTAGCAGTTGACAATATGGTTTACAGCGTAATTGGAAAACGACTGAGGGTTCGGGTAATGTATGGGGAGTATTCGATGGGTCCATTTTCGAGTCTCACTCGCGAGTCAGGTCCGGGCTCGTCTAATGAATGACCCACGGCTACTCTTTATTTCCATTGATAAGATATTGAAACGAAAAGCGCTAGTATCGTTGTAGAATAACAAGCACTCAGTTCACATATTGTGCAGAAGTTTGAACTACCAAGTTATCATATTAAGGTTTTTTAGGTAATATTGTGAAAATATGTAATAATTAATAGCTTAAAAATTATCTAATTAGAAAAATAATACCAACCACAGTAAGCCTAATTGTTTGTTCATGATTGTAAAAGTATTTAAATTTGCTTGGTAATGTTGATTATATATATAGATGATTTTTATCAAAATTATCTCGATACCCCAGTAGTTAACTTTATCCACATTTACTCATATATAAAGTAAAATTTGTAAAACTATTATCAATTTTTTTTTTTAAAAAGGCTGAGGACATTAAAGCACCGGGTGACCTGGTGGTCTAGGGGTAAGGTGTCGGACTTCTGAGCTGGCGCCCGGGGTTCAATCCTCGGTCCCGGCCCAGATTTATCTGATCACCAAACCCTTCCTTCACCTCTGACAAGATGTGTATTAATCACAACTTGTGAATGTGAGGAATGCCAGGCCTCCACCGTGGTTCGGATTCCACGTTAAACTGTAGGTCCTCCATTTCACCTCACAATCACCCTACCATTACACATTTAGCGTAAGTGCGTATAACCCGAACGGGTAGTAAGACGCGGTGCTAATAATAATAATAATAATAATTAAAGCACCGGACGTAACAGCCAGTTTACGACATCTGAGGAAATTAGTGTTTGAATCCTGTTTGGTGACATTTTGAATTAATTGTTTGAATATTAAGAATAGTCAAAGATATACATAGTTTTAAAATAGAAAATAAATAGCTATTATTTTAATCTGGCGTACAACGGAAAAAAACACTGGAATATTAGCAATATTGTAAAAAGTATAAACGATTTGGTAAACTATTAGTAGGCAAAAAGCCCTCTAACCCAAGAAGGCAAAGGAACCCTCAATTTAAGCACTATATTATATATGTATGTATATATATTCTTACAAATTCAGATTTAAATAATTTATAGTATTGATTTATCTAAATGATTCCTCACAGATGGTAGTTAAAGAATATATTATTATTTTCATCTTAATTAAAAAATAATACATTATTTATTTATCAAATTTACGCTACAGATTCCTAATAGTGTTTTTCTAAAACAATCACTAACAGATGTTAATAAGAACGATTGACAGTGCTCAGAGCGCAACCACGCAAATAAGTTCAAAGTTTCAAAGTGTGATCAATGTTTACATGCCGTGCAAAGAGGCGTGCCATAGAGGTGACTTGGTGGAACTCCGTGGAATCTAAGTGGGACGAGGTAAAACGTAACTAGATTGCAATCTTGTGCTTCTTGCTTGTCTTGATGTCAATGAACACCCACCTTGAACCAAAAAAGGAGTTATTGGTTGGGCAAAAGACGTGCTATCGATCAAAGCTGTGAGCTATTGTTTATTATTGTTTGCACGATTAGTTGCAGTGTTGCACAAAATATATGTTGAAACACTAACAGGAAACAGTCAATACAAACAACATAAGAATTTACCAAGACTAGAGGAAGTAGCTTAATATAATTAATGTATTATTATTACTATTACTTCCGTAATAAAATTGGAATGGCTGGTATTAGATCTATCGACGGCCTACCCAATAATTATTCTAAGATGATTAAAATGTTACGGCTTAATTTAATTGTATCCATTCAAAACGGAGGCATTCTCAAACGAATAGAACCAATTAAAATCAACAATTATTCTACCCATTGGAATTAAATCCGTAAATTCCTTAATTGTATCCATTGGAATGATCTCCAGTTGTACATTTCTCAAACAAACTATTATAAAATTCATCATTTACATATAATGGCAGATCTTAGGTATAGGATAAATGTCAAAAAATAAAATTTAGAAAAGAATCGGTGGAGATGTTTAAACGAGCCCATTAGAATTCCACAAATGGCAGAATCTTCTTAAGATCATTCAACAGTAAAAATTTTGTTTCACAATTTTAACAAGTGTATAATAAAGATATAAATAGTGATTCAATTATTTCAATTCATTACAGTTCACGAGCTGTAAGGGTTAATACTAAGTGCTATTTTATGTTTATTTTGTACCAGTAGTTAATGTGTGGGGCTGAAATTTAGTATAACCAGACAATCATATGAAATATACACAAATAAAAACTAACAATAAACTACCATTATTATTATTAATAATATTACTAGTGTATATATATATGTATACTATTATTATTAACATTATTACTAACATTATTAACATTTATATAATAATATAATATTTATATATTTTATTTACAACATGATTATTATCAAACATATTTAATTGTGTACATAGATTTAAGCCATTAATTTACCTTAATAATAGTATGGTACCCAAAAAGTATAAAATATCAAGTTTGACCCCTTGTAAGTCGTGAACTGTAATGATTTGAAATGATTGAATCACTATTTATAGCGTACAATTATACACTTGTTAAAATTGGACAGTAACATTTTATATTAAATAAAATTTAAAACAGTAAAATTAGTTAACCACAAGATAGAACATTATCTGTATTTATTTATTTTATATTATGTGTATTAAATAAATAAATTGTACGACACAATAATTATTGTACATGCTTTCTCATATTGTGTATTATAGTTGGTGACAATTTTCAAAAAATCGACTATCAATAAATTACACAAAGTAAGTGTTCATTATAAAACAAACATTACTTTGATAACCTTATCAACGTGATGATAACTGAAATATAGTGTTGACTTACAAAATAGCTTGATCTTGGAGCGAGGGGTGGTACGATACTATTCCTATGTTTGGATGGTTTGCAGCCGAGCATTATCATAGGCCTGTCAGCCACCTGATGGTTACATGGTTCGAGATCTGAGTGTTAACAAGAGGTACTACATGCTATGATGTTACTTCCAACTGTGGCAATGACTTCCTTTAAGTTTAGTTTGCTTTGTTCCTGCTGATGCTGCTCATAGACAATTCTAGTAATCAAACTGAAGAACTCTGACTTGTTGCTGTCCACAGATAAGAAACCTTTCCAATTCTTATGAATCAGAGTATCCGCAGTCACTCGCCAACGAAATCCTGCTCCACGAGCAATCCTTGTTTCAGACTTAAGGCTATCTTTTCGATATCTGTCGAACACAACGTCAATCCGTTGACTGTCTGCTCATTCTTGAAGAATTATTCTGGCAAACTTCTCACCATAGTCTTGCAAGGTCTTAGCTTCTCCAGGATTCATTATGCGGACCATCGCCGGTCCATCAATAATCACAGATGAAGCTTGAGGCTTCTCTTCATCGCGTTTTTAATATAGTTTATTAAAACACTGAAGGAGGTCCAATTTAGAGATTTTTCTTAACTTTCCACATTCCGAAAGTGATGGTGGGAAGACTTGATTCTCGTGTATAAAGAAGGTTTCCATGTTTGAGCTTCAGTGCTGACATCAAATGTTGAGTTTCGCAAAGAGACCTGCATCACTCTTTGCCTGGTTCGTAAACACTTTACTCTTGTTTACATCCTTTTTTATTGACTCATTGAACAGCATTAACTTGTTTTTCTTTATTGGTTCTTCAATTGGGACTGATGTCTTTATCAAAAGCTGGGGAAAATATTCTGTAAACGTTACCTGGCCAGTCTAGGAAAAACTTTCGCTAGAATGAGGGTTCAATTTAAGAGTTTGATTTTCTCATCTTTACCACTTCTGGTCCTGACACCATCCCTCTTTGGAGTACGTCTTGATTTTGATTTAGACCTATCACCCCTCCATCTTCCTATAGTTTAGTTATTCGTGAACTTGATCAAGGTCATAACCGAGAAAGGCTTTCCATTAAAGTTTTTCCTAAATTTACCACCAATAAATTATTTATAAATATCAGACCTTAGTTTAGGATGGTTATCAAATATGGATACCTTTCTTGTATCAGGGGCACAAGACCATCTTTACTTTTTATATAGTTTTATATCCAAACAATAAAAACTATGGTGTTTATGTTGTCATGGAGAAATTTCGTATTTAATAAAATTATTTAAAAACTTCCCAGAAAATAGATAATCCTAAGCTCCAACTCGAGTTTCCTACACAAAGATTTCTTAAGACACCCAATTTTCTAAAAATTATAATTTGTATGATTTTACTATCTCTATTATTATTAAATTAATAGAGAAATTGTAAGAGGCCAAACTATGTGAAACAGTACGATCTACAATTTTTAGCTGAAACATTGCTTTCTAAAACGCTTATTTCAAAAGGTTATGGCTAAAAAAACATTTTTGGCCACCATTTTGAAATAAGATGGTGGCTAGTTGGACCCTACTTCAAAAAACGTTCTCTTACATACCAGTACCTACGTTCTAAATGTCATGTTTTATCTAGAAGTGCACGATTGGAGGAAAATTGATGATCCATCCCCCATCACCAGCAGACTGGTCTAACACGAGACCATTCTGCCACTGAAGTCAAGGGAAGTGGGTCTATAGTTGAATTAAATGAATATAAGTGAAACTTACAAAACTGATCCTGTGGACAGTCATAGCATATAAGTTTGTGATACATATTGATTATAAATAGCATTCTGTAAGTTACAAGTCTCCTTGGACGGTGATTATAGAGAGCCACGAGTGAATGATATTTCAACGGTGACCACAATTACACTCGACACAATAAAAACTAATAGAAGATAATAGACTACTAGATACTAGACGTACCAAGTCTAGGTTGGTATCTATCTCTTACTTGAATGTTTGTTTGCCACACCGTAATCATTTCGAGACATTAGTTATACAACCATGCTATTCAAAGACCCTCTCCATTATCTTTATTTACCATTATTCTGTAGAAATAATGTGTCTAAACGGATGTTAATATATCTCTAAGACTCTGTGAACGTGTTTATTGTGAATTCAGGGCATCTAAACTCTCTCCCCTATATGTCGATTATAACATTTAAACTATTAGAAGCCCAAATGTGAATATTTGACCAAAACAGGATGTGTGTCACCCTGGCCACCCGACTTTTAGCCACCCGGTTTTTGAAAGTGTCCATCGTTTGTGCTACGTTAGTGCTGGTTAGTGCTCGATTTTCATCGTTAGTGCTGTAAATTTGAGCCACTAATTCACGATTTCTTGTGGGTGGCTAGGGAGATATCGCCCTGGCCACCCCCGGTATAAGAAATAATAGAGATAACTCTTTTCTGAAAACGCCCATCGTTTATGCTACGTTAGTGCTGGTTAGTGCTCGATTTTCATCGTTAGTGCTCTAAATATGAGGCACTAACTCACAATTTCTTATGGGTGGCTAGGGAGATATCTCCCTGGCCACCCGGTATAAGAAATAATAGAGATAAATCTTTTCTAAAAATGCCTATCGTTTATGCTACGTTAGTGCTGGTTAGTGCTTGATTTTCATCGCCCCAACGCCCGCCAAACATATACAAAGAGCTTCCGGAACACCTGTTCTGGTATTAACATTAATATAAGCTTCTATTTGATGTTGATGTTGTCATATTATTTTAATTGTGTTTCTTGTTTGACTAATATTGTAGTATTAATTTTGTTGTGAAGTGCAATTCATTTTAAAATTGACAAAGTGTTAACTAAAATAAAGCTTTCATTGGATTGTTAGGTTTTAAGGATATGTAATAATTACGCTAATAGGTTAGGGATGAGGGACGTTGAATTTAGAGGAAGTGCACCCACATTTACGTGGGGAGAAAGAGTGGGAAACCATTTTGGAAAAAACACCTTCAGCAGACCCGACCATGAATGAACTCCGATCTCCCATTCATCAGCAGGCCAGTTTAACACAACAGTTATGCATTATACCAGTGGTTCCCAACCTGGTACACGTACCTCCAGGCATACGTGCCAGGACCTTTGGGGGTACGTGAAAATATTTTAATAATTTTGGAAAAAGCAACAAATGCCAGCAGTGTAAGATCAGTTAAATTTGTGATATTAACTCAACGCTATAGCGAGGGATGGTTCTGGTTGTCTTATATATTTTGTTGTCCCTCACTGTTCAGTCAGCCCCTTGTCTCTTTCCTCCGCACTTGCACAGGCCGCGCCACCCACCCTCTCTACTGCCTGGACCGCTCGACAGTCCATGTCTTCGAAGCCGTCCGTGACGAGTGCACCTCTATACTCAGCGTCAAAGAGAACTCTGCCTCTATTGGCTCGCGTGATGGGCACTATCCATTTTTGCATGCACCAATGGGAAGCCTCTGTTTCTCCCATTGGACAAGGCCAGGCAGCAGTGGAGGGTATATAACACGGTGATTTCTGGAGCAGATTCAGTTCCAATCGACACCAGTCACCTCAGTTGACTTCAAGGAACGAATCCACGATGTTGTGTGTAAATGGTGTTATATTCGACGATTTAAGTTCTTCGGAAGCCTTTTTGGCCGACGTTGAGTGTTGTATTTACACCGTTCTCATTCAGAACCGATGAATTTAAAACTATTGATTTAACGAAAAATCTTTCTGCCCTTTCTAGGGCCAAATTCTCTTTTTATCAATTGCCGGCTCTGCGAACGATTATAAGTGTCGACGCGAAAGGCCAGTGTACGCTCGGTCAACTGGCCGAGCCCAGAAACGTGTGTAAAGTAAAGTGAAACAGTTAATTTCAAAAAGCGTAAAATGTCTTCTGATTCCGACATTGACGTCACCGAGGAGGAGGATGACGACGACATGATATCCGAGGAGTCCCTGGATGACGACATGGAACGGCCACCCATAGGCAAAGGTACCAGGGAGGTACAAAAACCTGCACACTCACTCAACAAAAAAGGTAACCAGCTCAGTTCTGACTTAACATTTGAACCTACCTCATCGCTAAAAAGGAAGCACAGGGTCAAACCGGGAGTAGATGTTCCGGTACCAAAATCCATCAAGGTAACAAATAAGTTCACCACACTTGCTAGTTGTAAAGACAGTATAGACCAACAGCAATCCGCTATGGAGGCAACAGAAGATATCCAACAAGAGAAATCTACACCAAAAAAGGTAAAAACTCCACCGATAGTGATTACAAACTCGGCGGAATACAACAATATAATAAAGCTCTTAAAACAAAATTTAGAAGACGATTACAAACTATACTGTATAGCTCAGGGTATTAAAATCATAACTAGCTCCATAAGAGACTATTCAAAACTCTTAAAACTTCTAAAAGAAACCTCCCTTGAACATTTTACTTACATGTTACAGAAAGACAGACCTTTTAAAGTTGTTATAAAGGGCCTACACTCCACAATGCCTGGCGAGGCTATAAACCTAGAACTAATTGAACTGTGTTTCAACCCCATAAGCGTGAGACAACTCTACACAAAAGCATCCCCACAATCAGAATCACCAAGGCCACTCCCAATATTTGTATGCACACTCGAGAAAAACCAGTCGGTAGCAGATATTTATAAAGTCAGAGCAATTAATCACACGATTGTAAAGGTGGAGGAGTACCAGAAGTCGGTGAGCGCGGTACTTCAGTGCCATCGTTGCCAACGTTTTGGGACTCCAAAAACTATTGCTCTCAAACACCTCGGTGCGTCAAGTGCCTCGGAGAACACTAAATACATCTTGCACAAAGAAATACAGAACCACACCAGCAAGATGTGTTAACTGCAAGGGAGAACATGCAGCTAATTACAGAAACTGTCCCGTGCTGCTCAGAGATATTGAAAAAAGAAATAAACAACTAGACAAATCCACACCAAGCGCAAATAAACAAACTGAGCAAATTGCCCCACCGAGACAGGACACCGAACGGAAGAAGCGAAACACCATACCAACGAGTTCACAAGCTCCCGCGGCCAAGCGGATGACATACGCGGCGGCCGTCGTTAACCTTCCACAAAAACCGAGCGAGTATCCCAAGACAGATGAGACTTCCGACCTGAGAGGACCTCTTCCTACTACTCAAAGACATCAATCTTTCTGGCCTACTTGCTCATCTAAAAAATTACACGAACAGGTTGAAAAAACTCCCCTGACAAAACCACAAAGGCCCTAACTTTACTTGAAGCTATCACCGAATTCTACTGCGATGGCAATTGAACAGGAAAGAGGAGTACAAGATTCAGTGAACATCCTGTTCTGGAACGCTAACGGCATAGTCCAACAAGAGCACGAGTTAAAAAAGCTACTGGAGACGTATGGGGTCGACATTGCAATGATCTGTGAGACCCACCTATCGGAACGGAAGAAGATACGGTTCTACGGATATGAGATGTATCGTAACGATAGGGCAGCTGGCCGGGGAGGGGGCACGGCCGTGCTGGTGCGCAGTAATCTTATACACTATAGAACGACTCTTCCAGCTATGGACTTCATAGAATCAACTTCGATAGCCATTCCTACAGGGCGGAAAGAAATAGTGTTCACCGCTGCCTACAGAAGCCCGGCAGTCCCACTCACCATCGATGATCTGGACAGACTAACCTCAAAAAAGGATTTCCTAGTAGCGGGAGATCTCAACTGTAAGCATACTAATTGGAACAGTCGCGTGTCCAACCAGGCAGGGAGGACTTTGGCTGGCCAGGCAGCAACCAAAAATTACATAGTCATGGCGACAAACGAGCCGACTTTCTATCCATCCAATTACAGGAATCTTCCTGATGTCCTGGATGTTGTCCTGACGGATCTTGAAACGCTTCCAGAAGAACTCGAAGCCTTAAACGAGCTCGACTCCGACCACCTTCCAGTCTTTGGAAAGATGAACCTGAAGATAAACCCAAGATTGTCCTACCTTAGGACGAAGATACCCAGGAGCGACTGGGAAGAGTATCATCGGATATTGGTGGACGCAATACCGCTGAACATGGAGGTGAACTCCCCGGAAGAAGTGGACAGTGCCATCACTCTTCTGACAGCCACATTAATCGAGGCATACCGAGTGTCAACTATCTACGAGACGCCGCCGGCTTTGTTGAAGAGGGACGATCCGGAGCTGAGCTACTTGATAGCCCTGAAGAGGGAAGCACGCAGGAATTGGCAGCGGCACCGAAACCCGAGGCATCATGAACAATACAGTAGGCTAAGAGCACTCGTTCGTAGAAAGGCCAAAGCTTTAAAAATCACCAACTGGAACGAATATGTAGCAAACACTCTGGCTGGGGATGCCAACTTATGGAAGGTAACGAGAAAACTCAAATGTTCGCAAGGAAAGTCAGGCACCACGATCATCCACGGAAGGAATGGGCTGAAATTCCGAAGCGAAGACAAGGCAGAGGCCATTGCTGAATCTCTTGAAGATCAGTTCAAGGCAAACGCAGAGCCCCAAGATGAGGAGTATACTAGGTCAATAAATAGAGCGGTGGGGGTATACCTGGCAGATCCTGTTACAGATCTACCACCCCCCGTCACCAGAAATGAAGTCGCCCACTAGGTGAAAAAGCTGAAGCCACGGAAAGCGGCAAGTCATGACAGGGTCTCGAACGAGATGTTGAAACACGCTCCAGAATGTGTGATCCAGTTCATAACAAGCATGTTTACAGCAGCACTACTGGCAAGTTACTTCCCGGAGGCGTGGAAGGTTGCCGACGTCGTCTCATTGCCCAAACCAGGTAAAGACTGCAAATTTCCGCAGAACAGACGGCCCATCAGTCTGCTAAGCTGCGTAGGAAAAATATTCGAAAAAATAATTTTGCAGCGACTGACAGACTTTGCCAGAGAACAGCAAATTATACCCGACATCCAATTCGGATTTAAGAACCGTCATTCAACGGTACATCCAATCCTGAGCCTAGTGGAGGACACGACAGAGAGCTTCAACCAAGGGGAAATCACGCTAGCGGTACTTATGGATGTAGAGAAGGCTTTTGATAAGGTCTGGCACGCAGGCCTTATCTACAAACTGATTCAGGCCAAATTTCCAAAGGCTTATGTTCATTCAATCAAGAGCTTCCTAACGGGACGAAGCTTTCAGGTCAAGATGGAAGGCAAGAGGTTGCCTCTTCATAGGACTAGGGCGGGGGTGCGGCAGGGGTCTGAACTATCACCGTTCCTCTACACGGTGTATGTTGCCGACATCCCCACGGACCCGATGATCAAGACACGCCTATTTGCGGATGATACTCTTTTCTACATCGCCAACAGAAACGTGAAGTACGCGCATCTCCGACTACAGCGGTACCTCGACGAATTTAGCCGTTGGCTAGGAAAATGGAGAATTAAGGTAAACGCTGATAAATCGACAGCAATGATAATTACAAGGAGGAGACCCCAAATCCCGGCCCAGCTGGTAGTATTAGAGGACGCTATCCCATACAAAAAGGCAATGAAATACCTTGGGGTGATGGTAGACTACCGACTCACATGGAAGGACCAGGCAACATACTCAAGGCAAAAGGCAATGAGGGCCTTCATTGCAAATTACGGCCTATTCAAGAGCCCGGAGCTGGACAAGAACACCAAGCTGCTGCTTTACAAAAGCTTAGTTCAGCCTATTCTGTTATATGGAAGCCATGCGTGGGGGTATGCTTCCGATACAGTGATAGGTACACTACAAGTAGTACAAAATAAGGTGCTCAGGTGTATCCTGGGTGTGAACACTCGTACCAACAATGCGCACATACACGCTACCACAGGTATAGAGACACTGCAAGAAATAATTCGGCAGCGAAGTGGTAAATTTTACAAACGTGCCCGTGAGGTTGAAGACAACGCCATAATCAGAAAACTCGGCCAGTACGACCCCCGAATGGCAAGGAAATATAAGAAACCCCGGCTCGAATGAGCATAGCAAAAAACGCATCCAAATTAACCCCGTCCTACAAACCACTCCTGATCTAAACTTTGGCCAATCCTTGGGTCCAAATCCCCATACCCCATAAGCTAAAATCATTCATCGTCACAACTTCACTTTCATCAAAGTCATGTTCGCTCAGTGTATAATATTAATCTATGTAATTTCTTTCAGCTCGTCTAGATCTTACTTACTCACTACACCTAATCACTTCAGGCCTAACTGCGCTTGTGTTTCCATCACAGTGCACGATGGTTTGAATTAGCAACTCCACACAACACTGTCGCTCCCATCACACAAACCTTCGCTTTCCAACTCCATTTTTCCCTCCACAACCAATCTACACTTTTAAAAATAAAGGTTATGATCTGTGACTACAGATTGGTACTTTAGGCAGAAACAAGCCGCCTACTTCCTCTGAAAGTCGCTTCTGACATTCAGAGCTAGTAGTTCAAGGCAAACAAGGGAGCGAGCAGATTCAGTATGGGAGTGCAAGGTCTCGTCCTGCCTCCCTCACGTGCTCCAGTTTTCCAGGTGGAAGCCTGGAACAAGCAAATTGTCAAACGATCGTCTTCACCCTCCGGGGAACCCGCACACTCAAGAACAAAGCTCAGGACGGACGTTTCGGTGGTAGTTCCTGTGGTTGATACCTAACGGTGCCAACGAAGCCACAGTAGGCCGTAAAGCGTGACCGGCTGCGAAGCAATACCTCGCAGTCGGAGTCCGTCCTCCGGGACACCACACAACACCACTAACCCACCCACACTGCACAGAGGGGGGCACCACAGCCTCTCCACACTGGCCACTAGCCTGCCCTTTTCAGGGTTGTGCGAAATGGCCGACCAAAAGACTACCGACAAGGAACTAATATTCATCAAGCCGAGGTCAAGCAGAAACGCCGACTTCTCCAACTCCGAGACCAACATGGACACGACCGACATGGAGACCGACCACGACGGAAACGGCGCGTTCACACTTGTGGACAAACTCAAGAGGAAACGCAAAATCAAGACCACCGGCAAAACACAGTCCAAGAGAACAATCACGACGGTCGACAATAAATTCGAACCACTTGTCAATGAGACAAACACAAACAACGACGCACCCCCGACACAGACTGACACCAAAAAGAAGGAGAGACTACCCCCGATAGTGACAGTAGGGATCCACAACTATAAAAAAATCACAGAGATAGCAAAAGACACAGAATCCTCAACAACAGTCAGTTACATAAATGACGGACTAAAAATACAGACCACCTCCACACACGACTACAAACACTTTCAAAGCCTCCTCAAGGAACTAAACCAAGAGTTTTACACATACTCACTGCCCAGAGACAAACCAGTGAAGGTAGTCATAAAGGGACTGCCACCTAACATGGACCCCGAGAGTATCCGAACCGAACTTACAGATTTAGGGTACCCAGTTACTGACGTGCGCCAGTTTAGCCGCAAGGCAGAGGCCACCAGCACTACTCAGACTGTGACACTTCTCCCGACATTCTTAGTCACACTAGCTAAGTCTCAAACTCAAACCACTATCTTTGAAGTTAGGCACCTCAACCACACACGAGTTAAGGTAGAACATTACATCCCTCCCCGGAACACTATTGTGCAATGTCACAAGTGTCAGCGTCATGGGCATACTAAGAACAACTGTTCAAACTTGCCCAGATGCGTGAAGTGTCTAGGAGCACACATCACCTCCAGTTGCCCCAAAAAAGACAACACAACACCGGCCAGATGCGTCAACTGCAAGGGCCCACACACTGCCAACTACAGCAAGTGCCCGGTATACGTGCAACTGTTGGAGGCCAGACAAAATCAGACCAATACACGACAGACACGAACACCACGTACGACGCCCCCACCTACCACCGGTGTTAACTTTCCCCCTATCCCGCGCTCCCGTCAAACTGTCCCTCCGACCGACCGCCAAACCCCGGGCCCATCAGCGAAACAAACCGCAGAGGCTGCATCCACCTCCCGCTCCTACACCGATGTTATGGTGGGGCGCAACAGGCGACCACAACAAGAGAACACATCTTCCCCACTTAGTGATCTAAAAGACATCATTAACCTTCTCAAGGAACTAAACATTTTCAAAATACTTACTCATTTCAGACCCTACCTCACTAGACTCAGGGAGGCCACCGACAAGACTGACAAAATAATGATACTGCTAGAGGGAGTGACCGAATACTTCTCGACCGACTATGACTAATACAAACGCGACTGTGACGAAAGACATACTTCGGGTTTTTATATGGAACGCGAGAGGGATACTCACGCAAGCTAAAGAGCTAGAGGACCTTTTTAAAACTTATTCAATAGATATTGCCCTAATCAATGAGACACATCTAAACCCCGAGAAAAATATTCACTTTTACGGCTACACAATTTATAGAACCGACAGGCCCGGAGGAAGGGGAGGGGGCACGGCGGTCCTTATCAGGACCCATCTGCCTCACTACCCACACCATTTTCAAAATCTTCAGAACTTAGAAGCCACAGGAATAATTGTAAATACTAGCGGCGGGAGTGTCCGGTTCGCGGCCATATACAGACCCCCGACAAAGACGTTACTACCACAAGACTTAGACATAATCACTGACGCAGATAAACTGTTTTTGGCGGGGGATCTTAACTCTAAAAACACCATCTGGAACAGCCGAGTAACCACCGTGAACGGCAGAGTACTAGCAGACCACGCCGACACACACGACTACGTAGTAGTTGCCCCTGATGAACCCACATTTTACCCATCCAACTATCAACATAGACCAGACATCATAGACGTGGCACTTACCAACATTGGCGTAACCACGGAGGACATGATTGTATTAAAGAGCTGGATTCGGACCACAATCCAAAATTGTGCGAAGTCAAACTAAATACTAACTTTAGGATAAGGGGACTCAATTTAACAAAAAAAACATGTGACTGGGACGAGTTTAGGAGATCATTATAGGACACCCTACCAGAAATACGGGATGTAGATACAATAGAACAGGCAGACGCCGCGTTACAACTCTTCTCAACCACAGTGCAAGAAGCCTACAGGGTAAACACCACTAGAACACCCATACAACACGACTTCCGGCAAGACTACCCAGATCTGGACTTTCTTATAGCCTAGAAACGGGAAGCGAGAAGGGACTGGCAGACCTACAGGACTCCACATCATAGGACTACATACAACCGACTCATAGCCCAAGTGAGGAGGAGAGTCAAGGACATCAGACAAAATAAATGGGGCGCATACGTCACCGAGGCAGCACTTGACAAAACCAAGTTGTGGAAAGTAACACGACAACTTAAGGGGACCACCAAAAGAAAGACAGTACCAGCCATACACGGGGAACACGGCCTGGTTTACGACAGCACAGAGATGGCGGAAGCCATAGCCGTGGTATTAGAGAAACAATTCACACCCAACGACGAGCCACAACACCACGACTTTACCAGAGACGTGACTAGAACAGTCAGGGAATATCTGGAAGGACAGAACGACACAAGGGCAGAGGTAATTACTCTGGACGAGCTCACCACCACTATTAAGCGCACACCCAGGAACAAAGCACCCGGACACGACCGCATCACCAACGAGATACTAAAACAAATGCCAGGCAGAGCGGTATTAGTACTCCTGACCCTCCTTAACTCTCTACTGACGCTCTGCTATTTCCCGGAGGTCTGGAAGCTGGCTAGAGTAATAACAATCCCCAAACCCGGAAAGGACCCGATGTTCCCTCGGAACAGAAGGCCGATAAGTTTACTCGCCACCCTCAGTAAAGTTTACGAAAGGTTAATACTTAAAAGATTAAAAAGAATAAACGATAGACTAGGAGTTATTCCAGACATTCAGTTTGGATTCCAAGCCCACCACTCCACCACCCATCCCACAATAAACATAATAGAAGATGTAACAAAAGCATTTAAAGAAAAAAAATACGTAATTGCCGTTTTCCTAGACGTCGAGAAAGCTTTCGACAAAGTTTGGCACACAGGACTCATTCAAAAATTAATCAAATTCAACTACCCAAAATGGTCAATCTTCCTGATAGCCAGCTTCCTCAGACGGCGTACGTTCCAGGTGGTTATGGACGGAAAGAGGTCACAGACATATACAATTAAAGCAGGGGTTCCGCAGGGTTCATCACTAGCACCACACTTGTATAACATTTATGTAGCAGACATCCCCACCCACGATCACGTCAAGGTTAGACTCTTCGCCGACGATACCATGTTATACGCAACCAATAAAAACATAAATTATGCATCACTTGCTATGCAAAGATACCTCCTCCTCCTCCTCCAGGATTGGCTCTCCAACTGGAGAATTAAAGTAAACCCCGTTAAATCAGCCGCCCTAATCTTATCAAAAGGTAGAAAAACACTCCCCGCCCCGCTTACACTTTTTGACACAGATATCCCACTCCAAGACGAAGTCAAGTACCTTGGGATCACAATAGATAAGAAACTTACCTGGAGGAGTCATATAGATAAGACCAACGGTAAAGTAGTAGGTAGTTACATTCGACTGTTCTCACTATTCAAAGGGGGGCAACTTGAAATTCCCACCAAAATATTACTATACAATCAAATAATTCAACCCATATTACTTTATAACTGTGTAGTATGGAGTTACGCCTCCAAAACAAACACTAACAAACTGCAGGTAACCCAAAACAGGATATTGCGCACAATTACGGGAGCAGACAGGGGCACTAGAATAGCAGACCTACACACAATGACCAACTGCCGCCAACTACAAGAAATCTACCAGGATAGGAACAAAAAGTTTTACGACAAGACCGAAACACACGACAACGAAATAATTAGAGGACTCGGACAATACGACCCGACTGAACCACGACACAAATGACCTAGACTGGCGTAGTTGAGCACTTAATTATATCTAATTAAATGTCTATTTTAACCTAAAATTAAAAAAAAAATCCCTAGCAGAAAAAAAAACCTAGATGTAGTATTCATATTAGAATAAGAATTAGCTAATACTTGACATTCAACTACGTCAGTGGAACGACGACAACCTCACCTACCAACCATCCCATCCTCCTTCCTACCCAAACCCCATACCGTCACACTATCGCTCATTTCAGCCATTACTACCTTAGTCACGGCCGGACGCAACTGGGATAACCGTCTAGGTTCTCTACTAGCCAGAGGATAATCCTGGCGCCGGGGGCGGCCCCAGATGGTGAATGGAAATGTATCCACCTCACTCCCAGTCCTAAGAAAAGAAAATCCTTCCCCAACAAATAACTCTTATTACCCTTGTCACCGCCGGACTCCACAGGGACAACCGACTAGGTTTTCTACGAGTCAGAGGATAATCCTGGCGCCGCTGTCGGCCCCTGATGGGGAATGGATATGTAACCATCCGCGTCAAACCTAATCCCTACAGTCAGACCTCCTTTCGATCCCCTTCCCGGAAATCGACTCATGGAACATCAACATCTCATCATCATACCTTATAACCAACAACCTTCCTTCATCCCAGGTGAAATCCTCCCCATCCCGAAACCCATCGCAGTCATTCACTATCACCACCTCACCTCCCAATTAGAAGTAATTAGCTTTAATCAACATGTGTTATACAAGGTATAAAATTCATTCATGGAGTCAGGAGTCACGAAAGTGACTCTATACTCGAACATAAGATCTTGATCTTCCCTTTCACAGGTGACCTAGCTTGGCGCTTCTGTCAAGGTGGATATCTTGCGTCGGGAAACACAATCAACCACCTGTAGTGTTCTACAGGCTCATTTCATCTGTTTCACATCATCAGGTAATAATTTCATTCGTGAGGTTAAGAGTCACGACAGTGACTAGGTACTCAAACAACAAATCAGCCCTTTCTAGGATGACCTAGATTGACGTTTCTGTCAATCTGGATATTCTTAGTCGGGCAACAGCCGAACGGCAGCAGATTCAGTCCATTATCCATCGCAACTTCGTCCTCGAGGTTGTAAGACGTGCGCCGCTCCTGCGGTCTCCGAGAGATAGAGCTTCAACTACCGACGTCACCCTACGGGGTAACCCAAGTGAGTAACCCCCCCTAACAACTAAACTCGGGACGGACGTACCGGTGGCGAGCTGTAGCGGGAATCCTAACGGTGCCAACAAGCTACAGTGAGCCGTAAAGCGGAACCGGCTACGAAACAATACCTCGTAGTCGGAGTCCGTCCTCCGGGACACCACTCAACACACCCCAAAGCCCTCCCACACTGCACAGAGGGGGGCATCCTAGCCTCTCCACACTGGCCACTAGCCTGCCCTTTTCAGGGTCGAGCGAAATGGCCAACTCAAAGCCCACAAAGCATACTGACACTGACATGTCATACTCTTCAACAGACGTCTCTGACATGGAAGCTGACACAGATGGACAAGGTACATTCACAATGGCAGACAAACTAGGTAGGAAAAGAAAATTTAGACCTCACAAACAACCCCAAACAAAAAAAACAACACTGACAACCACAAACAAATTCGATGCCCTTGAAAAACCAGACACACATAAAGACGACCAACCACAACATGCTACACACGAACAAACTGATACTACTACCACAGCAGCCAAAACAAGATACCCACCTATAGTTACGCTAGGCACACAGAATTACAACCGAATCACCAAAATAGCCAAAGAGATGGGAAATGACATCAGAATTACTTACGTCACAAATGATCTAAAAATTCACACCACCAACAAACAGGATTACGAACTAATGCAACAATTGCTTAAAGATCTAAAACAGGAATTCCACACTTACACTTTACCGAGAGACAAACCACTCAAAGTAGTTATTAAGGGGCTCCCTCCCAATATGGCAACAGAGGACATATCACAAGAGCTAAAGGGGCTAGGTTACCATGTCACTGACGTTAGGCAGTTCTCTAAAAAGACTCAAGCTGACAACACAACACAGACAGTCACGCTCCTACCAACTTTCCAGGTCACCATAGCAAAAAACACAGAAATAGCAGAATTTACAAAATCAAGTATTTAAATCACACTAGAGTCAGTATTGTCCCCTACATCCCACCTTCAAACACCATTGCTCAATGCCACAGATGCCAGAGATACGGATACACTAAAAACAATTGCCAGAATATTCCTAGGTGCGTTAAGTGCACAAACCTCCACGACACTAAGAACTGTCCAAAAAAGGAAAACACCACACCAGCACGTTGCATAAACTGTAGAGGAAGCCACACGGCTAACTACAGCAAGTGCCCCGTCTACGTGGAGTTACTCGAAAAGAGAAAAGCCACGCTAGAAAACAAACACGCCCTCCACACACCAGGCTCCTTCTAACGGCTTCCCACACTTGAGACCCAAGACGAACCAACCAACCACAGAGCAGACACGTGTCCCCACTCACCCTAGCCAAGGTCAAACACCTGCCACAGCTGCGCGTACCCACCAAAGTTATGCGTCTGCAGTTCAAGGTCAGCGGGACCGCACACAACCAACACAACAAGAGAACACATCAACAGTCTCAGACATCAAAGAAATAATAAACATACTCAGGGATCTTAACATTTTCAAAATAATATCTCACTTCAAACCTTACCTTGCCAGATTAAGACAATGCACAGACACCACAGAAAAAATGTTCATACTAATAGAGGGTGTTACTGATTACTTTACCAACTAGGATGACTAACAGACCCGTGACTTGGACTAAAGACATACTACGTGTTTTTATATGGAACGCGAACGGAATACTCACGCAAGCAAAAGAATTAGAGGAAATTTTCAAAACTTACGGGATAGACATAGCACTGATCAACGAAACTCATCTAAATCCAAATAAAAATATTCACTTTTTCGGCTATGATATTTACAGGAGCGACCGACCTAATGGAAGGGGAGGGGGAACCGCTGTTATAATTAAAAATAACATTCAACATTACTGACATAACTATGATAATCTAGAAAACATAGAAGCAGCAGCGATTCAAGTAAATACTAAAAGCGGGAGTATCTTGTTCGCGGCCATATATAAACCTCCGACGAAGACTTTACTACAACAAGACTTAGACACAATAATAGACTCCGACACAATATTTTTAGCTGGGGACTTAAATAGTAAACACCTGAACTGGAACAGCCGACTAACAACACGGGACGGGAGGACACTCAACGAACACGCGAACACTAACAACTACATAGTGGTAGGGCCTGGCGAACCCACATTTTACCCCTCAAACCCACTACATAGGCCAGACACTATAGACGTGGTCTTGACCAACATGGGGGTGACGCTGGAGGAGCTAACCGTTCTTAAAGAATTGGACTCTGACCACAACCCCGTGTTGTGTGAGATCACAGTAAACACAGACATAGAAATAAAGGGGCTCAAACAACTCAAATCCACGAGCGACTGGGAGGGATTTAAAAACACACTTAATATCACCTTACCCGAGGAATTCATCATCACAACAAAGGAAGAAGCAGACACAACACTGCAACTATTTACAAACACAGTCCAGGAGGCCTACAGAACCAATACTACCACAGAGCCAGTAAAACACGACCTACGACCCGGGAATCCAGACCTTGACTTTCTGATCGCTCAGAAAAGAGAGGTGAGGAGAGACTGGCAGAGGTACAGGACACCACAACATAGAACAGCCTACAACAGACTTGTCGCACAAGTTAGACTTAAAGTAAAATCTATAAAAAGAAACAACTGGAACACCTGTCACAGACGCAGCACTGGACTCCAGCAAAATCTGGAAAATAACAAAACAATTAAAATCCAATAAAAAACAATCAGTACCAGCAATACACGGCGAGCACGGCATGGCCTACATAAGCTCGGAGAAAGCGGAAGCCATAGCCGTGACGCTAGAAAAACAATTTACCCCAAACGAGGACCCCAAAGACCCTGATTTTGTTAGGGACGCAAATAGATCAGTAAGGGAATACCTAAACAGACCGATAGTGTCGCAGGCAGACCCAATAACATTAGATGAGCTCAGCAACACAATAAAGAAACTACCAAATAATAAATCGCCAGGCCACGACCGACTTTCAAATGAGACCATCAAACAGCTCCCACCAAAAGCCACACTATTGCTAGTCACAATATTCAACGCACTACTCACACTTTGTCACTTCCCCGACGTGTGGAAACTGGCGAGGGTAATAACTCTCCCCAAACCCGGAAAGGACCCGATGTTTCCTCAAAACAGAAGGCCAATTAGTCTCCTCACCTCCCTTAGCAAACTATTTGAAAAGTTATTACTAAAAAGACTCAACCACTTTAGCGAAACAAGAGCAATAATTCCAAATCTTCAATTTGGTTTCAGGGAAAAACACTCCACCATATATCCAGTCATAAACCTAATAGAAGACGCGACAGAAGCATTCGCAGAAAAAAAAATAATTGTAGCAGTATTTCTAGATATTGAAAAAGCTTTCGACAAAGTCTGGCACACAGATCTGATTCAAAAATTAATCAATCTAGGATACCCCCAATGGATCATACACACCATCGCCAGCTTCCTTACACGGAGGAGTTTCCAGGTAGTCATGGAGGGTTCAAAATCTAACACACACCACATAAGGGCAGGGGTGCCCCAGGGATCAACACTCTCACCACATTTATACAATATATACATCTCCGACATTCCAACCCAAGCACAAACTAAGGTTAGACTTTTTGCAGACGACACCATGATATACACCATCAACAAAAATATTAACTATGCTAGTCTGGCGATGCAGAGGTACTTAGTTAACCTACAAAACTGGCTTACAAACTGGCGGATAAAGGTCAACGCTAACAAATCCGCAGCCTTAATCATTAGCCGTAGAAAAAAACATCTACCAGCTCCACTCACACTATTCGACACAGAAATACCTGTAAAAAAAGAAACAAAATACTTAGGTACCACAATAGACTCTAGACTCACTTGGAAGAAACATATTGAGGACATAAACCAGAAAGCAACAGGAAGGTACGTCCAACTATATTCACTCCTAAAGGGAAGGGAACTAACAATTCACACAAAAACAATATTATACAAATCAGTGATACAACCAATAATATTATACAACTGTCCAGTTTGGAGCTACGGGCCTAAAACTCACAAAAAACAACTTCAAACAACTCAAAATAAGATACTCAGAACAATCACTGGGGCACCCTGGCGCACTAGAACCACAGAATTACACACAATGACAAACTGCAGGCAGCTACAGGAAATCTACAAAGACCGCAACAACAGACTGTACGAGCAGACAGACACACACACCAACGAAATAGTTAGGGAATTAGGACGCTACGACCCAACAGAACAACGACACTATAAACGACCGAGACTGGCTTAGTGTAGGTTTAATTAGTCATAGCTAAATAAAAAAAAATCCCAGGTGAAAGCCTGTTAAAAAAAATAAAAAAAATAAAAAATTTCAAAGACAAAAGTAGAAAAACTATAAAAGACACTAGATGACAATTCCTAGTTAGAAAAAAAAAGTAGAAAAGACGCTAGATGTAAATTCCTAGTTAGAAAAAAAAATAATAAAAATAATAATAATCAGAAAAGACGCTGGAAATAAATTCCTAGTTAGAAGTAAAAACAATAGTAACAGTATAAATAGTAGTCCCCTTCATTAGAGTTAGTAAACTAAGCCAGTGAGGTAGCGGAGCAGTCTTACGACCTCATACCCACCTACCCTATCCTCGTTCCAACCCAAAACCCGACCTTCACTCACAATTCGCTCATTTCATGCCATTACCACCCTAGTCACGGCCGGACGCCACTGGGACAACCGGCTAGGTTCTCTACTAGCCAGAGGATAATCCTGGCGCCGGGGTCGGCCCCAGTGGTGAATGGAAATGTAACCACCTCACTCCAAATCCCAAGAAAAAAAAATCCTACCCCAACAAGAAACTCTTACTACCTTTGCCACCGCCGGACTCCACTGGGACAACCGACATGGTTTTTTACGAGTCAGAGGATAATCCTGGTGCCGTAGTCGGCCCCAGATGGGGAATGGAAATGTAACCATCCTTCTCAGACCAATCCCAAGAAAAGTTTATCCCACCGCACCAGTCCCGGAAAACGATTCTCACGATTCACCCACAACTCACCATCATACCTAATCACACCTAGCCTCATCCCAGAAAAAAAAATCCTACCCATACCCGAGACCCAGCACGATCATTCATAATCACCAATTCTCACCCCACAGTGTATATTTACTAATACAATGTAATTTCTTACAGCCTCATTTCATTGATATCATCTCATAAGGTTTTAAATTCATTCGCGAGGTTAAGAGTCACGACAGTGACTCGGTACTCAAACAACAAATCAGCCCTTTCTAGGATGACCTAGCTTGGCGTTTCTGCCAAGGTGGATATTCTTAGTCGGGCAACAGCCGTACGGCGAGCAGATTCAGTGGTGAGCCAACCTTGGGGAACCACACTCATACGAAAGAGCAAATAAATCGTCGTTTGCAGCAAGTGTCATCGCTATTCTCATTCCACCGCAATCTACCCTACCTCCCACCGCGACTTTACGTTGCCGAGAATCTACCCTACCTCCCACCGCGACTTTGCGTTGCTGGGACTCTACCCTACCTCCCACCGCGACTTTACGTTGCCGGGACGCTACCCTACCTCCCACCGCGACTTAACGTTGCCGGGACGCTATCCTACCTCCCACCGCGACTTAACGTTGCCGGGACGCTATCCTACCTCCCACCGCGACTTTACGTTGCCGGGACTCTATCCTACCTCTCCACCCTCCCCCACCCACTTGTCCTTGTCATCACGGGATGGTCTACACTCGCCGCGCCGGCAAAGCCCACCGACGGAAGACCCTGAAGAAAACATCACCGGTCAAACAATACTCGACCCGAGGGCCCAGTTATTACAATCCAGACTGTATCAACCGGACCCCCGAACGCCCCCACTCCGCTCCAACATCTCCAAGAGTCTCTGCCCTTGAGATATGTAATTCCTCACCTCGTCTTCCCCTCTCGCCAACCATCCGACCCCCTCCTACTCCGATCTCTCCGTTAAGCCCTGAGGGCTATTATGTGCATCACCTAGCCACCCCACAACCCGCCTACGTTTTCTCCCCCATCTCTCTCCCTTACCCCCACCCACAAGACCCACGAGACCGGTACCTAATCACAAAGGCCAGTCGGAAGCTGCAGTTCCAGTAAACAAAAACCCGCTACCTCCCTCGAAACCACAATTCAGGGATAACAGTTCGACCTTGAAAAAATTATCTCAGTCTCACCATTTTGGTGTTTTAGTAGGTATACAAAAATACTTAGCAATGCTGTGTATTGATCAAGCAAGAAAGTTGGGTAGTTCCAAGACAAGATATTGATAAAGGAAATAGTAAGTATTAGTGGAGTATGGGTAGAGTGATGGAAGGGATAAGTCCTTGAGATTAGGAAAAACAAAACCTTTCACCTTGAAACTATTAGATTGGTAATTCCAAGTACACGCTGCAAATTAGTTGTCAAATAAAGCAGAATGAGAGGGAGGGATTAGATAAGAAGGGTTGAATTGGGGAGAGGACAGCATACCTGAAGATAAATACTGTATACACTGATTTGTGTTGGAAAAGTGACAGATTGTTAAAAATGTTTGTCAAAAACTTTTAAGTTGTAGTCAGAAATTGTCGAGCACACGTAAAAGGGAATTCTTTCTTCAATCATTCACATTACAAAATAAATTTAATCTTCAATGATCTTACTAATATTATAAATGCGACATTTTGTGTGTTTGAATGTTTGTTACTCAATCACGCTAAAACTGCCGAACGGATTCGAATGAAACTTGGTACGTAGGTAGAGTATGTCCTGGAATAACATATAGGACTATTCCCAACCTTTGATTTTACATTAATTTTACAATACTTATGTTTAAACTATTCGTCGGGCAAGGCCGCGATGGGTAACAGCTAGTTAAACAATAGTTTTAATGTAGAACTGTTATTGATTATATTTATTTTAAACTAACATTTAATAAATGTGGCATTTACAATAATTATGTACTGGTGCGATAGCGAGGACTAAAATAAAACTTTTTTATTCCATCAATGTATTCTATAAAGTGAATAGTCAAATTATATATATATATATATATATATATATATATATATATAAAACAATGTTAATTTAATTTCTCATTAAATATAGGGTTGAAAAAACTGATCTGCTAAAACAACTTTGGAGTTTAAGTTATAGTTGCTTTTCAAATAAATCTTTGAAAAATAGCACTACAGTTAACGGTATTATTCATACGAGGGAAAAAAAGTTGTCATTTAAAAGATAGTAGGTGAGAATGTATACAATAATTAATTTTCAAAAGTAATAAAGTGAAAAGACTAAGGAATATTAGCCTATAACATAGGAATTCAGTATAAACGTAGACAAGAGTGGTTGCGTAGGATTTAAAAATACTTCTCTTAAACATAATGATACGAAATAAATTATAATGTTAAATAAATATAATTATAAGTTAATACATCAAAAAATAGAAAAGTTATTATATATTCTATGTGAAGAAAATCGAGCACTAACCAGCACTAACGTAGCACAAACGATGGGCGTCTTCAAAAAAGGGTTGTCTCTATTATTTTTTATACCGGGTGGCCAGGGAGATATCTCCCTAGCCACCCATAAGAAATCATGAGTTAGTGCCTCAGATTTAGAGTACTAACGATGAAAATCGAGCACTAACCAGCACTAACCTAGCACAAACGATGGGCACTTTCAAAAACCGGGTGGCTAAAAGTCGGGTGGTCAGGGTGACACACATCAAAACAGGGCATGAAAAACTGTTTGTGTAATCATAAAATTGTGTGCTATTCCTTTTTAAGTTATTATGGCTCTGGCGAGAGACCATGTAGGACCTAAATGTTAATTGTTGTCTAAAATGCTTATCTTTTATTTTTTACTTTTTTCCAATTTGCATAATATAAAAATTAAATCTTTTAAGAGAAATGTAAGCTACTGAACTTATATTAATTAAAGGCATCTACTATAAAATTAATCAAATTATTCGACTCACCACAATAATAGTCAAGGCCTGTTTGTAACATAAAATAGAAGCAATCTTAGCAGTACGTGATGAGTTAAAATGTCGGCCATTAATGTTTAAGAAATGTTATGTAGAGATTGTTATGTACTTCATCTTTACTGCAAGCATCAAAATATACAAATACAAAGTCAAGGCCTACTTTAATTTCTTGATAGAACTAGACCTTGAAATGGTGCATTGATCTGTCGATAAAACACATAACATCACGCTATTTCATCAGCGAGCGAAGCTGTGACGAAAAATATTAATGGTTGACTGGTTATATTTGTGTTTTAAGCTTGGAACAATAATTAAAATATATTAATTTATGTTCCATAAATCTTCTTTGTGCGTCTCCTTGATAGTTTGGAAATATCAACAAACTAAGAATGTAGATTAATTTATTTCTGCCTTACTTGATCGCCAACTCAACTGCTGTAATCCAATGATTAATTACAGAATATATTTCAATCTTAAATCCAAAGAGAAACTATATTTTGTTTTGGTTGTTTTATAATCACATTAATAGACAAATTATGATTATTTAACAAATAGAACTTACACACAGGTAACGTTCAACATCTTTATGTGATTTGATCTGACATTTACATGGATACATATTTAGACAAATAGATTAGGTTATCCCATTAAAAGTTAGAAGATATTAATTAAAATGGCACACAACAAGCAACAGCACACAGCTGAATATTTAAATGTTGATAAATAGATTTCAATACATTTATTATAATTGTGTTATTAAGAGATCTTGACGCCTTAAACCAAGGGTCGGCAATAGGTCGATCTCGTAAGAAAACTAAATCTACACGAAAAGGCAATCTTACCAATGCATTATTCCATTAATGTACAGCCCATAAGATAGGGCCATAATGTAATCCATCAAGGTAAGGGTAAACAGGATGTGCTGTAAATTTTATGTATTTTCTATGTAGTGGAGGAAATATTTAATTTAAGGAATAAATATAAGATGTATAAAAAAAAGTAGAGTGGATAAAGTAAGGGTGGATGCGGGACCTTCGATGAATGTAAAAGTCAATTGGGGCCCCAAAAAGTTGCTGACCCCTGCCTTAAGCCCTATGACCTCTGGTGTGTGTAATTCCAAATCCAAGAAAAATGGAGAGGGTGCACTTTTCAAGTCTACATATTGAAACCCCAAGGTTGTGGGTGTATTTTAAAATCAAATATTTCTAGCCCAATGCCTTAGACCACGTGGCTACTGGGAAGTACATCTTTGAACTCAATTAAGCAAGCAATTTTAAACTTTAAATATATAATCAGGTAAATCTTTAAGGTATGCGCCTTAGCCTCTCTTTTTTACGTTCACAGTGAACATGGCACATTAAACATTGTGACTTCTTGTTCTGGAAGATAAAGAACCAAGAATTATAAAAAGCTAAAACTTGGTTCTAACCACTTTCTTTGGGAAACTTTAGTTTTTGTTACCACACACAAATTGTGAGCCTGAAGTCTTAAACTGCGTGATTGTTAGTGCAGGAGGATCCCAAACCAAGGACCATGAAATATTAAACTTTGTATTATTATTATTGTTATTATTATTATTCAGGGAAACTAGTGTATGTGGATCTCGGTTTATTTTATTTTTACCCTACTAATTTTATAAAAATGAAATGTCTGCCTTTTATTTGTTTATTTATTTCTCAAACACGCCCAAGCTACTCTATAATTATTTGAGGAGACATAAAACATTTTAAAAATACCAGGTTCGTAGTGGGATTGCTCCAAATACCAGGTTTGTAGTGGGATTGCTCCAAATACCAAGTTCGTAGTGGGATTGCTCCAAATACCAAGTTCGTAGTAGGATTGCTCCAAATACCAGGTTCGTAGTGGGATTGCTCCAAATACCAGGTATGTAGTGGGATTGCTCCAAATACCAGGTTTGTAGTGGGATTGCTCCAAATACCAGTTTGTAGTGGGATTGCTCCAAATACCAGGTTTGTAGTGGGATTGCTCCGAATACCAGGTTTGTAGTTGGATTGCTCCAAATACCAGGTTTGTAGTGGGATTGCTCCAAATACCAGGTTTGTAGTGGGATTGCTCCAAATACCAGGTTCGTAGTGGGATTGCTCCAAATACCAGGTTTGTAGTGAGATTGCTCTAAATACCATGTTTGTAGTTGGATTGCTCCAAATACCAGGTTTGTAGTGGGATTGCTCTAAATACCATGTTTGTAGTTGGATTGCTCCAAATACCAGGTTTGTAGTGGGATTGCTCCAAATACCAGGTTCGTAGTGGGATTGCTCCAAATACCAGGTTTGTAGTGGGATTGCTCTAAATACCATGTTTGTAGTTGGATTGCTCCAAATACCCCAGTAATTCATAGATATGTGAAATTTCTAAGTGGAGTTTGGTGAAATGGGAGATTTAGAAATTTTCAAAACTTGTGTAAAAAACTACTTCTCGTTGAACCTGCTTTGTTGGCCGCATGGTCTAAGGCGTCACTCTCACATTAGACTAGACTACCGATGGCAGGAGTATCGGGGCTCGAATCTCGGTCAGATGGACTGAGGATGGTTTTTCCTAAATAATTTTCTATGCTACCTCCATGCAAATAAATTTACACCTTATCTAATCTAAATTCAACCTTCCTCATCCATAGCTCGATAGCGTAATTAATACATTACATGCATAAAACCCGAACAGGTTTTAAGTTGTGATGATCAAAAAATACTTCTCATTGTTGTAGAAGATTGAAATTTGTCAGGCAAGTATTAGAGCCACCCCAAACACTCTGAAAAAAATTACAATTTTAAAATGAATGATCAGCAAACTATAAAAGTGCCCCCCCCCCTCACATTATAATTTCCTTAACTAATAGAATAAAACATTTCTCATATCTGGACATTTAAATACACATGGAGGGACAACTTTAAACAACAATAAAAGTCTGAATATTTAGATACATAATATAGAGGGACAATAACAATAACAATAAAAGTCTGGACATGTATTATCTTTGTCAAACTGTGATGCTTTTAGTTCCTGTATGTTTCGTAACAATGTATATAATTTATGTTTACCTATCTTATGATTGCTCCTAGGAAACTATTACTTTCTATGGATTCGTTTGTGAATTCAGTTTACGGGCTGAGCAATGTTGCTTTTCAAGGATTGGTTTAGTAATTTATTGTTTGACATTTGTTTTCGGATTTGAAATTATTATATAAAGAGTGAAGCCGGATCTTGAACATAACAAATTCTATATAGAATTAAATAGCCAAAGCTATTATTTATGCTTTTAGTGAGGCTCTGCCTTAAAATATGAGTGAAGAATGACCCTGAACACGGGGTGAGTCCTGGATATCTTAGTGATTAGAGCATTGACGTACTAAGCCAAAGGTCCCGGGTTCGATTCCCGTGTCCAGGTGTCATATTTCAATTTTCAAAATATGAAATTCTATATAATTATGATATTTGTCTGTCTGCACAAATTATTCAAACACTTCTAAACATCCTAGAAATCTAATATTTGGAATGATCATAGATTTTAATATAATGTTCTGTAGATAGTTACTAAAATCGAAACTTTAAAATGGCAAACTCAAAATAGTGGATCGAATTAGGCCAAAAACATTGATAGTGTATTATTCCTTTTCTTTACTGTAAAGTCTTAGGCCCACAGTTCTAAGTAACTTTCACTTGTTTTAACTTTTTAACAACCATTTATTTATGCACACGTTACTCTTCTTTCTGTTTTCTCGTAATTAGTACCAATAATCGAGAGGACAATTACTCTGTCTAGAGAAGTTATAACTTAATCTTTAAAATAAATGTCAGTTTTTAACACTTTTAAGTCAGCCTACTTTATAAGTTTTGTTACACAATTTCAAACAATAAAGGATTAATATCTATATATAATTTAAGATTTTGTAATTTTCCCCGTGATTCATTTTATATACTATATATTATCAAAGTTAATTTATAGCTTCCCCGTGTGAGGGACGGTACTATACCATCACACTATCTATTCAGTAAGCGAAATAATGTCAAAAATACTGGGCGTAAGCAGTGAACATTCATCGCGACTGGTATGACGGGAACATGAGCTGGGGTGTGGAGGGGGAGGGCCCGTGTTTCTCCCAAGCCCGAATTAATACTTTTGGGGGCCCTGTGCCAAGTAGAACTTGGGGCCCTAAGAAGTTAGCTCCCCAATGCATGATTTTGAATCTTATATATACATCATACATGGATAGTTTTATTTAGAGATAAACTTTTAGCAACCATGGTGAGTACCGCGAGTATTGTTACCAACGTATTAATTATTAATACTATAGTAACTATTAAACTATACAATCTATTATATTCTGAGTTGATTATAGTACTGTAAATCAATAGCTAGTAATATAATAATACTGGGAATTATATAATCATAGAATATTTCAGTGTAATTACATTTTGCGTAGTCCGCCGTCTGCAGATAAAATAGTAATAGTGTTTAGTTTAGTAAAGATATTGCATTATTTAAAACTTTTTTTGCGTTTTTCTCACGTCGCATTTAGTTAATTCTTCAATATTAATAATTTTATTATTTTACCTCAGAAATTATTGTTAATAGAAAATTAATGTTTATTTTTCTGTCAAAAGTCAACGGTACTGTCTGCAGATATGTAGTATTTCCGGTTTGCCTAAAGCAAAGGTTGCGTTAATTTATTAGCACGGACTGTCGGACGTAATACAGGCTACCAGCGCCCTTCGATTGGGGAATATATAGATTAGTTTGGGATATATTTTGCGAAAAAACATTAAAATAGCCTATTGAAATATTGAAATGTAATATGATCACAAAGTAAATATGACGAGTTAAAGTGGTTTATTTGCCAGACGGATGGGGGCCCCTAACCTCGGGGGCCCCTGTGCGTGGCACACTTGGCACAGGCCTTAATCCGGGCCTGGTTTCCCCTTCAATCTTCGTACGCACATAAAAAACTGCTTTTGAAGTTTAATTCTTTTATAGCATTTGAAGTTGTCGAATATGTTGATTTACTGTTTAATGCGAGCGAAGCCGCGGGCAAATTCTGCTCGCCAAAATGTTTTGTCAGTTTCACGTTAAAGTAAGTTTACCCACCTGTTTAACATAACTACAAAAAAAAAATCTCAAGGGGGTTGAATCCAGAACTTTTTTTTTTACTTTTCAACAGTCAGGAAAATCCAAAGTGCCTTAACAACCATACTTTATGACATAATATGGAACTAGCAGTTTAGGATATAACACAGAGCTAGCAGTTTACGATATAAACTGAATTATCACCTCACGCTATCACTGGAAATAGAAATAAACGATATAGCCGGAAATATCACTTTGTCCACCTGTTTATGCATATTAAGTAAATCACACGGAATTCAGTGTTTGAAAAGGGAATTAATTCTTTTGAAACTAACGTATAAACAAGGTATTTGATATGCTAATCAATTAAATAAGTTTAACAATCCCATTAGTACTCAAAATTTTACCTCTAATAATTTTAGTAGATATTGTCAAACATGATAAAGGTTCAGAAAAATTTATGTGGATAGCCAGCAAGCACAAATATGCGATTTGTACTATAAACAATGAAAATGAAATAGTTGTAATATATTATCAATTAATTAAATTAATTAATGTAATTAATCATTATAATTACTATGCCCTACTTAACTAATAATAATATTATTTATTACTATTATTATACATTATTTATAATATATATTTTTAACTCTTTAAACGCTAAACATTCCAACAATTTAATATGAGCCAATATTTTGTTGGTATATTTAAAAATAATTATTATTCTCTAATGGTTAACATATTAATTGATGTTTTTAATATCGCCGTTAACAACGGATCTATCTCAAGCAAATTATAGGGATAGTAATTTATAATAAATGAACCGATATCTGCACATGTCCATGTATGTCCTCCCAGGGCTATTACCCAAACCCTAGAGCAGGCTTGTCTATCTTGCTGCCCTCGGCAAAATATTTTTGCGGTTCAAGTTTAAAAACATATAACGTCACCCAGGAGCTCCACATGATCACACTTAGCTTGTGTAACATCTATTATATGTATTATTTGCTGTACTGTACTCAATTTCAATTATTATAATAATTTTAATGTAATATAGTAGTTATTAGTCCATAGGCCTATCATGTAACAGTAGTCTGTTTAATTTATCTGAAAATTGAAAATACCGTACACGGAAGAAAAGAGAGTACCGAAATCTGGCAACAGCTTGAAGAGTACATGGGTACACAGAGGGAAAACATGCCCACCGCCCGTCACTTGTCTCTGCTGAATGGCACATTATGATATGAGAAACCTCAGTCTTCCGCTATACTTTGTGAGTATATCATGTTAGTAAAAACAGTTTTTAATAATCTTGTGAAGTCTAACAAGATGAATAAGTCTATTACAGTAAAAAGACGCACAATCTAGGATAAAATCCGGGCGTTTCAAATTTGTTGGAAAATCAATATTCTTTTTACAAACAATGGTGGAAAAATACAGTGTCTGGTGTGTTTCCAAACATTGTCGGTATCAAAAGAAATCTATCTGAAGCGGCATTACTCATTTTTACATGAGAAAAATCTTAAGAAATATTAAGGAACTGCCAGAACTGTTAGAATGCTTAAAAACTACAAGGAAACATTTAAAATCAAACAGGTATATTTAAAAAAGTTCCAAAAACACAAACATCATGTCTGGATGCCTCCTATATTGACGCTCTTGAATTGGCTAAATCAAAAAAAAATCATTCAGTGATGGCCAGATAATTAAATAATGTGCTGTAGAAATGGCCAGATTATATATATATATCATGACACAGCTATGGCGGAAATTTTGAAACTGTTCCTTTGTCTCACCAAATTAATGCAAGAAAGATTTCCATCATGGGGAATCATGCCTGCAACAAGGTACTTGCAGTTATTGAAAGAATAAATATTATTCAGTTTGCCTGGACGAAAGTACTGACCAAACAGATATTAGTCAGTTATTTACGAATGAATAATTACTGGCTTTGTGCAGGAATCAACTAGAAGCGTTGATATTTAAGAGGCAGTCCAAAGTGCAGTGAAAAAACATGGTGGATTTGACAAATGAACATGTATTATTTACTGATGGTGCAAAATCTACGAATGGCAGTACAGTTGGGTTGGCTGTTCTTTTACCAAAAAATGGAATCAATTTTATTTCAATTCGTTGCGTTTTCCATCAAGAGGAATTATGTGGAAAATCATTCAAGCAGAGTGAGGGGATAGATAAAAGATAAAAATTACCAACAAAATTCGCCGAGGAAATAGGTCACTCACTAGTTGAAATTTTCGGGCACTGTTCGAAGAGTTGTAATCTTCGTATGGTGATATATTATTGCAATTGGTAGTAAGGTGGCTCAGTGCCAGGAAATGTGTGATAAGATTCTTTGCTCTTTGAAGAGAAATTCAGACATTCCTAACACAGCAAGGGAAGAAGTTTCTCTCTGAGATAGCATTCTTTACAAATATCACAGGCCATTTAAATTAGCTAAATTTGAAACTCCAAGCAAAGGAGGAGACTATCCCAACCTTATGTGGTCATGTGATTAGCTTTTTAAAAAAACTTGACATTTTCAATATAAGTCTGGAAAAAAAAGTTTGGATCATTTCCATTCATGCTTGGAACTATCCGCAGAAAATTGTGAAAATTATAATTTCGCAAGCTTTGCATCAAACATAAACATCGTCCAGGAAGAGTTTGATGCAAGATTTAAAGAGTTTTATGAATTTTGGGGTGTTATTACACCTTTTAGAAACCCGCTAAGTGTGAATAATGAAGACCAAGATTCTAAATATCAGCTGGAACTACGTGACCTGCAAACAGATACTTTTCTAAGCACCAGATAAGAAAAAAGCATCAACATCTTCAAGCTATTATCAGAAAATCAGTTTCCTCATCTCCATGATTTTGGACTTCAAATATCTTCCATGTTTACAAGTACTTACCCATGTGAAAGTGCCTTCTCAAATATGAAATATATAAAGTCCCGTTACAAAAGTTCTCTCTCAGACGACTCTTTGATGAATTTTCTGAGGCTTGCCACTACAAATGTCACCGTGGATATGCAAGCACTTGTAGCAGAAACAGACCGCCCACAACATTCCCATTAAAGAAATGTAGGTATATGTGCAAATTTTGTTTCCAAATGTTTTTAGTGTATGATGTTTCTGCTTGGTATCTAATTAAAGTTATTCTTTACTGAATGTTTCTATATTCATCATTCGCATTAAATATCAATATATTTTCACTTAGGTCTTAGTTCAAGTCAATTATCCAAATGATTACAAAATATGAATTAGATTAGACTAGAAAATTCAAAGAAATTAATCTCAAATCAAACAAAATAGCTCAGTAAAAAAGTAACGGATTTTCCGTTTAAGAATATAAACTTTAAAAACATTGTTTGTTGTTCTATTGGCCTAATTTCCACGTGTGCGACCCACACACTGTCTAGGAATATAAAATGAGGTCCTTAGCTAACTTCAAGTGGGATAGCCCTGCCATAGAGAGTTGACATTTGGTAGGGATGTTACATAGCATGCACTTTTTATGAAAAAGCCTGAAACTTGAAAAATTAGAAATATCAGATCCAAAATGGCGCATAAAACGTACAAATTGATTCTTATAGAGCTGAAATTTGGTATGGATGCTATGGGGCATTCAATATTTATGAAAAAATACCAAAACCTAAGAAATACAAAATGGTGAATCCAAAACGGTGGGCTAAAAATACAAAATGAGTCATAGAGAGCTTAAATTTAGACTATCTTTATGAGGAAAATCTGAAACTTGAATACTCCAAGATGGCAGACGTAGCGTACAAATTGAGTCCGAGTTGGTTGAAATATGGGGCTCAAAATTTCCTAAGCATTTAGAAAAAAGCTTTCTCTATGGTCAAGAATATAAATTTTCAATAACTTTTGATAGTACCCTAAACCATATTTTCTGATCGCAAAATACCCTAGTTACCGATACCACGGACTAATAAAACCTTAAATATAAACTAACAAATAAATGATGATTATCTTAAAGGGGATGCAGTTATAATTGCATGTCTAGAAATCAGGGGGGAAACTAGCACCCAACTAGGAGCGACTGAACAATTAAAATAAACAAATTATGTGGCTATAACTCACGACAAATCACGATTCTCATTTTTATTATGTTTCTGTAACAGTGTATATTCTTTCACTCATGCTCCTTGGTTAACTGTGATGCCATTATTTCATTAGGTTTCTGTAAAAGAGGTTATCATAGTTGCTTGGATTATATATAACTATTTATATCTGTCCTTAAGAATTGCCTTTTTAACATTATTTGGGTGCAAGATTTTAGGCTATATTCAAATTTAAAAGTTACCAAATAAATTGGGCTATCTTGGTATTTATCAGCCTTTTTATGATGTTATTAAATTGTCCACTAAGGATATTTCAGTTCCTAGTCTATCAAATTAATTAACACAATATTTTGTCCTATTTTTATTTTGTGTTTATATTTACTAGTTTGATTAGCTATTCCTTATTTAGTTATTATTTAGCTATAATGAACGGAGACCAGACATTTCAATCTCAATTCAAGTTGCATCTCCCCTCAGTTGAAACGTAAACATTCAGAATGAGGATGACTCCGGCCGATGCAGCTTTAATCAGAGAATAAAAACTAATAATTATTATTTGGGATGAAGTGACCACATCACCAAGTCCGGCGGGTAAACTATTGAAAAGCACCGTATATTGATAAATAGCTCTCCATCAAGTTGTAAAGTAATTTTGTTGGGTGAAGATTTCCGTCAATGTTTACCACTGTTTCTCCATTCACATAGAGCTGCTATATAACAAACAACGAGGGCAGAGTTTGTGACATTGAGGCCAGAGTTGGTGACATTGAGGCTGAGTAGCAGTTTGCGTTTACAAGACCCAAACGATAGTTCATTGCTGCTGAAGCTGGAAGACGGAAACAAAACCAACTATTTGTACTTCACTCGCAACAGTTCCCATTCTGACTGGATGTTTCATTGACAATTATTGTAGTTCCCAGGGCACTCTTGATACAGTTCATGTCTATCTTCCTCAATGGTGCGCCGCGCAGCAGACATCAGATAGTAGCCAGTACAAAGAAATGGTCGAGATGACTTTGTAGAGTAAGAGACAAAAATCTTTGAAAAAATGTAGTATATCAAGATTTTTTCTAAATTGATATTATATTTAAAATGAACAAAATAATATCTCCATTGAACTCCTTTCCTAGTCTGACACAAGGCAGGATTAAAATATTTACTAAATATTCTGTTTGAATAACACTAGATACTCGAGAGAAGTTGGGCTGAGATAAGAATCTTGTAGCAAAATGTTACATCGATCTACACTTCCCGAACTCTCATGTTCTTCGTGGCATTATTTTCCTTAAGTACCGATAACATGACATGGACATTCTCGTTATGATAAATCTAAAAATATATTAAAATAACAGAGAAAAGTCTTGCGGCGAAATCCTAGATTACTTGTGTCGGGGACAAACTCAGCCACTAGTTCCCAGATAAGAAAAACGAAAACCAATTCAATTGCAACATGTTAGTTTTGAACCCCGGCCTCCTGGGTACAAGCCAGTCAATGTTGTGTGTCCAGTAATCTTACTTAGTTCAAAATGACTATATACCTTACAAAGTATGTTTTTTATTATTAAATTATGCTTTCATAATGACTAGATAGACGACACCACCTCTTGTGTTAATTTTGTGTTTCAAGGCCAACCTCATTGGTAAACATTCTATAATAAACAAATCAAATTTCTTCCAGCGAAGTAACCACACGCTCATATTTCTCTTCCTTGTATTGAAATACCGCCACCGCGTTCATGTGTGACAGCTTTATAGCAGCCGAGTGTGAACATACACACATGGTACATAAACACTTCAAACAACTGACGTAGCGGTCATCTAGATGGGAAGAAACCTTTTGGACATTCAAAGAATATGATAAAACCGTTTTAATTTACGTCAAGTCATGTTCTACTGCTGTCACTTTTGACGAATAGTATCAAATAGTAGCTTAAAATAATATCAGCACTGATCGCAGAGAAAATGTTGGTGTTTTCTACAAGTTTCTTCCTGCAATAGTCTTTCAATACGTACGGACACGGGGATTGGAAGAGAGAGAACAGGAAGTGTTTGAACAAAGTAAGTTGATTAATTATTAATGTTTGTACAGTCTGAAATCAATTAACAACACAGCAACCAGACTCCAGATCTTTGACTTGCTACTTTGTAAAAACAACTCCTCCAGTTGTTCAATGTTTATTTGCAGTTCATCACAAAGATAAGACCCAAGACGTGCTCTAGGCCTTGTCCTAACATTTATTTGGGGGAGGGCAGAGAATTTTCAAAATCTTTAATCCTTCTTGATGTTATTTCATATATTTTAAACATATAATTGGTGTTTTAGGTATATTATAAAAGTTTAATAAGGTACTAACCGAGGCGTTGTGAGGGGGTTAACACCTGCCCCCAAATAGCCCCCTGTCCCTGGAGTGAATGAAATACTTGAAGCATTTCAATGTTCAGTCACTGTCTCACCGTTAGTGAAACAACAATAAACAATCGACTAGTAAGCAATTCCACCAGTAGTGGTACAATATCACGTTGTAAATATCAATGCGCTTCTTTTATCATTATGTATTTTAATATCACTCTAAAAACTTTAGAAATAACATTATATCATAATTCAATCTGAACCACCAAATGAAAAGAAACATATATTTCATTATTTGTGTATTTGACTGTACATTAAGAGATTTAATGATAATTTAGGCCATGGAGGAGCCAATATTTTCAACATAAAAATATTATAAAAGTATGAATTAAATGTTTTGTGGGACGTTTGGACACTAAAACATTCAAGATATCTAGTTTGGAACATTCAAATAAAAGGTATTTGTGAATTAAAATTAGACAATGTTTTGTTGTTGAAAGAACGTAACACAATAATTCCAAACAAGGTTATGTTTTACTAAACAACTTTATTTCAAATAAATGTTTATGTTGTAACTGGAGATCATCTGTGCTGTGTACAGTGACAAACGTGTTGTTTATTCCGAACCATTTATAGATCCTCCAAACATATTATTATTGTTGTTATTTAGTGGGAGTCACAACATTTTTAAGGTAATCGTGACATATTGTTTTTGCGTGCATAGTTACTATATAATAATCTGCCACAGTAGAGCGACCAATAGCGACATATCAAATGACTCATCCCTCTGGTTGGTCGGCGGGGAGTCACGTCTGCAAGATAAGCCAGTGTAGACTTGAAGTGTCTCCAGCCACGAGACTGGAAGAGTTGACACTTGCGAAGTGGCGGGCTCAGTGCAATGGGCGTTGCGCGGCATTGTTGGATTGCGTTAGTTTGTAGTTTGGGGCTTATAGCTAGCAATGGAAGAGTACAAGCTTTCATGAGCTATCAAGTTCCGTCTCATGGCGGCTGTCCGTTCAATTTTGGACGTGGATCCAACAGTTTTATAGATAACAATGTGGACATGAGATCAACTGTGGAAGAAGCTTTCCCTCAACAATGCGGGATATCTTCAGGTACATAAGGTTTCATCTTATACCAATACACAGTAAGATTATTTACAAGTTTTCCTTTCCTTTATCAAACATTTTATAAGATAATTATATTAGTAAAAGTGTCATATGAACAAATTTGATGTTTTAGACAGTACTTAATTTTCCTTTGGTGGGTCATATATTATTATTATTATTATTATTATTATTATTATTATTATTATTATTATTATTAGCACCACGACTTACTACCCGTTTGGATTATACGCACTTACGCTAATGTTTAATGGTAGGGTGATTGTGAGATGAAATGGAGGACCTACAGTTTAACGTGGAATCCGAACCACGGTGGAGGCCTGACATTCCACACATTCACAAGTTGTGATTAATACACGCCTTGTCAGAGGTGTTGGGTCATAGACAAATCAATCTTAAATTATGTTGATACACCCTTTATCTTAGTCAGTATTATGTCTGCCTTCTGAGCTAAGGGTCACGGTTCCAATTCCCGGCAAGGCAGTAAAGTCTATCATTGCTGAAGTGTGGGTTTTCTTTTCGCAGTGATGAATTAACGGCTGGGGGCTGGATGTTGTGTCTGTTCTATATTTAAATTAGTTTATAAGTTGTGTGCTTATATAATCTAGTCTAGAAAGTAAATGTTAAACACCTCAGATGATGATGATAATAATAATAATAATAATAATAATAATAAGATATGTGATACCGACGAACATTGCATAGCTTTTCAATTTTATAATATCTTCTACCTTTGTTCTATATTGTGATGTCAGCTAACAAGGTCAGCTATCAGTGACGTCAAATATTCAAGCGCTTGACCAAATTTATATATTCATGCAGGGAAAACAACCCATATATCGACAAATATATACATTTTTATATTATACTAGTTTTTAATCCCGTCTATGAGAGGATGGTGCCAATATTACCCAACCTAACAAAACCGAACCTTTAATTTGTAGATGCATAAAAGGTTAGGTTTTGTTAGGTTGACTTAGCTTGTTATAAAAGTATATTTCTGTCACTTAAGTATATTAAGAGTGTCTAAAGTTCAAAATAACTGAATTAATTTTATTTTTTGTAAATAAGTTACACAATTTCTTGATATACTATATTTTTTGTGAATACTCCCGGGTTTTTCTGTATCAATGTCTCCTGATTTGATCCTTCAACGTTTTAACCCTTACCTCTGTTGAGCTTCGCTCCCTGGCAAAAGCCACGTGCAACTTGTCCAAGGTTTTACCTTATTAATAACCATTGAGAACGCCAGTTTAACTGGGAACTGCCTTCGTCTCGAAATAAGAGGAAGGTCAGGGTATACAGGGGCCGAGTCGAATGAAAATGAAACACATTCCCTTGGCGGCTGCTAGGTGAGTTCCATTACATGGCCCTGTTTATTTATTATCACACACACACAAACCAACAAACATTAGTTGTATTTATAAGGTTATGTCATTTGTTACTCTGCAGTGTTAACTATCTTTTAGTTAAAGTAGTAGTCAGTTTGTGTGAATACATATCTAGACTATGTAAATGTAAGCTAAAATTAAAAATTATGTTTAACTTTTCCTGTAAAATTCTCATTGAACAAATACAAACTTTTTATTAGCTAATATTAAATGAATTCAAACCAGCCAAACCATAAACACAGGTCACTGTATTATAATCTGCAATTTATAATCTAGTTTATCCTTGCTTTGAAATGCAAATAACAAAAATGTTGACGAAATTAAATGATTAGATAAATCACGTTTTATATTTTATACATTTTATTTTTTATCAGTTTCCTAGTTTGAAAATTTTGCGCACACTTTGAGTGATTCCTCTACCATTTTCACCAAATATTAGCTTTCTATCTCATTGAGCGTTGCTAAACATTCTTTGGACATAAATACAAACATCTACATACACCATTAAACTTTTATTAATATAGGTGCTACCAGCAGATTGAATGAATGTAAACATCATCATCATCATCATCATCAACAACTGTCTACAGCCTTGTGGCCAGGTCAATTTGGTAAAATGCTTCCATCTTCCTCTATCTTTCCACCATTTTTCCTCCTTTAATTGCTTCCATTCTTTTCCTCTCACTTGCATACTTTCTGTTATCTGCTCCTCCAATCTCTTTCTTGGCATCCCTTGCGGTCTTTTTCCTATATATATATCCATTTTCTTTGGCATTCTCTCCTTTTCAATCCTTACATGCCCATATTATCATCTAAGTGTTGCTTCCTCTACTATCTCATGTTCTCCCTGTAACCCCAGTCTTTCTCAGATAGCTTCATTCCTAATCTTGTTTCTCAAACAAGCTGCTTTAAATGTGAAACAATTCATTAGTTCTGGTTGAGAGTTAGCAATGTCTGGTGGCAGCAATACACGAGATACGATTGACGCTTGGCTGGCAAGTATTCCTCTCATTTTGTTCAATGAAACTGTATTCAGATGTACGCGTGTATCAAGAAGGGGATACTAAAATTATGGACTCAATCGTCTCTTTTTATTTCTTATACCTCTAACCGACGGTTTCGCAGATACTATAATTATTAATCACCGATTTTTGTGGAATTTACACGACAGATTTTATAACTACACTCTCGACCAGAAATATATCGGTTCTTCTTTCATTTTCAAACTTAATAACATCAACATAATTTTGATGCATACAGTAGACCTACACAAAACATTGTCTTCAGAGACAAAATTAAAATTAACTAATAATAGTTTCTAGACTCTTGTCTAAATGTAAAAATCACCCATAATTCCATATTCCTCATGTAAATACTAGTAACGTTAAAAAAATATATTATTTTATTGTTTAACTCATTTGTAAATATATTTTGTTTTTGTATGACCCGCCTCGGTGGCGTAGTTGGCTAACGCGCCAGTCGTGTTGAGCCAGACCACCGAGGACGGGGAGATCGAGGTTCGAATCTCGGTCGGGTGAACTGAGGGTGGTTTTTCCTAAATGGTTTTCCACTCTCCCTCCACGCAAATGCGGGTTCACTTCCTCTAAATTCAACCTTCCCAATTCCTAATCCATTAGTGTAATTAGTACTTAAGCGTATAACCCCAACGGGTAGTAAGACGCGGTGCTAAATAATAAAAAAATAATAATAATGTTTTTGTATGAGAAATAGTTCTTACTTTTAGGCCTTTTTAAGTAAAATATGTGATTTAAATGTTATTGAATATTGAGACGTAATCTCTCCAATTATATTCATCTTCCCGTCCTAATAACTGAGATGCTACTCACCTGCAGGTTATTGTCCTAGTAACTGAGATACTACTCGCCCGCAGGTGTTATTATCCTAGAGGTTGAGACGACACTCATCTGCAGGTGTTATTATCCTAGAGGTTGAGACGACTCTCACCTGCAGGTGTTATTGTCCTAGAGGTTGGGATTACACTCACCTGCAGGTGTTATTGTCCTAGATGCTGAGACGACACTCACTGCAGGTGTTATTATCCTAGAGGTTGAGATGACACTCACCTGCAGGTGTTATTGTCCTAGACGCTGAGATGACACTCACCTGCAGGTGTTATTATCCTAGAGGTTGAGACGACTCTCACCTGCAGGTGTTATTGTCCTAGACGCTAAGACGACACTCACCTGCAGGTGTTATTATCCTAGAGGTTGAGATGACTCTCACCTGCAGGTATTATTGTCCTAGAGGTTGAGATGACACTCACCTGCAGGTGTTATTGTCCTAGACGCTGAGATGACACTAATGAACAATAGGGTGCGAGTGAGCACGCTGGCTATGTAGTCCAGTACAGAAGCGTATTAAGGTGGAAAAACGGAATATCAAGCAGACAATGTGTGAACTTACATAAATGGCATCATGAAATAATCATCCGTTGAGTCCCAAAAAATACCGGCTGGGCTAAATCCACAATGGCGGAAAATAGACCACCCCATTGGATTTTTACTTTTTTGAGCCTAATGGCTGAACAAAACAAGTTAGGTAAAATCATAATAGAAACACCACATAATTGATGACATGAATAATGTATATTATGTGTTCATGACACATTTTTATCGCACTGTACAGGTTGCTTAGTATTGTATGTTACTGAGAAGAGGAGAACAATTTGGTTAAGAAGCTGTTTTTGATTATTAAAAGAAATGGTAAAAGTTGTGGATGGATAAAAATTACATAGAAATCATTCTTAGTACATTTGTATAGTTGGACATGAGAACCAGAAATGGATACAACAATATGGAATATGGCGCGTGAGGCGGCCTTATAAAACGTGGCCTGTTCCCAGCGCTCTGTTTGTTTGGCACTGATGCCGGGATCACGATCAACTTAACGTTAACTTAAAGTTAACTTAACATAACTTAACGTAAAGGATCTCCTCATGTGTTTAAATGGAGGCGATCACGATGCAGTTAACTTAACGTTGACTTGCAGTTAACTTAACGTAAGAGATGTCCTGGGAGGTCTTTTACTAATTTAAGTGAAGGTTACTTGAAGGGTATCACGTGATCTAGCCAGCCAATCACTATGCGAGTGACGTCAACAGGGCTATTTAGTAACTCATTTTTGGTATTATGACCAATGTTTAGCGTAAGTTCTAGTGATCAGACATTGAAACAAAATAATCAAACTATAATAGGAAAGCTACATTTATCAAAAAAGTTTTGTAATATATATTTATTATATCGATTGAAAAATGTAAACATTCACAGATCATCACTATAAAACTAGTACAAATCACAGATCATAATCGAGAATTAAAATGTTTGGCTCGAGTTGTTACGTTAAGTTACGTGAATCGTGATCACACATACGTTAAGTTAACTTTAAATTAACTTTAAGTGAACGTTACGTTAAGTTCATCGTGATCCCGGCATCAGTGAACACGTGCAAGTATGAACACGTCACTTAGAGTCATTACATTCTGTATATCACAACCAGTTTTCTGCTAGCTGTTCGGGTGTTCGGATTGTTGCAAGAGTTAATATATCTGTGTGCGTTTTTATGTTGAATACGTTACAATGGAATATGAACTATGTGCTATTTGCAAGAGTAAATTCAAAGAGGGTGACAAGTCTATTGAGGTGAAAGCTGGCCTAGAAAATATTAGGAGAATTATTGTGCCATAAAAAGATGGAATTTATAATCTACTTGTAGGTAAAGAATCGGTGCCGCTGCATAAGAATGCTAGAAAGGATTACACTCAAAGGGTGAAAAATACGTACCAGGATGAAAAGTCTGGCCAGTATCTTATAAGAGTGTATTCAAGTTTTAATTTCAAGACAAATTGTTTGTTTTGTGGGGAACTCACCGTTGTTAATAAGGAGCATCCCAGTTGGAGTTAAAGAAGAACGTTAGAATGTTGTACGTGAAAGGAGAATATGATTGGGGACAAATTGTTCTTTCAAGAATAAACGCTGTAATAGATCTAGTTGCTGCAGAGGCACAATATCACCGCGATTGCTATCCTAGATCTGGATCTGTACACCCATATACTAAAGGAGTGCAAACCAACACTAATGCACTAGATGCAGCTAAATCAGAGTGATTCGCAAAATTAAGTGAGTACCTAGAAAGCCACGAAGACTGTCAGCATTAATTGGAGGATCTGTTAGAACAATTAAAACAGATTTCACCATATAATAAGTGCTACAAAGGTAAACGCCTGAAAAAAATTAAAATATCACTACGGAGATTTTGTTGCTTTTTGTCTCTCAGGGGGAAAACGAGGGTTGGTCATTTGTTTTGTGGTCTTTCTTCTCGTATTTTGAACGATAAGTGTTATGAGGACTGTCTCAATAGCCAAAGAGATGAAAGAAAGAGAATTTTTGAGGCAGCCGCCATTATTACCATAAAAAACATTTGCTCACGCTGGTACGATTGCGACACATACCCAAGCACTGAGGTTATGGTTGAGGGAGAATGCAAAATGAAGCCAGAAAATCTGCATAGCCCTCTTCGTGAAGTGATAACATGATTACTTTGAATGGTGTGTCTTCAACGCAAATTTATGGAGGGCTCACAGCAAAATCCCGCTACCTTAACTTATTGTAGATTACAGGTCCTTTATGCAGTACCGATTCCTATCTTTCTTGGGGCGGATTCAAGGAGGCGTCAATGGAGACTGATCCTCACCCCTATTCGACTTCAGCGGTGCTGCCTCTGCCCTTCTCAAACTTGGCTCCTACTAATCTGTTGACGAGCTACACTTGTCTTCACCATGCCACTGAGGAGTGTAAAAGCAAAACCAGAAGTGGTGCGTGGTTACTCTCTACAAACCATTGTACAATAAAACTCTAGATATTGTGTCTTCTACATATAAGGATAATCCTCTTAACGATGTTGTGATTCGCCTAGATAGTTTCCACCTTTTAATGTCTTATTTGGGAGCTGTTGGTTATCTCATGGAAGACATTGACATTGAAGAATTATGGGAGCAAGTGTATGCTAGAAATGCACCTGCATGCAGTAGAGTGTATGCTACCACACTTGCATTTGGTGGTTCACATTCCTTAAGCCAAATCAACCCTTGTGTACCTTCAAAACATGATGCGGTTGAAAGAACACGCGTCAACAATAATTATTGATTTTAAGAGATTTGTTAAAAAAAAGGTGTTTTTTTACAGTACGCAGAACCAACAAGATTTGGAATGGAACATGGACTGGCATGGCCATCGAGCAAGTGCTTATGATATCACTGAAGGTTCAAGGAGGATCAACCCTCGGGCATGGTGTGACAGCGCCCTCCTTGTCTCACTGAGTGAATTCAATGCCTCCATGTATGCAAGTCAGAAGAAATAGAATCATTTTGTGACGTTTTACCGGTAAATTCTTATCAGCACGTGAAGCTGAGATATTCTCGCCAGAGCCTGGATAGTACAGATGGAAAGATATTTATGAAATGGCTAAGGCAGCACTCTCCATTTGAAGGCCCTCCCAGAATCCTGGTTTCATTGAGCAATGGTCTAATAGGGGATTCATCTGTGAACTGTGATGTGGCTGTGAATATAGGTATTGCTTCAGTGAAATCTATCGTCCGAAAATCATTCACACAGGTCCACTTTCAGCGCAAAAACAAATGAAAGAATCTAGCAGCCATGAGCAGAACTGTAAAGATAGATGGATAGAATGTAATAGTTAATACCAATCAGCTTATCCACAGTATTATTTGTGTTGTGAGAATGGAAGAGGAACTCAAGCTATTCTTAAAATATGAACTTTATCATACTCTCCCTACTCTTTTTAATGACCTGACTATTCGAAAAAGAACTACTGGTATGTCTTCTCTTGCGGCGGTGCTTGAGAATAGTTGTCCTTTGATGAAAGCTTACCACAAAGTCCTTTTTACGTTTTAGACGGTTTCTCCACAAAGAAGTTTGGCAAAAATTAGCTAATTTATCTCAAATTTATTGCCACTACATATATTTCGTAATTAAAAACTATGGCACTAGTAGTGATATTGTATCAGTGGAGATTTCTGTGAGTCCTACAACGATAGCAACTATATCGCAATACGTATTCCTTTCGAATTCTATAACAACACGAGATCCATAGATCTTCTCGCTGCTAAGATAAGATCCGCCAGCATTCAAGTATTTCAAGCTCCCGTTTACGCAGACACCATGATCGTAAATTCCAGGTTCACAAACGTGCCAAAGAATAAATTTCAGTTATCAGAACCTTCAGTAGGCTCTAGGAGATGTCATTGGAAATATTCTATTTATTCATGCAATAACAGTATGCGATCAGCCTCCTCAATGTTCAGGAAAGGAAAACGGACTGCTTTCAATCTTTTGAAGACGGAGAAGAAACTCAGAAAAGAATTGCTTATTTTCAACGAAAAGATATCCTCTTCCTAAAATATTGCTTTGACAGGAAAACATTTTATTACTCGTATGTGTGGGGGTAACGTGAACGATGGCCTAAACAATACAAGATACAAACTTTACGTTAGCATAATAGCAAAGCAGACAATAAGAGCCAGGTTTTACCTGTCAGTCCTACCACCAACATCTGCTGCAGCATAACAGCAAAGTCTGCAAGCTTTCCACCAGGTTCAAACATGACTTGGAGTGGATCTCCCCCAACTACCTGGAGTTGGAACAATAAATATGGCTAACTTTCACCAGTAGTAGTGAAAATTGGTTGCTTCTGTCCCTCTCTCTCCCCAAATAATTAAGAGCTGCTGATGCCCATGACAAATATTCAAGAGCTTTTGATATTATGAAGAATGTCAAACTAAATGTATCTATTGAAGGAATATATTATTTGTCTCAACCATGAATTTTCTTGCTATAAAAACTGTAAATAACTGACCCAAGCTAGTGTTTCACCTTCAACCCATCACAGCATGTGTTAGTAGATCTTTGTGAGATCTGTCAATATTTCACCGAGTTCAAGGTGTCCTCAGGCTGAACAATGGGTGCACAAATATCAATGCTGATAGCGGTATTTAACGTGTTGCACTGTTTAAACCAACTTATTATATCAGCACTGGACTTACAAAGTAATTTAACTCCTGCACAGACACAACAATCAGTTCTGTGGATTTTAATTAAGCTTTGTGAACGCAGAAGTCCCACTTTAATAAATAATAATAAAGTCGTCCTTGAGCAGCTTCATTGGTGGGAGGAGTTGGTTCCTCCTTCCGTGAATGATGGGCTCTCCCATAGGGGTGCTAACCCTTGGAGGAGGTCAAGCGTCATGACTCAGGAATAACTCCAACGATTAGTCAAACTGAGTTACCCAGCTGGGACTTCGTGGAGGGGGCTTGAAAAGATTTTCCAGAAGTTACTGGCTACCAATCACTTAGTGTGTGGTGAGTGGGGAGGGGGGCACATCTCCCCTCATTCATTCCCACACAGAAAGATCGACAGAGATCTAGCTGCCCTTCAGGTTAGACCCTCTGGACGTCACCCCGGGGACTGCCACGAGGAGGCACTCTGCCAGGATAACAGGATGAGGAACAACCCCCAGGAAGAGAAGGGATGTCTCTGGTCCAGGTCAGGGAAGTCTCCACAAAGGCGGGCTAGGCTCAAACACGGAGCTTCCAACCCCAACCTGGCAATACCCCCCTCTAACATGAACACAGTGCATGAACTATAGGTGGTGCATCTATCGGACATGTGGAGAACTAATGTAATTGATCTAAGCTTATTGGTGTAAATTGCTCTCAAATAGTTCGTTCACAAAACCTAAAGGCTGATTCACACAGTACACTAAGCTAAGCTATGCTTTGCTGCGCTAAGGTTTTGTTAGTTCGGTTTCGCACTAAGCTAAGCTAAGCTATGGTTCCTCTTTTCCCTCCAAAATTCAGTCCCAAGAAGCTCCCTGATTAGTGACCACACCTGTAAAATCGGGCTTCATGATGAGACTGTATATGTGTATTTCAGTACCGAGAACCTCCTTGATAACGGCTGTATAGTCATGGCTCATGACGAGACTGTATATGTATATTTCAGTTCCTAGATCATCCCTGACCACGGCTGTAGAGTCGTGCTTGCTGATGGGAGTGAAGATGGCAGACAATGTCCGCTACCAGGAGCGTCAGATCCTGAATTTAGGCGTGAGACTGAGACATGGCACCCCGGATATGGGTCATCACTACAACAACCTGGCAGGAAGAGAAGCTAGAATCATCAACCAGATGAACGAGCCCATCATTATAGGAGCACAACTTCTACAGAGGCAGTTCTCGGACAGGTGGGTAGATCTAGTCAGACTGCACAAATATAGGCTAGCAATCTCTAGTCAGATCACACAAATATAGGCTAGCTATCTCTAGTCAGACCACACAAATATAGGCTAGCTATCTCTAGTCAGACCACACAAATATAGACTAGCTATCTCTAGTCAGATCACACAAATATAGACTAGCTATCTCTAGTCAGACCACACAAATATAGGCTAGCTATCTCTAGTCAGACCACACAAATATAGGCTAGCTATCTCTAGTCAGATCACACAAATATAGACTAGCTATCTCTAGTCAGACCACACAAATATAGACTAGCTATCTCTAGTCAGACCACACAAATATAGGCTAGCTATCTCTAGTCAGACCACACAAATATAGGCTAGCTATCTCTAGTCAGATCACACAAATATAGACTAGCTATCTCTAGTCAGACCACACAAATATAGGCTAGCTATCTCTAGTCAGACCACACAAATATAGGCTAGCTATCTCTAGTCAGACCACACAAATATAGGCTAGCTATCTCTAGTCAGATCACACAAATATAGACTAGCTATCTCTAGTCAGACCACACAAATATAGGCTAGCTATCTCTAGTCATATCACTCAAATATAGGGTATTTTGTTGAAAGTGTCTTGACTACCAGCCATGCTTTATATTTAGATGGTGTTCTTCACTGTCATAATCGTTTTGTAAGCCCGCCTATAATCTATTACCCGTTTATTCACCGGAATTGACACATTTGTCCATTTCCCCCCCTTTTTTTCCAATCTGCACACTACATTCATGTCCATAACCTATTTCCATTTCTCAGAATTAACACTATCTACTCCCTCTTCATATGAGTTTGGTTCTTGTAGCATGCTTATAGAACTCATTTTAGTATTTATGCCACAGGGCAACAGGTTTTTCGTTAATCGCTTCCCAGCTTATCTTGCTCTTTTAACGTCAGTGTTCTCTTGTGATTCTTTTGGCTTGCTTCTTTCATTTCTGGGTCACATACTTCGAAGTCACTGTTGTCTGATTCGCAATCCATATATACAATCACGTTCTGATTCTTTTTGACCTCTGGCAGGTTTTATTTTTGGACTATTTCATTTTCTTGCTCATAAACCTCGCCCTATGTTTGACATTGTTAATTATATTTTCCAAATGCCACATTTCTTTTTACTTCCGCCGTGTTTGCGTTGGGAAAGTAGATCCGGTATCCTTTTGTATTCTTTCCGTAGACAACAAACTATTTTCCAACTTCCTCTCAAATACCGCCATCAGTTTGGTCCACATCTCTGAGGATGATGTCGTGTTGATTATGTGCACAATAGCCTCTTCGTTCAGATGTGTCACGATGAATCCTTGGGCCTTCCCATCCCTTGAGATCCAGTTGGTGTAATTTGTAGCTGTTGCCGTCGGTTTGTGTTCACACACGTTGGCCCCTAAGTTTGTAGTATAGCTTCGATTTATCCATCCTTGTTACAATCTTTTAAAATATAAAGATACTATCATACTATCTTCCGAACGATGATCACCACGCCATGTTTCACAACATAATTTTCCTAATACGTTTGTATCCATTTAAAGCACACTATCACTTTCTTCGGTGGCCTCGTGGTCTAAGGCGCTACTCTCGAAATAGATTAGACAGGGATATTGAGTTTTGAATCTCGATCGGGTGTACTGTTTTTCAATATGGTTTACCACGCTCCCTCCATGCAAATAAGGGTACACTTTTTCTAAATATAACCTTCCTAATCTCTAACATCATTAGCATAATTAGCACATAAGCGTATAGTCGGAACGGGTAGTAAGACGTGGTGCTACAAAAATATCCGCGCTATCTGGGCCCATAGTTTGTTACATATTATTATTATTATTATTATTATTATTATTATTATTATTATTTATTATCATCATCATCACCGCGTCTAACTACCCGTTCGGGTTGTACGCACTTACGCTAATGTGCAATGGTAGGGTAATTGTGAGATGAAATGGAGAACCTACAGCTTAACGTGGAATCCGAACCACGGTGGAGGCCTGGCATTCCTCACATTCACAAGTTGTGATTAATACACGCCTTGTTAGAGGTGAAGGAAGGGTTTGGCAATCAGATAGATCTGTGCCGGGACCAAGGATACATTTATTATTAGAGAGGTTCATGGAGTTAAATAACTACCTATAGTAGTTTTACGCTATACATGTTCTTGTATATTTAATACAAGATTGTTTTACTGACCGCGTGCACATTGAGTGATACAAACAGGAAGTGAAGCAACCGACAGTGTCGCCACAAGTGTTCATGAAAGGAAGTTATACATACATAAATATGGAACAGAAACATTAGCAAATAATAATTGCAACTTATTCAAATATCACTATGTTGCAATTTACACAAATAGTAAACTATCGATTGTTATTTTTTTTAAATGCATATTTAGTATTGACACACAAGAGTTACTCATCATTCGATTCATTTAAAAAAATTATCAAGGATTTCCAGATGATCTAGTATATTTATATCTGGTATGTTGACATTTCTTTGACTTAAAATAATATGTAACAATGTGAAATATTATACTTATAAATACCCGTGTTTATTTTTACTATTCAAATACAAAGAACATTGCCAACGCTATTGTATTGAAAAGTCACGTGCAACAAAAAATGGTACACTCTATCTCGACCTGCAAGTTTTGACGTTATTATTCTCCTGTGATGTAGCGAGCAAGGGAAGTCTGTTTCCACTATGTTGCAGCTTATATGATAGAACCATAACGGAACTTGACAAGGTAATACTGTAAGCCTTCACCTTAAACCCTGAAAGCTAGAAAGCTCACCTTGATGAGTTCCATTATTGGAAAGGCTAAAGATAGGGTCAGCGTGTAGTTGACCAAGAAAGGACCCCTACTTTCAAAGTGTACGGAAAATTTGGAAAATATTAAATAATTTCCTAACATGCTTCTTTTGACAAGTTCTTAAATCTAGGAAACTTAACCTTGAAACTTTAAAAGGGTTAAAAATCTTTATGGTTCTTACGAACTATGTCTTACTTGTGAAATAATGTGGAGCTAGTGCGGGGCTAATGTGGAGCTAATGGGGAAGTGTCGTGTTGCAGTCTGGGCCTCTCCTACAACAACACAGCAGAGGTGCTGTTGAACCAAGGACTTGAGATAGGAGGGGTTACAGAAGGGACAATGTGTCGGAGGGTGAGACAAGGATACTGTCAAGGTTTGAACCCACGACCGTTCCGCTCTTTGGACGGATCCTGCAATAATATCGCCAACCCCACCTGGGGTATGTCTCAAACCGCACTCAACAGGTTGCTGCCACCCAGGTATGCCGATGGTAAGGAAAACAGTCAAAAATATGTTAATTAGTCTCTTTCATGGTTTATTATTTTCATGTTTTAGCTTTAGCTCAATACAGAGCAGGGTCGTAGGACCTCAAAAAAATAACATTTATTTATCAATTTGCATGTTCCCAGGAATTATAGTGATTGCTTTGAGCCCCATCAGGGCCCACATGCTCGTGACGTCCAGTACGGGTTGTTACCCACTATCTCCCAGGTCCACCTGTCCCTGCTTGCCACGAGTGTTAGTGTGGGTTGTTCCCCACCATCTCCCAGGTCCAACTGTCCCTGCTTGCCACGAGTGCTAGTGTGGGTTGTTCCCCACCATCTCCCAGGTCCAACTGTCCCTGCTTGCCACGAGTGCTAGTGTGGGTTGTTACCCACCATATCCCAGGTCCACCTGTCCCTGCTTGCCACGAGTGTTAGTGTGGGTTGTTACCCACTATCTCCCAGGTCCACCTGTCCCTGCTTGCCACGAGTGCTAGTGTGGGTTGTTCCCCACCATATCCTAGGTCCAGCTGTCCCTGCTTGCCACGAGTGCTAGTGTGGGTTGTTACCCACCATATCCCAGGTCCACCTGTCCCTGCTTGCCACGAGTGCTAGTGTGGGTTGTTACCCACCATATCCCAGGTCCACCTGTCCCTGCTTGCCACGAGTGCTAGTGTGGGTTGTTACCCACCATATCCTAGGTCCAGCTGTCCCTGCTTGCCACGAGTGCTAGTGTGGGTTGTTACCTACCATATCCCAGGTCCACCTGTCCCTGCTTGCCACGAGTGCTAGTGTGGGTTGTTCCCCACTATCTCCCAGGTCCACCTGTCCCTGCTTGCCACGAGTGCTAGTGTGGGTTGTTCCCCACTATCTCCCAGGTCCACCTGTCCCTGCTTGCCACGAGTGCTAGTGTGGGTTGTTCCCCACTATCTCCCAGGCCCACCTGTCCCTGCTTGCCACGAGTGCTAGTGTGGGTTGTTACCCACCATATCCCAGGTCCACCTGTCCCTGCTTGCCACGAGTGCTAGTGTGGGTTGTTACCCACCATATCCCAGGTCCACCTGTCCCTGCTTGCCACGAGTGCTAGTGTGGGTTGTTCCCCACTATCTCCCAGGCCCACCTGTCCCTGCTTGCCACGAGTGGTAGTGTGGGTTGTTACCCACCATATCCCAGGTCCACCTGTCCCTGCTTGCCACGAGTGTTAGTGTGGGTTGTTACCCACTATCTCCCAGGCCCACCTGTCCCTGCTTGCCACGAGTGGTAGTGTGGGTTGTTACCCACGAGTGGTAGTGTGGGTTTTTACCCACCATATCCCAGGTCCACCTGTCCCTGCTTGCCACGAGTGTTAGTGTGGGTTGTTACCCACTATCTCCCAGGTCCACCTGTCCCTGCTTGCCACGAGTGGTAGTGTGGGTTGTTACCCACTATCTCCCAGGTCCACCTGTCCCTGCTTGCCACGAGTCCTAGTGTGGGTTGTTCCCCACCATATCCCGGTCCACCTGTCCCTGCTTGCCACGAGTCCTAGTGTGGGTTGTTCCCCACCATATCCCAGGTCCACCTGTCCCTGCTTGCCACGAGTCCTAGTGTGGGTTGTTCCCCACTATCTCCCAGGTCCACCTGTCCCTGCTTGCCACGAGTCTTAGTGTGGGTTGTTCCCCACCATCTCCCAGGTCCACCTGTCCCTGCTTTCCACGAGTGATGCTGTATGAAGCTGTTAGTAAGAAGATAGAGTAGGAAAACACAAGAGTTATAAATTTTACCATGCTCGAGACGTTTGAGACATTCCTTAAGGTCCCTTGACCCTGTCAAGTGCAAGTCTAAAACCCATTTTGTGGGATGGTGGGTGGGAGGGTGAAAGGCGTGGCGTGGCTTCACAACCAACCAAAGTATCCGTCCACACCAACAAGAACAGCTGGGTCACGAAACCGTAGATGGCGCTAGCTACCGGACCGGTCTTGCGGAAAAATCATACGTTTGGAAATATCCATTTTCTCGAGAACGAGTGCAATTTTTATGTTAATATTTTCAACATCCCTTCTAAGATAATGTATCGATGTTTAACTGTTACTTTTTCTTATTTTTTGTTATGAAGCCGGCAGTTTTTTTAGATGTCAAAATTATTGATATTTGATCACTATTAAAATCATAGAGGAGGTGTGTATATACAAAGTATAACTTAATCAACATGCTTTTATATTGAACAAACCGTTTCCGAAAATAAAATTGCAAAACAATACAAATTCTTGAAGATAACCGTTTGTTCCCATGGCTCTGCACTTCCACACCAAATGAAAAGGGCCAATCGCCTTAGCTACGAATGGCAAAAGCCATCTCATTTGTATTTAAATGTGTTAGTGCAATATGCTAGATAGACATTTTCCGGAAAGCAAGGACCACTAAGGCCCAGTCTATAACCAGTCACACACGCACTCGTAATATTGTCTGTCTACGGGCATTCGCATTCGCATGTTGGAACTGTCGGAATTGTAGGAAGGAGATGACACTCAAGGCCGGATTTACATGTTGAAGCCCACTAGGCCCTTGTCGACATTGTGCCCCCCACACCACTCTTTCCAGATACAGAATCCACCAGGGGCCAAAAGAGAGTTTCCGGTATTAAAAATAACTTATTTACAATATTTACTCTATTATTTCTAGGCCGCCAATTTTGAGGAAATACCATTTCAAAGTAAAAAATTAAATTACATTTTAACTAGTCCAATTTAATAAACGCTTTTTACCACCTGTTTCATATTTTTTGACATACTACCATATTAAATATTACAGATAAATAAATTGCTCCCTAAAAATAAATGCAGTAGCAACAGTAATTTTATTGTTAACTTTTTCTTAAAGAAGACGAGACAGGGGACTATCAAATCACAACACAATCACCTTTTTTCTTGCTTTGCTGCAAGCAAGTGCATCAATTACATCATCAAAATTAATTTTTTTAGTAATTTCTCCTTAAATTGTGAGCAGTGCCCCTGCTTACAGTCTCTCGACTCCAGTTGTTGGTCTTAAATAATTCTTGACGCGGTCAAGTGTAGAAAATGACCCTTCTCCAGCGCAATTTGTTACCTTCCTAAGAGCTATATCAACATTTGTGTACATCTCCATATCTTACTTGCATAGAAACCTGCTTACTTCAATCAGACTCATATATGTTTTATCTTAAGGGGTCTTCTGCTCGAGCAATGCTTTCAAATGTAAACATTAATCAACTATTAATTATTCTAGATCACCCTGAAACATGTTCTCCAATTCATAAGCTTTCTTGAAAACATCAGCAGCTTTAAACTGTTTAGTCTCCTCCAAAAATTCAAAACATCTTTGCAAATCTTTGTAATTTTCTGCACGCTTCCTGAGCTCTGTACTCAAAGAGTCGAGTATCACATTAAATGCGTTGATACGGGAGTTGTCAGCTCCTGTGAATAGAGCTTGATTTACACGTTCGCCGAAAATAGAAAGCAGAAGCTGCCTGTGTGGTGCAGAAATTCACACGCTGTATGTTGACCCATAATGCATTGCAACGCTAGCTAGTGGATACACATATATTTTATATTATTCTTCCGATGGATTTTTCAAATTATAACGCTGTGTCATGGAACACTCCAATACATCGACACACACGATTCACATTAAGGTGTTATTTAAAATCTCCTCACAAAAGCTAACGAAGCTGTCTGCTAGCTTCTGGCTGTAGAGCGCATGCATTGTCGAATTCGCATGCGCACTGATTTGAGATGGTTGTCTCTGAGATTTGATTGGTTCTCCTGTGCCAAACATCTCATGCAGAGCGGACAAAGTAGAGATGAGCTGAACTTTAGTGAAACAACACGCCCCGATTAGGTAGATATCTTGTGATTGGCTTTGAGTTCATCACGTGACCACGTTTCTGTTCTGCGCTTTTTTTTGATGAATGTGTGAATCCACAGTAAAACTTCATTGTCCCTGGATTCACCAGTTGCTAAAGCTTGTTTACTTTTCTTTTGATTGTCATATTTACATTCTGTTAAACCTAATTTTTCTTTTTCCAAGTTTTCTAACCTGTCAAAATCATTCCTAAGTTCTAAAACAAAGTCAGCCAGTAAACTGTGATATGTCTTCACTTTATATAAGATGATGATTTCATACTGAAGTTTGACGCTGATTTTATTGAACCTTTCTAAAATAGTACCTCAAAGTATAGAGAGTATGGCTGTTTCAAGTGTCTCTAGGTTGGATTTCAGAGCAGAATCTTCACTTCTGGTAGAAGGTTTTTCATCGCTATCATTTTCAAGAAAAGTCAAAGTCTGCAGTATGCCTGACCAGTCTTCTCCTAAGGCACGACAAGGATCGTGTCGAGCTGTTTACACAAGCTTTGAAGTACTATGCCGACATCTCTGGTACAGAAGATCCCATCTATGCGTGGAACAAGTGAAGACATTGTATAGTTTTCGAAGTAATCCGAAAAAAGGATATTGCTTCAATACATGATCCCGCAGCTAAAGAACCAACAAGGTTAAGGGAGTGAACTGCACACGGAACATACTCAGCTTGAGGGCACAGCGACTCGATTCGAGTTTCACGTCCATATACACCCCGGACATATTAGATGCGTTGTCGTACGATTATCTACGACAATTAGCGACACCCAAATCAAACTTTTGAAAAACACCCAAAATACAATTAAATATATCTTCAGACTTGTGTCCTATATTTGGCAAAAAACTCAAAAATATTTCCACCGGATGGCCATCATTGGCTAGAGATCTTATGATAAATGTAAAAATTTGAGTGGGTTCATTTGTGAAATGTCAGTTGTTGAGTCAACTACTACACCAGAATATTTTGCCTCTTTCAATTCATCTATTATTCTATCATGAGCCTTTTGGGCCATGACGATAAGGAGTTCTTCATAAGTTGTCTTTGAAATGTACGAAACATTTCCAGATCCTCCATCATCATAACGTTTTAAGTATTCGGCAAGAGATGAATCAAAGTCTGCTAGGAATTATATCAAACAAAGAAAGTTGCCCCCATCTAGGTTTCCTAAATGTTCGCGAGTTCCACGTAACGCTAGTTCTTTAACGGTTAAGTATTTTACAGCAGCAACAACCCGTTTTAGTACACTTCTCTAATATTATACTTTCTGTTATAGCTCACCGACCAGCTTAGAGGTGATGTTCCCTTCTGTATTTCCCCCTCATTTTTAAATTCCCTACACTAGAATTAACTTAGGGTGAATTTTCATGGTCTAGCGCTCTTTGCAAGGCATTTTTATAATCGTTAAAGCCTATTGACAATTAATTCATGGCACTTGGTCTCCCAAACACCATGCATGGTACACAAAATACCAAACCTTTAGATTGGGAATATACCAGCCAGTTTCAGTATTGTGCTTCCCCATTCTTTAATTGTCCTGAAAATAATGTTTTGGATAAATACCTCACTTTGTCGGATATTGGCGCATAAAAGAACTAAAATCAGCCTGGCATTTTATGATACACCATGGTCTGTATCCGAATAGTCTAGTTATGCGCTGTCCCCTTGATACGTGCCCTTAAGAGTAGCATTGGCAATCACGTGACCAAGTGTAGATCCGTCAGAATAGACATGAAGGTCGCCGATGCACCCCGCACACGCCCTTGAGATTAAGGATAAAAGCGATACGTCATCGATACGTTGTTTGTGCGGTTTTTGGTCGGCAACTGTTTTACTTTATTTACTCTTTTCGTCTGCTAGAGCTTAGTGAATTATTTGCTACCCACCACTTTAAAATAATAATGTGATCAGTGGTGTGTGGTGTGTACTAATAATTTCTCACCATCATGTATATTGAAATTCAAATATTTACTATCATAACATTTATTTAATAAAAAGAATAAAGAAAAGGGTTAATTTATTACATGTTCTCGAGTCTGAGTTTTATTCATTTCCATTAATAATAAATTGATTACGGTATATGAAAAAGTTGAATAATCATTCTACATCTAACATTTAATATTGCTAACATTATTAAATTGTTTCTCAGCATGAAGTACGGTAAACAAACGTTAAAAAGAGAACAAAACAATTTAAAATTCGTCAATTTTCAACGAAAATGCACCAATTTTAGTACGCCGTAGTAGTTCCATTAGGGTTAATAGATGGCGTTTAAATGATTTCTAAAGTTGGGTTTAGACCAAACGAGCAATAACATAGAGCAAGAATAAGAACATTCGTTCGTGCTCTTTTAGTGTAAACGGTGATTTAACAAACTGCTACTAAACTAGTTTACACTAAAACAGCTATTCATAGAACAGCGAACGCGAACGCGAACTGAACCAAAGAATCCTTTGATAAAACCGCCCAGTCGAGTGAGCGCGTGTGAACCCGAAGGAATGCTCCAAGCAACTGTTCGTGCACTCTTTCGTTGTTTAGACTAACCGAGCGAGCATTCTTAGAGCATTCATTCCCATTTTGGGCGAATATACTAGAACATACTAGCGCACCGAAAGAATGCTCACTACACGTTTACACCAAGAGAATTTAAGCGTAGTGGGGGAAGAATGATCATTCGCTCGCTTGGTGTAAATGCGCCTTAAGACTATTGCTAGAGAGCAGCACTACGGAACCAGGGATGTAGAATGGCCGTTGCCATTCAAATAGTTTAATGCAGTCTTCGCTGGGAAGTGTGTGACAAGTGTTAAATTCACCAAGACTGCAACTCAAGGATCCTTGGACTATTCGGATACAGCCCAAGCTGAGCCACATAGTACCTTAGTTCTTCGCTAATATTCCAAAGAGTGGGGTCAGCTTTAAACTCAAACATTGCGCAGGCCCCATTTTTTTCAACGGAGCTATCACCGAATGTATTTTTAACACAATTATTGTTATCTTCCTCATTTGTAATTTTAGTTTCGATGGCTTTATTCTCATTTTCAGAAGACACTTGCAAATTTACACTGCTAATAGCTTCAACTTCACTATCACTTTCATGAGCAGAAATGAAGGTTGTTAATTTGGGATTCGTTTGATCAACTGTCCATTATTTTCTTGCTGTTCTTCCCGCAACTTTTTGAGTTGTGTGCCACTGAGTTTTGGTTAACACCACTATTGGCACTATTCATTATACTGCATTTCAATTTCATAAACACACATAAAACACAGCCACACTGATCCAAACAACAAAACAAATAGTTTGGTCGCCAAACTACTAAATCTAGCATGACCTGTAAATGTCGGGGGACAAAGATTTCTTGACTGATTCTGACTCAGTTTTTCCGCTGATTACGAATCTGCTGGGTGCCACTCTGTCACTCTTGGGCAAAGAGCACCACATTGGAAAAATGGCAGCTAAAAACTTTTTTATATATATTTTATTAACCGTTAGTCATAAAGAAATGTTTGTCACTATATGAAATAAAGATCGCACAATCCTACATACAAAAAAAAGGAATCTTGCTTATTTTTGGTAAATTTAACTGGTTTATCACAATGTGAGAAATTAATGTTACAATTTATTATTATTTATCTTATGCTAAAATAGTGTACTGTGCTATTAAACAATCTCGTTTTATTCTTTATATAACTGCTTGGAAATAATATTTATAAAAAATTTACCAAATTACAATCTTAACTTTGTCCAATAACGCTTAGTGTAGCCCCTCTCATCCACCTCTTCAAACAAACGTCAACGAAACTTCAATTAAATATCCAGCGTTTTTTCTCAAACAATAATATTTTATTTGGTTGTGATTATTTGTTGCTATGATAATAATACATCAAATTTTCAATGTAAAGAAAATCTAAGGAAAATATTACATACTAAACGAGTGTAACGGACTATAACCATAATTTAAGGGTTAATAAAAATAGATCGCAACAAATTTAAAACATGTGAATAATATTTGAATTAACAACTACAAGATGTCGCTAGTAACGCTCAAAAAGAAGTAGCGCAAGAGTTAAAACTGAAAGGAAAGATTGTACAAAATGCTATCAAATGTAGCCGATTCCAACAGGTGATTAAAAAAAGTTGCATCTGAAAAAATGGGCTGGTATTTTTAATTCGGAACGTTTTACCAAACAATGTACCAAAAATCAGGACTGTTCCGGAAAATTCGGGACGAACACTATTATTTTAGTTATGTAATCATCTGAGTAAAGAAATAAAATATGCAGGTTATATTGTTACTGGAGCAGCTGTACTCTACCATGGACATCGCAAACGGATGCAGACTGTTCAATATTTATATATATATATATATATATATATATCTTAGCACTGTTGCCAGGCTAACAGCATTCCCCACTGTTTGCAACAAAGCCACTATCATACAATGCCATAGCTTTGTGTCCACTGTTGCCAGGTCTACAGCATTCCCCACTGTCTACAACAAAGCCACTATCATACAATGCCATAGCTTTGTGTCCACTGTTGCCAGGTCTACAGCATTCCCCACTGTCTACAACAAAGCCACTATCATACAATGCCATAGCTTTGTGTCCACTGTTGCCAGGTCTACAGCATTCCCCACTGTCTACAACAAAGCCACTATCATACAATGCCATAGCTTTGTGTCCAATGTTGCCAGGTCTAAAGCATTCCCCATAGTCTGCAACAAAGCCACTATCATACAATGCCATAGCTTTGTGTCCAATGTTGCCAGGTCTACAGCATTCCCCACTGTCTACAACAAAGCCACTATCATACAATGCCATAGCTTTGTATCCAATGTTGCCAGGTCTAGAGCATTCCCCACTGTCTGCAACAAAGCCACTATCATATAATGCCATAGCTTTGTGTCCAATGTTGCCAGGTCTACAGCATTCCCCATAGTTTGCAACAAAGCAACTATCATACAATGCCATAGCTTTGTATCCAATGTTGCCAGGTCTAGAGCATTCCCCACTGTCTGCAACAAAGCCACTATCATATAATGCCATGGCTTTGTGTCCACTGTTGCCAGGTTTACAGCATTCCCCATAGTTTGCAACAAAGCAACTATCATACAATGCCATAGCTTTGTGTCCACTGTTGCCAGGTCTACAGCATTCCCCACAGTCTGCAACAAAGCCACTATCATACAATGCCATAGCTTTGTATCCAATGTTGCCAGGTCTAGAGCATTCCCCACTGTCTGCAACAAAGCCACTATCATATAATGCCATGGCTTTGTGTCCACTGTTGCCAGGTTTACAGCATTCCCCATAGTTTGCAACAAAGCAACTATCATACAATGCCATAGCTTTGTGTCCACTGTTGCCAGGTCTACAGCATTCCCCACAGTCTGCAACAAAGCCACTATCATACAATGCCATAGCTTTGTGTCCAATGTTGCCAGGTCTACAGCATTCCCATAGTTTGCAACAAAGCAACTATCATACAATGCCATAGCTTTGTGTCCACTTTTGCCAGGTTTACAGCATTCCCCACTGTCTGCAACAAAGCCACTATCATACAATGCCATAGCTTTGTGTCCACTGTTGCCAGGTCTAAAGCATTCCCCACTGTCTGCAACAAAGCCACTATCATACAATGCCATAGCTTTGTGTCCAATGTTGCCAGGCTAACAGCATTCCCCATAGTCTGCAACATGCCATAGCTTTGTGTCCACTGTTGCCAGGTCTACAGCATTCCCCACTGTCTGCAACAAAGCCACTATCATACAATGCCATAGATTTGTGTCCATTGTTGCCAGGTCTACACTCTTTCCCGATGTCAGTATCGGGCGCGCCACTACCCAATGCTCGTCTGCTGAGTAGAACATTCTTCCCAGACAGAGATTATGAGAACCAGGAGTGGACGTTGATTGCAATGCTGTGGGGACAAATGGCGTCACACGATCTTGCACTGGTGCCTATGGTTCAAATAGGTAAGTAGTTTGATCCACTAATTATTTAGAATACATTATTTTTATTGTTTAAAAAATATGAAGAATGGAAAATAGTTGTAATTAATTAAGTGATACGGTGCACCGCACAGATTTTTTGCTACATTATATTAAATTGAAGACATTCATTTAAAACCTGCTAAGATGTGTTAAACGAAATAAAATACATTGTTGCATATACACGATGGAAAAAATAGAATCAGATTCGACCAAATAGCATATATGAGATGATATACACTGTTACAGTAACAATGAGAAAGGAGGAAAATATCAGGTCCTTTAAAGAGTGTAACAATTAATTCTGAATTTCCAAAAATCTCTATTTTAGCAAATATATTTGACTATAGTTCGAAAAATATTTATTTTATAAAAGAGTATTTCAAATAAAAGTTATTTAATTTTAACTTTTTATTACGTATCGTAAATAGTTGTGAAAATTTGATCAAAAGGGAATTTTCGTCCATGTAAATTACCCCCGAAGTTATTTCCGTCTATGTAAACTACCCCCGAATTAATTTCCGCCTGTGTAAACTACCGCCAATGTAATTTTCATGGGAAAATGAGATGCGCCATTTGGTCTTTAGCCAAATGTTAAACAGGACCTTGATAAGAATTTTAATCAAAATCGTTCAAGTCAATTTGAGAAAATAGTTTTTCACCCTTATGTAAATTAGCCTTAATTTAGATAGATAATTATAAAAACACCTCTGAGGAACCTTATTAAAACACTAGATAGGGAGACTACCAAATGTAAGCTTGATTGGTAAAATTGCTTTAAATCTAGATTTACTAACAGTCAGATAGTCAGATTCTAGCTTACCGAAAAAACAACTTTTTCGGATTCAGGGGTTCATGAAACATCGATATTCATTAAAATCTTGAGCTAGATTTTTGGTTACGATCACAATATTTTCTCTCTCCAAAGGAGTGAGAAAGTAAAAATCACATTAAGAGTAATCATATTCCCAATTATTGACTGTAATATAGCTCATTCATGAAACATTCAATACAAGGGCGTCGAGCATAGTGTGCAATGGGCTTGAGGGTTAATATTATGATTTATTTAAATGTCAGACTAGGGGCGAGTATTTGTAAATTAATGGCTGTTCGGCTGCATTAAATAAACCCTTGGGAGCAATGGCCATTACCATGGAAATTCGGTGTACGGTTTGGAAAATGGAACATTCGTAGTTCATACAAAATGGGTGTTGCAATCAGTCTAGTCAAGGAAATCGACAGATACAAAATAGATCTAGTGGCACTGCAAGAAGTTCGCTGGTAGGACATGGACACCATCGATGTCGAGAACTCAATATTTTTTTTATGGAAACTGTGATCGGGGACACACTCTCAGTGCGGGTTTTTGTGTGAGAAGAATTCTGGCAACTAACGTCTCGAAATTTTCTTCAGTCTATCCCAGAATATCGGTGCTAATCATAGCTACGAAAGAATGCAAGATGCCATTTGTGAACTACCATGGACCCGTGGAAGACAGCCTGGTACAACTGAAGGACGAATTCAACGTGGCGCTGGAAGCTGTTGTGGATGCCCTCCTGAATAGAAACTGCGAGGTCCTAGTTGGTGACATGAACACCAACGTTGGGAGAGAACAGATATTCCAAACAACAATCGGTAGACACAGACTACATGAATTGAACAACGACAATGGAGTCAGGTTCTTCATTTTCGCGGTGTAGAAAGGAATGTGCAGCACCAACTTACCGGGCAAGAACATATATAAAAGGGACTTTGGGTTCACCAGATGGGAGGACAGTGAAACACATTGGTCACATTGCCATTGAAATAAGAACGAAGAGCTGGAAAATAAATGTGAAGACAATGAGTCGCAGAGTTTGGAAATGACCACTTTCCAGTCAAAGGTCGGCTACAAGTGCAACCGAGAGCCAGCCAGGGAAAACATCAAGAAAATAATTCAGTACCATGTCAAAAATCTCAAAGATGCCTCCAAGAAGTATGAGGGTCGTATGCAAGAACTTGACTAAGTGGATGCGTAGTGAACACTAGCGTGGGTTTGCTTGCGTCATCATAAGTTAAAGGGTGGAGTGATAGTGTGCTCGGGACCATACTATCGGTCCACTAAGCGTTCACTAGCGTTCTTGCATTCCGACCTGAATCCAACTGAAACTCACCAACCAATTTGAAGCAGTGGAGGAACAGAACGCGGGAAGGGAGAGCTTAAAACGTAACTGGGAGACGGGACGGATTGTGGGCAAGAAGGTTTGGGAATGGATGTGTGGAGACGTTGATAGAAAGGAGATAAGCCAAGGATAAATGACCGCGAGGAATCTATTTTACACAGGGGAAGGCGCAGTTTGATAAGTATGCAGAATCCCTGAAGTGGCCCTCAGGAAAGCCAAGAGGAAGTATGTCAAGGACATAATTGAGGAGGTGGAAGAAGTTTTGGGAAACAAGACCAGGAAAATGTACTGAAAGGTTAACTTCTTCAAGAAGAATCAAATGACCAAAGCTATTATATTTGTTTTAATAAGGATTTACTCGCATCGAAATATCATATTCTTCAAGAAGGGTTACCAGAGCTGACATAAGTTCATCAAGGACAACAATGGTAGAGTCCTGACCAAATAACGTGCGGGATGGAAAGAGTATCTCAACAGCTTCCTCAATGTCTCCTCTACAGAATACAGCACATAGCGGAATTAGTGATCGGCGAATAGTATGGTGGATTTTGGAAGGGTCGCTCCATAGTGGATCACATTTACGTGCTGCGGCAGCTCACCAAGAAGAGGTGGGAGCATTGCAAAGAGCTGCATGTACTTTTCGTGGAACTCAAGAAGGAATACGACTGTATTCACCGGGAGAGCCCGTTTAATTGCCTGATCGAGTTCGGAGTACCCAAGAAACTCGTAAGCCTACTGAGAGTCTTTCTGAGTGAGACGAATGGCAAGGTATAAATCGGGAACTTACAAATTAAGAGCTTCAACATCGTTACGGGGCTGAGGCAAGGAGATGGTCTGTCGCCAGTGCTGTTCAATATCGCACCGGAGAAGATTATGTGGAAAACGTCCCGCAAGAATTTTGACGTGATCCAAGTTGGAGGTGAGAACCTTACGCACCTAGCCTACGCAGACGATGCTACCCTGTTGGCAAGATCCAAAGAGAGGATCTTATGTGGATGAGTGAGGCTCTGCAGGCAGCTGAGAGCAAGATCGGGCTTCTTCTTAGCTAAGAGAAGACCGAATACCTTCAGCTGAGTCCGGGACATGCCAATGCAGGGAGGTGATTCCAACCACTTACAGTCGGGAACCGAACATACAAAGGGATATGTGAGTTCAAATACATGGGGGTGATTTTTACAGGGGATGCATCGTGCTAGAAGAGATTAAAGCGAGGATCCAAGCCAGAAACCGTAGTTACTACAGCCTCAGTCAATTGCTCAAGTCGTGCAGCCTGTCGAGACTGTTCAAACTTCAAATGTACAAGACGCTGATCGAGCCCGTTGTGTTATATGGTAGTAAGACGTGGAGTGCCTGTAAACAGGACTACAACAATCTCCTCGTTTTTGAACGGATAGTACTACGGAATATCTTTGATCCGATAGAAGACGCGACCACGGGAAAGTGGCGGACCCGGTACATTCAAGAGCTGGAAGAAATATACAGCAGCACGAACATAGTGGGATTGATGAGAAGCAAACGCCTCTTGTGGGCAGAGCATGTCACGTTGATGAACGTTCATCAGTGGCCCGTGAAACTACTGTATTTTGTTCCATGTAGAAGGAGACCACTGGGTAAGCCTAGGAAAAGGTGGAGTGAGGGGCTCCGCGAAGACCGGATGCCGATCGGCATAGGATCGACTGGAGGCAAAAAGTAAGAGACAGGATTGAGTGGAGGCAAAGAGCAAGAGACAAGACCAAGTGGAGGCGAAGAGCAAGATACAGGACCAAGTGGAGGCAAAGAACAAGGAACAGGACCGAGTGGAGGCAAAGAGCAAGAGACAGTACCAAGTGGAGGCGAAGAGCAAGATACAGGACCGAGTGGAGGCAAATAGTAAGATACATGACCGAGTGGAGGCAAAGAGCAAGAGACAAGACCAAGTGGAGGCGAAGAGCAAGATACAGGACCGAGTGGAGGCAAAGAGTAAGATACATGACCGAGTGGAGGTAAAAGTAAGAGACAGGACCGAGTGGAGGCAAATAGCAAAAGACAGGACCGAGTGGAGGCAAAGGGCAAGATACAGGACTGAGTGGAGGCAAAGAGCAAGATACAGAACCGAGTGGAGGCAAAGAGCAAGAGACAGGACCTAGTGGAGGCAAAGAGCAAGAGACAGGACCTAGTGGAGGCAAAGAGCAAGAGACAAGACCAAGTGGAGGCGAAGAGCAAGATACAGGACCGAGTGGAGGCAAAGAGTAAGATACATGACCGAGTGGAGGTAAAAGTAAGAGACAGGACCGAGTGGAGGCAAATAGCAAAAGACAGGACCGAGTGGAGGCAAAGGGCAAGATACAGGACTGAGTGGAGGCAAAGAGCAAGATACAGAACCGAGTGGAGGCAAAGAGCAAGAGACAGGACCTAGTGGAGGCAAAGAGCAAGAGACAGGACCTAGTGGAGGCAAAGAGCAAGAGACAGAACCGAGTGGAGGCAAATAATCACGTAGAAGTAGAATTAAAATAAGTAATTTAAATGTGACATAAAACACACAGCTTGGTGTCGGTAATTATTTACCATATTCATGACATGTGACAATTGAGGGTAGGTCAACCATACAAAGCAATGCGTCAAGTCTCAGAAGATTGGTGTGAAACGCAACTCTCTAGACAGCTTGCGAATTAGAAAATGCAATATATTCAAATTAACATCTGGGGCAGATTCTGTGTTCCCCAAATATTTTCAAATGTTTTGTGATCAATTATTACTACCTATACTCTGAAATCAACTTCAGTTTTGATTTAACATGAATGCTCTACATATAATATGTACAAGTTTGCATTAAGCTGAGTCCAGAGTATACCAACATTGTATTAAAATTAAACTTAACAAAACTAACTTATTCATTATGTAAACACATTTAAAATATAATCAAAACAAAACTGTAAAGATATAACATTTTATTCCAAAATGAAACAAAGCGATATGAGGATTTCTAGTAGAAGAAATAAAACATACAAACCTATTTTTAGGGACGGAAAAATAAAACCATGTTAAACCATAGGCCTAATAACTATCGATTATTCGTTTTAACCACAGGCAAAAATATTGTCTGTAGTTTAAATAAATAATCACTGGTTATTGAATCTTAAGGCGGGGATGCCAGTATTTTTGCAATTTTTATGTCAAAACTTTTTTGTCCCTAATAAATAAAGTATTGCTCCAGTAGAAACATAGAGTTTAATTTTCTTCACATGTTGATATCAACAAATGTTGAATATCTGTCATGGGTGTTCTGGAATTGAATGACAACATTTCTCTTAATTAAGAAAAGTTTGTCATCTAATGGAGCTATGCTCATGACAGATATTCAACAACGGTTTTTTATTATTATTATTATTATTATTATTATTATTATTATTATTATTTATTATTATTATTATTATTATTATTATTATTATTATTATTATTATTTAGCACCGCGTCTTACTACCAGTTCGTGTTATACGCTTAAGTACTAATCACACTAATGCGTTAGGAATTGGGAAGGTTGAATTTAGAGGAAGCGAACCTTCATTTTCGTGGTGGGAGAGTGGAAAACCATTTAGGAAAAACCACTCCCAGTTTACCCAAACGAGTTTTGAACCTTGATAGCCCCATCTTCGGCAGCCTAGCTCAACATGAAACTAGCACATTAGCTAACTACGCCACCAAGGCGGGTTTTCAACAAATATTGATATCGTCATGGGAAGAAAATTAAACTCTATGTTTCAACTGGAGAAGTATTTTATTTATTTGGCCAAACAAAATTTTTTAGTGTAAAAACTGCGAAAACACTGATTTTTCCCGCGTTCCCTACACTCCACATTAGGGAGGATTATTTACAGTAGTTAAGATTTTGAAATCTAGTTTTAATTAACTTAGTTTTTTATTAATTTTATCTATTTGAGTGTGATTTTTAAAACTTTATACCTGGAAAGGAAGTAACTAATTACATTTTGGCCAATGATTAAAAATTAAATAATGTATTATTTTATTTCTCCAAGCAATCTTTAAATTTTAAAGGACAATTTTAAACTTTGATTATATTATATTGCTTAAATTGTGCCCCAGCAATATTTTAACTATATTTTATGTATGATCAGGTTATCATTACAAGTAAAGTAAACATTATTCCCTAGGCTAATAAAGGTAGGATAAGTAGTTCTTACAGTAGTAATACATATTCAAGTTATCAGTGACACAAGCTGCATGTCCTGATTCATACATATCAAATAATCTGTTCAATTTGTGATTTCAACAAAGATTAGTTTTATATAGAAACTGTTGTTTTCACAGATAGTTAAAATAACAAGCTGTGTATTTGAATGAAAATAAAGTAAGTGTTTAAAGTCTTCAATATAATGTGAAAATATTTAAGACTTTGCGAAAATATTCAGAAAGATACCAGTACAGACTTTGCACCCAAATACAAAGGGCGCAGTAAAAAAGGAATTCATGGCTACATTGCACCCACCCATATTTTGATTGATGGGTATATGTTATTTCTACCCACCCAAATTCTTTTATAAAAATACTACCACTAGCTTAAAGAAGCCATTTTAAACTAGCTACACATTTGTCTAAATTTTTTGTTGGAGTGTATAATAATACATAATAAAACCTTTCTTTTAACTATTAGAAAATTATTATTCAAATTCATGAAATATCCTATGAATATATTTCCGAATACTGCAATGTTCAAACATTTTCGGGAGAGGGTGAAGGTAACTGGACTCGTTTTCTTATGAAACATCGCCAGACAGCGGCGGATCCAGTGGGGTGGAAGAAAGAGGGGGCAAGGGGTCAATCGCCCCCATCTCACATAGAAAATAATCTAAAAATTGAAAGCAATACCTTAATGTTGTAAAGAATGACTGATTCTAACATCTACCTCATACTTAGTGTGATAGCCAATCATTTGTATTAAAATACATATTTTATCTATTAATAATAAAACATTTTAGGTCCATGTACATATTTATTACTTTTATTGTGACAGTGACATTTTTCTTTATGAGTTTTATATTAAAATTATAAATTTGTTAGTCAAATTATGTTTTTCCTTATAAGTTATTTTTATTATTAAAGCTTTTAATTAAAATTATTTTGATAAGCTATCAATATTGTTTTTAATATTATTATAGGTTAAAATATTGAGTATTTAAAATTATTTGAAAAACAATCGTGCCCCCTCCCCGACAACAGGCCCTGGATCCAGACCATTACATAATAGATTGAACCCATCTTGTTGCAGGAACGGAGGGAATACAGTGCTGCAGTGATGACGGAGAAAGCATACTTCCAGCCCAACTTCTGCATCCGGCATGCATGCCCATATACATATGTAGGGAGGACAGATTCTACTCAGCTTTCTCTCAGCACTGCATGAACTTTGTACGATCCATGACCACGGTGGGGCAAGATTGCAAGTTGTCTTCAGCTGAGCAGGTGAGTTGGTTGATTATGTTCTACCTCAATAGAGAACATCACTTGTACGTGGCTTGAGGTGATTTTGGTTGGGCCTACTTATTCGACAAATCACTGTACTTTGATAAATAATCTATGATACACAGTTTGAAGCAGAAAGTTTTGTTACGTATTAGTATTGTGTCATATTTGAAATAAGGTATAGAAAATGTGTATGGAAACCTATAAAAGGGAACGAACACGGTATTACTGTTACAATGAAAAGAAGAACACAGTTCACACTTTACACTGCTGCCACTGGACAAAGAGGTAATGGCTGCCTCTTGAAGAAAATCGATCTTTACCATCCAATCCCCCGACCTAGTTTTCATTCTATCGGAAGTCATCAGGCGGGAGTGTGAAACGTGCAAAGCAACTTCCTAAACGAATAAACAAAAACATAAAAGGTAGAAAAAGGAGATTTAAAATAAATGATAGGATACCTAGATAGGAACATGTAAAAGAAATAATTACATCTTATCACAAAGGGCAAACACAGGAAATGAACATTGGATGCGAATATATAATAAATTTATATAGAAAAATTAGTAGATAATGTTTGTTTCGTTTCTCTATAATCTACTTGTTTCAGTGATTTAGGATGGGTACCGAGGTATAATTATTTATACGGAAAGAAAGATTGCCTTAAATTGCACCTATTGATCCTAGCTTGTATCCCCTGACTACATACTGTGCTTCTTAACAATCAAAGCCAGTCCCCACAGTTTTTCTTTTTCAACCATATGTTGTCTCCTCCTCTGAAGATCTTTAAATATTTAACGCAGTGATCAACATTGTAATTATTTTAAAACTCCATCCTCAGCATGTGTCGCGCTATTGATCAGCCTATGTTTTCTGATGTTCAGCTAAACGAGGTGACAAGCTACTTGGATTTGTCTCCAGTCTATGGTTCCAGCAAGAGCACCAGTGATTCTCTAAGAACGTTATGTGGAGGAAGACTCAAGGCAAGTAGATATAAGGGCCAGCAACACCTACCATCTGTCCAGAACAAGACATCACGCTGTGACGTCAGGAATTCTTCCGAGGCATGTTACTCCGCAGGTAATAATCGCTCTAACTAAAATTAGATCAGATAGTTATGGCTAATGTATTTATAACCATGAAACTGTCCATTAAAATCAACCTAATTGTGAGATATTTATGAATAGCCAAAGTGTGAATCTGATACTATGTGAAGTGAGTTTGTGTGAAAAATATTTTAAAAATTATCTTTGTTATTTTTATATATTCATAAAGCACAAAATGGGACGCTGAGCTATGAGGGGCTCCAAAACCTCCCCTTTTAACCGGGCCACCGGCCTGGTTTCCAGATAGAGTGTTGACACCACCTTTTGGGTCAGATCCTCTAGTTCATTTGTCTATCGAATTATCACATCAACCTCGTAACATTCGTTATGTCATTCGCCACTCACAATATATAATGTTTACACAAACATGCCTTCCAATTGAGGCCGTGAGGTAACACAGCCTTATTTTTTTTAACCAAATACAATTTTTGATCCTGTATTCAAGAAGATTTTTTATGTGTTTTATTATTAGTTTTTTAAATTAAGTTTTGTGGTTTGAAAATGTTTTATTGAATCAAACTATGAGCCCTATATTTCAATGGTTTGAATAGGTGACATACGAGTAAATCAGAATCCTCAGTTGACGGTTCTTCACACCATTCTTCTCAGAGAACATAACCGTGTCGCAAGGGTCCTTTGTAAGTTGAACCCTCACTGGGACGATGAGAGAGTGTATCAGGAGGCCAGAAGGATCGTCATAGCAGAGTTCCAACACATCACCTACTATGAATGGCTGTCTATATTTCTAGGTAATAGTCTTAATCGCTCTCGAAATACACAAGAACTGATTGAATAATGAACTCAAAGAATTGGCCACAACATCGTTTGGAAGCAAATTAATAATGAATTGCATCCTTTTTTACGAAAGATGGTAAAAAAATAGTGGGTCTAACATATTTAAAAAATTGAAAAAAAAATCAAAACTAGGTTTTTAAGGAGGTTTTTAACACATTGTTTCTAAGGTGGAAGGCTAAAGAGACTCTCTTAACTACCATCAAAAAGTGTATTTTTTTAAGGAAGCCTCTGGGATGTCTGTTGTCTCCATGACGCCCAAATCCCAGGTTGACTCTTTGAACAGTTCAAAGACAAACTTGGCGTAATTTATTGACACTTCTTAGTCATATCTTAGCTGTTTTGTATTTGTATTTAATTATAAACTTATATGTTGTTTAGTTTTTAAAATTTAAGAAACATTTTCAATAAGATATGTTGAGAATTTCAAGCACAAAAATCACTATATATATAGTTTAAGTAAATACAAATCCAGGCCCTAAGGATATACAAACATGAAGCAGTTCCCATTCTGTCCTCCATAGCACTTCTCACTTCAGAGTAGTTCTCTACATCAAACAAGAACATGGTATTTTGACAGGCCATGGAACATCTTGTGTGCCTTTAGTTTTCAACTAATGCTCACTGAAACTGATGAGAAATACTTCATAATCCTGGTCTTTCTTTTAACTGCTTCCTCCAACTGTAGCAGCACCTTTATAGACAGGGTTTACCCAAGGTGAAACTTTTTACGTTGTCAGATTTGCCCCTTTAGGGAGTTATTGGGGCCTGAAATTCCGTTTGAAATCAGTTCATTTGAACCACTACGTGAAACGAGTTCCATTTTGATACTTTAATGGTCTACATTTACGGAGTCACATGAGCTATTTAAACTCGTGGGATATGTGACCTGGTCATTCAACTCTGGAGAAGATTTAGCTGGGTATTATCTCCTGGCAGAGGGAAGACTTAGCTGGGTGTTATCTCCTGGCAGAGGGAAGACTTAGCTGGGTGTTATCTCCTGGCAGAGGGAAGACTTAGCTGGGTGTTATCTCCTGACAGAGGGAAGACTTAGCTGGGTGTTATCTCCTGACAGAGGGAAGACTTAGCTGGGTGTTATCTCCTGGCAGAGGGAAGACTTAGCTGGGTGTTATCTCCTGGCAGAGGGAAGACTTAGCTGGGTGTTATCTCCTGGCAGAGGGAAGACTTGCTGGGTGTTATCTCCTGGAAGAGGGAAGACTTAGCTGGGTGTTATCTCCTGGCAGAGGGAAGACTTAGCTGGGTGTTATCTCCTGGCAGAAGGAAGACTTAGCTGGGTGCTATCTCCTGGCAAAGGGAAGACTTAGCTGGGTGTTATCTCCTGGCAGAGGGAAGACTTAGCTGGGTGTTATCTCCTGGCAGAGGGAAGACTTAGCTGGGTGTTATCTCCTGGCAGAGGGAAGACTTAGCTGGGTGTTATCTCCTGGCAGAGGGAAGACTTAGCTGGGTGTTATTTCCTGGCAGAGGGAAGACTTAGCTGGGTGTTATCTCCTGGCAGAGGAAGACTTGCTGGGTGTTATCTCCTGGCAGAGGGAAGATTTGGCTGGGTGTTTTATCCTAACAGAGGGAAGACTTAGCTAGGTGTTATCTCCTGACAGAGGGAAGACTTAGCTGGGTGTTATCTCCTGACAGAGGGAAGACTTGCTGGGTGTTATCTCCTGGTAGAGGGAAGATTTGGCTGGGTGTTTTATCCTAACAGAGGGAAGACTTAGCTAGGTGCTATCTCCTGACAGAGGTAAGACTTAGCTGGGTGATTTATAACGACAGAGGGAAGACTTAGCTGGGTGTTATCTCCTGACAAAGGGAAGACTTAAGCTGGGTGTTATCTCCTGGCAGAGGGAAGATTTGGCTGGGTGTTATATCCTGACAGAGGGAAGACTTAAGATGGGTGTTATCTCCTGGCAGAGGGAAGATTTGGCTAGGTGTTATCTCCTGGCAGAGGGAAGATTTGGCTGGGTGTTATATCCTGACAGAGGGAAGACTTAAGCTGGGTGTTATCTCCTGACAGAGGGAAGACTTAGCTGGGTGTTATCTCCTGGCAGAGGGAAGATTAGCTAGGTGTTATCTCCTGGCAGAGGGAAGATTTGGCTAGGTGTTATCTCCTGACAGAGGGAAGACTTAGCTAGGTGTTTTTATCCTAACAGAGGAAGACAGTACTAACCTATGCCGGGTTATTTGCCTTCACTGAGAGAGTGTGGCTGTCTTGAACTATAATAAAGAGCCCACCCATAAACTCCTCACTGGTTATACAACTCTCTCCAATATAACTGAAAGTTTTGCTGACTGTGCCAGGGAGGTTAAACACTTCTCTCCAATACAAATGAAGGTGTTGCTGACTGTGTCAGGGAGGTTATACACTTCTCTCCAATACAAATGAAGGTGTTGCTGACTGTGTCAGGGAGGTTATACACTTCTCTCCAATACAAATGAAGGTGTTGCTGACTGTGTCAGGGAGGTTATACACTTCTCTCCAATACAAATGAAGGTGTTGCTGACTGTGTCAGGGAGGTTATACACTTCTCTCCAATACAAATGAAGGTGTTGCTGACTGTGTCAGGGAGGTTATACACTTCTCTCCAATACAAATGAAGGTGTTGCTGACTGTGTCAGGGAGGTTATACACTTCGCTTTAATTAAAATAATTCCAAACTGTCATAGAAAAGGTCCATTTGGCCGACAGCCCTTAAAATTGTTTATGACTTAACTTGAGGGTGGCTTTTGGAGTACTTATTGCTTGGACTTAACGTAATTCGACCAACACAATATTAATGCAAAATTTCAAAAAGAATATAATAATTATAAGATGTGAATTGTGACTCAATTATTTCAAATCATTACAGTTCATGAGCTATAAGGGGTCAAAATTGCTATTTTATGCTTTTTGGGTACAATTTTTAAGGTAAATCAATAAATGAATGGGGCTGGAATTTAGTATTAGGGGAGAGTGGGGCAAGATGGTAAGTGGGGTAAGACGGGGTACCGAAGCTTCTGGTTCAGGTGGTGCTTCTATCTTGCGGAAAAGTAGCAAACTAGTTGTAGTGAGAGATAAAGAAACGACGTTGAGCACAGCGGCCATTTTACTCGCGTTGTTTGCAGTGTGTGGATGTTTTAGTCTAAAGTAGCGATTTTCACTCTGGCCTTATTTTGTTGGCTCATGTTTGAACGTGTGTTTTGGTAAGTAGTATTCTACAGAACATATTTCTTATCATATTAGTGAAATAGGTAGTTTATAAGGATATTTTTACAGTTGTTGAATTTTATCTTACTCAAAACCTAACCCAGGCCAGACAGTAAACCTCGCTAAATGGCGTCAGTGGGACAAGTCGAGGCATTTTAGGAGGGGCCTGACGGGTAGTACCCCATCTTGCCACACTCGTATTTCAACAATTGTTTTATTATATCAGATTTAATGAGATGGTGAGACGATACCAAAGGAAGTCGGATCGGGAGATATGGTCACCAGAATCTATGAAAGGTGCAATTGAGTTCATTATTAGCGGAGAAATGGGCTATAAGAAGGCAGTCAGAATATTTAATGTTCCACATTCTACTCTTGAAAGAAAAGTGAAAAAAGCCAAAGAACTGCCGCTGGACAGGGGAGTTTTTACAGTTTCTGCTTCCGGAAATATTTATCAAAATCAACAAATCTCAATTTGAGTTCAACCCTTGGGACCTATTCAAATTGTTTTCTCATTGGAAGAAAAGGACCTTCTTGTTGACTACATTTTAAAAATGGAAGAAAGGCTGTTCATCCTAACTTCGTATGACCTCAGGCTCTTAGCATATCAGTGGGATGAACAATTGAAGAAACATCATAGCTTTAATAAAGATAAAATAAAATGCCAGCCAAGATTGGCTAAGTGGATTTAATTTTCGCCACCCCCAACTGACACTTATAAAACCAGAAGCCACAAGTGCGGCTAGAGCAGCTGCTTTTAACAAAGTGAATGTTGGGGAGTTTTTTGATCTTTTGACCCGAGTTGTGTAGAAAACAAACTAACCCCAGACAGGATATACCATTGTGACGAGACTGGCGTGTCAGTAGTCCCAAAGCACAGATCTAAAATACTCTCACTGAAAGGCAGAAAGCAGGTTGGCTGCCTGACTGCTGAGAGAGGCAATACGATCATCATTGAAGTTTGTTTCAGTGCTGCCGGAGCATACATGTCTCCCCTTTCTTGTATTTCCTTGCGTCCGTGGAAATGATCAGCTTATGAAAGATTGTTCCTCAGGAGCATGGGTTGAATACCATTCAAGTGGTTGGATGCAGTCGGAAATATTTGTGTCATGGTTCAAGAAATTTGTGGCATGGAGTCGACCAAGTAAAGATTCACCAGTTTTACTTCTGCTTGACTGACACTTCACACACAAATAACATGGCTTTACTTGATTACGCGAGAGACAATGGTGTAGGCCTAACTATATTATGCTTTCCGCCACATTGTACTCACCGATTACAGCCCCTTGATGTGAGTTTCATGAAATCTTTAATGGTATTTTACGATCAAGAGGTCAAACCCTGGTCGTGTCGTTACACAGTTCCAAACAGCAAAACTTTATGGAAACGCCTTTGTGAGAGCAGCGACAATGACAACTGCAATAAATGGTTTCCGTAAGACAGATCAATCCAGCTATTTTTGGTGAACACGACTTTGCACCGTCTTAAACTACAAGCACAGAACTTGAGCCTACTGCTGATCAAAGTCCCGAGCCTGTTGCCTTACAAGATCCAGAGTCTACTGCCATCCTAGGTCTCGACCCTGCCGCTGACCAAGGTTCACTCGTAAATGTTACCCCAAACTTTCAACTTTTCAAGGTTTTGTCAAAGCCGTCCTGTTATCCTGAGGACATTTTACCAATACCCAGTTTCAGTGGGATCCGAATTAACAAGATGTCTCGAAAACACGGGAAAAAACTGCGGTAGTAACTGAATCCCCTTATCAAAATGAATTATAAAGTGAGATTAATGTGAAAGCTGAAAACGAACAACAAAAGATAGAAAAGTCTAAGAAGAGGGAACAAAACAGAATGATTCAAGAGAAAAAATAAATAAAAACAAAGCTAAAGTAAACTTGGAAAAGAGTTTTGACTTAGCACCATCAACTACCAAACAGAAAAAGATTGACCAGTCAAACCATAAAAGTGAGAAAGTGAACCAAACTAGACCTAAAACAAGGTCTCTGCTCAAAAGGAAAAGATTTGATTCTTCATCATCGTCCGAGACTTCTGATGTCGAATGCCTATATTGTGGATATGTATATTCTAGGGCTGGGCCGATGCCGATTATTAATCCGATCATCGGCCGATTATTGCATAACCGGCGATTCCGATGATCGGTGTTTGAATCTCCGATTATTTATGCCGATTATTCAAAATGTGTGGATATATTTTAAGTCCTAAAAAAATAATATTTTATCTCTGCTCTCTCGTATGTGATCTTTGAATAATTAGCTTGTTCTTAGCGACATAGGTTTGAAATAAACAGCACATCCAACATTCCAAACAAAATATATCAAAATAAATATATTTACAATAGGTCTTTTTCAAATTTATGCACGTTATTAGAAATAAAAATACTCACAAGTAACAAATCTAATAATCATAAAATAAAGTATTAGCAGATTGGTATTGTTTTATTTCGATTTGTTAAAGATGCCCAAAAAATGAAACATCGGACGTAATAATCTCGCACATGAGCACATTTTGTTTTAAATGGAAACCGTTTTTCTTTTAATGCAAGTACAAAACTTTCCACTGGCATGGAATTTGTTTCGCTCATATTTCAATATGAATTTAATTAATATATATTAATATTTAAATTTTACATTTTCTTTATTAGTTAAAAGTAAATTAAAATAAGTTTTAAAGTATTTCTTAAAAAAAAAACACGAAAAATAACTTTCGTTGCACATTATGTTATTTATTATATCATATTGAAGTAGAGAGGGGCAAAATCGTTCTTTTAAATGAACGATTCATTGTATCTGGTTCAGTTCAATGATCCATTCATTTTGACCCGTTCACCGTTCATTCGATTTTCTAAAGGTAGTTAAAAATGTTATTTTTCATTAAGATTATTTAAATTGTTAATAAAAAGATCGGATTACTGTTTAAAAATGGTGATGCCTTTTTATTATACTTTTTTTAAGAAACCACTTATTTCTATACGATATTAATATTTAGTAGTTAAATTATGATGGAATGCTTTGTAGAATCACAAAAACCTATGTTATGATATATCTAAATCACAATTCACAAAAATATTACGATTGTTAAAAATTGTTTAGTATTGAAGCCATATTTTAATAGACATTGGATGTAAAAATTCCTAGTTCATTTAAAAACAAAATAAAGTAGGCCTATTCTCCTTGTGTGAAAAAATATGTGTGCCTTGATTATTTTTTATCATAAAAATTAAATTTAAATTTGCTGATTATGATTTGTCTTTGTCTAATGAAAGGGTCAGTAGGCCTATTTAATCATAAATGTGAAATCATATTTTAATTATCTAACATGTATCGGTATATTTGTTATTTATTAATGTGATTTGTTTTTGTTTAGTGACAGGTTCACTTGTCCTAACAATAACAATATAAAATAATAACTAAACAACCTTTACATTTTAAAAGTTTATATTTAAATGTTATTAAAACAAAACTATATTGGACATTATAAAACTAGTAAAAGTATTTTTTTTTTGCTTTAAAGGTCATTTTACTTTATACACTTATTAAAATTGAAAACAAAAATAATCGGCATCGGTGATCGGCCTAATCGGCAACAAATGATCGGCATCGGACTAATCGGCAAAATAGCTGATCGGCCCAGCTCTAGTATATTCACAATCAAATGATGGATGGATTAGGTGTTGGCAATTCCAGGAATGGGCTCATTGTTCGTGTGCAGGGGAGGAGGACGAAGACGATGAAGCTGTTCATCTTTGTGATTTATGTACAACCTAACCCCATCTTACCCCATGTGTTTCCCAATCTTGCCCCACCTGGTGGGGCAAGATGAAGTTTTTGACTTATATAATTACACAATTTGTGTTTAGTTTCATTTTGAAAATATAATGTTGATTTCAATTTTATAAATACTATAAAACCTTGTACTAATAAAGACATACTTTTCAGATTCAACTGTGTTTTTTTATTCACAACAGCAGTTTTTTTTTGTTAAGTGCCCCTTCTTGCCCCACTTTCCCCTACTAGATATTCATGTTAGATGTACACAGTGAAATAATTATAAAATTAATAATATTAATATGATAAATATTTCTATTCACTATATATATATAACTAAATTCCAGACTCATTCATTTATTGATTTACCTTAAAAATTGTACCCAAAAAGCATAAAATAGCAATTTTGACCCCTTATAGCTCGTGAACTGTAATGATTTGAGATAATTGAGTCACCATTCACATCTTATAATTATTATATTCTTGTTAAATTTTGCAATAATATTTTGGTGGTCGAATGACGTTGAAGGGTTTCCTTAGGGCACACCAACATTAGCAATTTTAGCTCTGATGTTTAGAGTCTGGAGTCTGAAGTCTCTTGGAACACATACTTGTGAAACAGTTCCAGAACCAGGTAGAGGTTTTCACAAAGAGCAATCACGCATAATAATATACCCACTTATGAGGTAATTTATATTATTGCTTAGTTCTGTAATCATTTTAAAACATTATCGAAATAGTGGCACAAATTTATTCTTATTAATACTCGCTCTCTCATATGGTATTATCAATTTGAATGAAAAATGCAATATTTCTAGTAATTCACTGCAATTAAAAATTACATACATGTAAGTTGGTCTATGTTATAGTTAAAGTAATCAAAATATTCAAAATGTATTTATTATTTAAAATTGATTAGTTTTAAATGAACATATTATCATGCGGCGATTAAGCTATTATAAAGGTTTTATAAATTATGTAAATGTTTACTGTATGAATAGAAACATTATTTGTTTATAATTTGTTTTGTTGATATCTTTTCAGGTCAGACATATATAAATAAATACAAACTTCTCAACGATGGAAATAGTTATTCTTACGACTATGATGAAACAGCAAATGCGGCCACATTAAATGGTTTCACAGCCGGCGCCTATCGATACTTTCACTCACTGGTGGCTGGGCACTTGCGGTGAGTTTATTCAAAACTTAGGATTGTCAAAGTTACCATGGTTACAGGAAACAACTGAACTAATATTCACAGCAGAACACGTATAGTTTTTATATTAAATACCAACAAAAGTAAAAACAAGTTTTTGATTATTTTTAAAAAACCAGTACCAATTCTAGTAATAAAATAAATGAGATTTTCTGATTTTTTAGGATAGTCATGGGTAAAGGAATGTTCATGCTGAAAGTAATGTGTGTAGGAATTCACCATACTCCGAGAGTTTCGTTAGCATCTATTTAAATTTGGTAAAATTGATGTAAGCTATTTTTAAATAAAAGACCTTAACTTTTTTAATATGCAGTAAAACACCGGTAGTCCGAAACCCCGGATAATCCAAACAAACTTATCAGAAAATTAAAAAGAATTAAAGCAATTAAAACCTATATTTCCCCCTTCACGCCCCGATGAGAACTTTAAAATTACCCCTCTCCCAGATCTCTATCTATTAGTTGCACTAAACGACACAGGTAATGATTATTGAGCTGATATTATTTTTAAACAAATATAAATATTTTATTTACCAATAAACAGCTATAAACAAATCATGGTTTCCATGGTTATGTAACAAACAATGATTGTACAGATGAACCACTGCCCACACAAAAGGAAAAGTTGGAAAATTCGCTGGAAAAATTGGGTTTTAGTTTTAGGCCATTATTTTTACCCCTATCCTGATTTCCTAATCTTTAAAATGAGAGTTCGTTTGTCAAAATATTTCTGTCATTTCCTCGTAATTTCTATTACTGGAAACGGGCTTATCAAATTATACATAAGATGTATGATAGAGAGAGTGATAAAATGTGATAGTGAAAATGAGAGTGTAAGTGTTTGAATGTGTGATTGTGTAAGTGTGTGGGTGAGTGTGAAAATGAGAGTATGAGTGTGAGAAAGTGAGTATGAATGTGAACATGAGAGTGAGTGTGAGATTTGAGAAATTGAGTGTAAGAGACTGGGACTGAGCAACTGAGAGAGATCGAGTGAGTGTGAGCGAGTGATAGTGAGAGTATGTGTATGTGTTAGAGAGAGAAATACTGGGAGAATAGAAAAAGAGTGTGTATGAGGAGAGAGAGTGTGTGTGTGTGAGAGAGAGAGAATATGTAAGGAATAATGCGTGATAAAGTGTGTGGTGAGAGAGAGAGAGAGAGAAAACGCGTGTAGAATTTTGGGAGAGATGTTGTGTGAAATAGAAATAAAATGTGAGGGCATGTGAGAGAAAGTTAAAGAGGGGGAGATAAGCTTAGAGAGAGAAAATTAAATTGAGATAGAGCTAGAGCGTGACTTTAAGAGAAAGATTGTTTGAGAGAAAGAGTAAGGAACATAAATTGAGAGAGCGAGTTTGAGAGAGAGTGGGTTTGAGAGAGTGGGTTTGAGAGAGAATGGGTTTGAGAGAGAGTGGGTTTGAGAGAGAGTGGGTTTGAGAGAGAGAGTGTTTGAAATTGAGATAGAGACAGTTTGAGTCAGAGAATTTGAGAGAGTGAGATTGAGATAGGGATAGAGTTTAAGTCAGAGAATTTGATATATAGGGAGTTTTAAAGGGAGCATTTGAGAAAGAGAGAGCGCGCGAGAGTTTGTGAGAGAGCGTTCAAGAGATAGAACGTTCGAGAGTGAGAGCGTTTGAAAGATAGAGAGCGTTTGAGAGTGTTTGCGAAAGAGAGAGTTTGAGACGGAGAGAGCGTTTGAGAAAGAGAGCGTTTGAGACGGAGAAGCGTTTGAGAAGAGAGAGTGGTTGAGGGAGAGGGTTTGCATTAGAGCTTAAGAGAGAGAAAATATTATAAAGACAATGTAAGATAAATTGTATGATAAAGAGTGTGTGTGTAGGTAGAGAGTGTATTAGAGAGGGATAAAGTATGAGAAAATATTATATTAGAGAGAGTATTTTATAGAGTGAGTGTGATGTGTGTGTATGTGTGAGAGTGTGAGAGAGTCTGACAGAGCGAGAGAATGTGAACATATAGATGTGGTACTCAAACATTACGGTACTTTGAAATCGCACTCCCTCAAAATTAAGTATCGTCATGGAAACATAACTGAACTAACTGTATTTGTAAGAATGTGAAAAGATAGATGAAGTAAGCAAAACATTACTTTTAAACATAATATCCTCAAAATTAAGTGGTAAAATAAAAATAAAGCTTAACTTTTATATTTGTATTGTGTTACTATTTGCTAAAATGAACACCAAAACTCATAATTAGATAGTTAAAATGGCTATTTTTAAACATTATTCAATATCATTTTATTGTTTTTGAGCTTGTAATACATACCAAAACATATCTAAACATCGTTTTATCATGAGCGAAACAAAACGTAGACAATATTTTCACGAACTTAACAACTTAACCTTTTAATTTTTGAATTATTCTAAATATTATTGATTTAAATGCGAATTAACAACATTCCAATAAAAAATAAAGGTTTCCCCAGTTTAAGCTTCTCAATTTAGATGTGTTATGACCAGCAGCATCCAAAGAGAAAATTGTGATGTGTTCGGACCAACAAATAAAAATTGAGCCAATTTAGCCAAAGAGATATAGTTTATTTAGAGATTTACAGCCATGCAGCAAATAACGGTTTTCATGGTGACTAAACAAAGAATGAAAAACCGAAACTTATCTGTGAAAATTGGGTTTTCGTGAAAAACTACTGTTTTTCCCAACATCCTGGACTCCTAGCCGTTAAAATGAGTGGTCGTTTGTCAAAATATTCTCAGTCGTAATTTCTATTACCGGAAACGAACTTATCAAATTATAATTATATAAGATAAGATTATAAAACAAAACTCAATAAAATGTATGTTTTTAATTTAATCAACCAAATAAACTGTTGGGTTTTGAAGTGGGGACAGAAGTCCAAGAGGAATACCAAGCGATAGGTGGCTGAAGGGAGTGCAGAGCAGTGTGGAGGAGAGAGGAGAGGACTGGATCTTTGTGGAGGAGAGAGGATAAGACTGGATATTTGTGGAGGAGGAGGGGTGGTGGGGAGAAAGAATATGTTGGCGAGGCTTGTGTTCCGAACAGACCGGTATAGTGTCTGGAAACTGTTCATGCTGATGAAAATTATGGTGATGATGAATTAAAAAATTAAATATATTATATTTGATAAATAAATTTCCTGTAAATGTTGATTGCAAACTAAGCTTATTTGGACCTGACAAAATTACAAGGTATTCTTGAAGGCTATGGTCATATTAGACTTATCTCATTATAGTTTGTAATTTATTAGATAAAAAATAAAATACAAAGAGATTTCTTTTTTATTTTTATTCCAAATACTTTTTAAATATTGATTTGCTACAATTCCTGAAGTTAAATATTTGTTTTGGTTAAGCAGAGTTTATTTTACTGTCCAACCTAACTAAATCACCAAGGGTATTGTTACTCTAGCAGGTAAAAGCACTTTCAAGGTGGTCCTGGTGTCTGATAGAATTCACCCTGATGTGTGTTTCAGAATGGTGACTGAAGCCCGCGACACAACTAGTGTTCTGCGTTTGAGTGACCATTTCAATCGTCCAGAGGTCATTCGTGCCAGAGACAACTTTGATAGTTTGACGAGGGGGTTCACAACTCAGAAAATGATGGAAACGGACCAATTTTTCACGACTGAGGTAAACTTGGATCGTAAAATAAATTATTATTATTATTATTATTATTATTAGCACCGCGTCTTACTACCCGTTCGGGTTATACGCACTTACGCTAATGTGCAATGGTGGGTGATTGTGAGATGAAATGGAGGACCTACAGTTTAACGTGGAATCCGAACCACGGTGGAGGCCTGGCATTCCTCACATTCACAAGTTGTGATTAATACACATCTTGTCAGAGGTGAAGGAAGGGTTTGGTAATCAGATAAATATGTGCCGGGACTGAGGATTGAACCCCGGACCCCTAGCACAGAAGTCTGACACCTTGCCCCTAGACCACCAGGTCACCTAAAATAAATTATATTTGGTTGCTTTTTAAAACTTAAAAAGTGGTCATTAATATTGTGACGTAAAAGGGAAACTATCCAAGGACTCTGGAACCCCGGGTGGTACTATCTTTGATCCCACATCCCCAATATTTACTAAATAGGCAAGCTTCAAAACATAAGAGGGTAACTTCTTTAATACAAATGTTGAATTTACTTTTCTTTTTTAACAAAGGAATTGAATTTGTGTATATATCTGTCTGACACAATTAACTTCTATAATCAAGTTTATGTTTTAACATTATTTCTTTACCACAGTGTTGCTTTATAGTAAGAACGCGGCAGGAAAGGTTAAAACATGACTAAAACTACTCTCATATATTCATACAAAAAGTCACATGGCGCAGAAATGTCACCTTTGACAGATAGTATCAATGACGATAAGTTAATATTCAAATTACATCTCTTTCTATGTAAGTCGTTAACAAGAATTTGTATTTTCTAAACTGCCCTTGCTATCCTGCCATTACTAGAAATTCTGGCAAAGAAAGGGGTCAAAAAGTGCTACACAGAGAAAATAAACCCTCTTCAAAGAAGTTCTAAAGATATCCAAGGCTTGGAATTTAACTGGGGGTAGGGGGGCAAGACCCTCACCCCCAAATTCCTCTTTTCAGTTGAAGCCCAACTCCATTTCCGAAGAACTTTCGGAACCCCAAGATCTAGGAGTTTATGTAATATTGATTTGAGCAAGACATTACAAAACCTGATTCATATAATAAATTTAAGTATTTTAATGAGTTTATATTTGATCTTTTAAAAAAACATTCTAAACAGGCATGGCTAGCTTAATACATATTTGATATTTGTGTTATTTACAGTTGACTAACTACCTGTTCCGATCAACTCAGAGTTTCGGTAAAGACTTGGAAAGTATAGACATCCAACGAGGCCGAGACCACGGGTTGGCTTCGTACAACGACTTCAGAGCAACCTGCGGGCTCAGCAAAGCAACGTGCTTCAACGATTTGAAAGGTTCAATGTCACAGAAGGTGAGGAGTATGTTATAATATTATGTCCATTGTCCAAACAGTGGCTTCTATGAAAACAATTCTTTGGACAATCAGACACTCAGCCAAGTTTCTAAATAATTGCTAGTGTACCGGTTTTTGTTGGTGGCTACTTAGTGGGGGAGCAATCACACAGTAAGCTGATTAAGAAATATGATATTTTAGTTTATGTTTGATAAAATAGTCTAAAAAAAATACCTAAAATTGGATTCCAAGCGAACAGTGTTATTTTACTTGTTTTGATGATCTAATATTGAAATATTTGCGCGACAACTTATTGATACTCTAATTTTCTTAAGAACAACCATATTGTTCTTGAAAATACAAATAGTCGTGGTGTCACTAGAGTTAGTGTCACCCAGTGTGGTAGCTCATGTTGTCACCCTCAGGGACATCCTCTTGTACCAGACCATACAAAGTCCGTAGGTATGTTTTTTGTACTAATGTTACTCGTAAATCGTAATTCCCGTATATTACTGAATGTAATGACTACAGTAATGATATAAACAACTTGCGAAATTAAAATTACACCTTTGAATTACCATATCATATGCACAGCCTAAATATATTTACAGTTACGTAGTTTCATGTGATTGGAGTGAACATTTGGCAGGAAAACGGTAGAATTCGAAGTAAAACCATTTAACAACCACATCAAAATTATGTTCATTTTAATGTTAAACTTTACCGTTACATGAGTCACATTAATGGATTAGGTTTGTATAATCAATAACGGCCCAAATAATGTATAAGTTGTAGACAAATACATGTTGCAATATACTAAAAATATTGTAGCTAAAATACCAGAAAATTTGACAAAATCAGCGAACACAAAATCACCAGCAACAATGAAAACAACAGCGCGTGCTTGTAACACGTGCAGACAAAATTTAAAGCGTAATTGTAATTGGGTAGTAAAGACAACTCAAACTGAAGCACATGCGCAATCAAAGATTCAAAAAGTAGATTAGCATAGAGTTGTATATTATGTAGGTGTATTATTACAGTACATGTAAGGATGTGCTTACGAAAAATGTTTTTGTTGTTATAACTAACTACACGGATATTTTTTTAATAATAATTTTCTGCCGATACAATACACAAAATTTGTTTAACCAGTCACTTTGGAGAAGACAGAAAATTAATTTTCAAAGCTATTCAGTATCCCATATTTTATAGCATTGTAGTAAAGCTTAGAGCAGAGAGTTCTAATTGTTTTCTTCCCTGTTTCCAAGAGATCCTAATTGTCTTCTTCCCTGTTTCCAAGAGATCCTAATTGTCTTCTTCCCTGTTTCCAAGAGATCCTAACTGTCTTCTTCCCTGTTTCCAAGAGATCCTAATTGTCTTCTTCCCTGTTTCCAAGAGATCCTAACTGTCTTCTTCCCTGTTTCCAAGAGATCCTAATTGTCTTCTTCCTGTTTCCAAGAGATTTTAATTGTCTTCTTCCCTGTTTCAAAGAGATTCTAATTCTTTCCTGTTCCAAGAGATCCATGCACAACTGCTTTAAATGGAAGTCAAGCTGTCAGCTTAGTATCCTGTAGCTTCGTCTCAAATACATCATATTTCAAATGTTTCCCTATTTGGGGCCCAATGACAATCCCTTCGTTCAGTTTAGCATCTGTTACATTGGGAGGAACGCCTGCAAGATAGGTGAATACACTTAGCATTTTATCTAAGGCCTTAATAAAATTCTAAACCAAGTTTATACTATGTATTGACGTGGAGGAAGAACTTTCTCATGTTAGATTACACTGTCGAAGACGGGATGATCGGGGTTCGATTCCAGTCGGGTGCACTGAGGGTGGTTTTTCCTAAATGGCTTTCCACTATCCCTCCACGCAAATACGGGTGCACTTCCTCTAAATTAAAACCTTCCTAATCCCTAACACATTCGAGTAATTAGTACATATATACATAGGCGTATAAACCGAACAGGTAGTAAGACGTGGTGCTAAATAATAATAAAAAATAGAACTTTGTCTGGTTAATTCTGTGGAATTTATTTAGATTACATCTTCCGGGTAAATATTTGCTCCTCTTTTCTCATTGTTGCACAATTTTTTGCTGCAAGACTGTTCTACAAACAAATAAAACAACAATATATTTTGTGGACCTGCAAGTATTTCAATTACCTTAAGATCACCACATACATGCCAAGAGTTTTCCTTATACTTTACTGTACTCAGAATCTTCGATAAACTTTCGAACGTTTCTTTCAATTTAGCGTTATGAATTAGTGGAACTGATTTCCGCAATGCAGCAGAACTGTTTTCAAACTTAATTTCGATGCATCAATAAATATGCGCCATTCATTAAGATTGTGTTCCAATTCCTAATTCTTTCATAAGACCATTAATATCTTCCCCATAATAAAACACACTTTACTGTGTTGTTGACACAATGCTATTTTAGTTTCTGCTTCCTGCCATTGCTGTAACCAGGAACCAAGAAGTTTAGTTTGCTCTTTGGTTAACTTTAGATCACAAACACAAACTAAGTCATTTAGATCTTATTGCTTGAGTAAATGTGACGTACTATCAGTTCTCTGTTGGTAGTCCAAAATCCTTACAAGTGGATGGTTCAGTAGAGTTAGTAACACATTCATATGCACCATCTTCATCACTGTTCTTTCATCCCATGCATTTGTACGAACTGTTGCAGACAGATCTTAACTGTGTGGAACAGCACTTATTGTATTATTATTATTGTATTGTATTTGTATTTTATTTCGAATATTTGAAAATGTGATTCACTGTTATTTTTGTAACACAAAAATAGCAATAGTCAATGTGATTACGCGGTTCTCGCCATATCATATGTATATCAAGATGCATTCTTCTGAGTTGCCCAATTAGCCACATTCTCAGACTAGTTGTGCAGGTAATACAGCACATTTGTAGAGCCTATTTTCGGTCCTGGTCCCCAATATTGAAACTAAAATACAAAGAACATGTATGTTTGGTAATGATATATATTAAACTTCCTTAGAGTTTTCGTTATAGACCTACCACACACCCATCAGAAATTGCCAGGGGTATTAAGACACTTCCTTTGCTTCTCCGTTATAATAATACCGCGGTAGGCAAAGCACTTAAGAAGGAAAAAACACTCTCAAAACAAATACAGATCAACCGCTTACTATATGTATCTGTTTCATCGAAACTAAAAGATATATTGTGTGTTAGTATATAAAGAGTACAACAATGCTACTCTCCGAGACACTACTGCTATCTATGAACAAGTGTGAAAAATATTTGTTTATGTATCTGATCAGTTTGCGTGCTGTATAATAAGTTACTGGGTATGTTTACATGCAATAAATATTTTGTAGGTCATGAGTCTGGTGACCGGATTTGGCCTAATTGCCTGTTCTTTTTCTTAATAGTAAAACACACGCAGTTGAAATATGTATTAATTTCATATTATTACGAGTATAATATGTTCAGTTTATAGTGACTATAATTGCCTATTATGTTAGTTTTGCCTATTGCTTATTGCCTATTGTCTTTTGCCTCTCTCTTTTTCGTACGGTATGGATTTTATGTTGAGAGAGAGAGTGAAGTTTCTTAGAAATTCTAAGTTGTGGCCTATGTGTTTGGAGTAAGTTTGAAAATTGACAATTGTTAAATAGCTTCCAATGAGCGTAAATTGGGTGGAGGACAATGGGAGCAGGGGCAGACATCTTGGAAGAAACAGCAACACATGCGCATAGCCCAAACGAGAAGTGAGACGTGTTAATAAAAAATAAAAAGCAATCGGAATTGTTTATAGATAATAAAATAGTAGGTAGTAAAATAAATTATACATGGCACATTGTGTGCATTTTCCCCCTAAAGTGCCTATTCTGGTACCTAAATCTCATATTTTTAATGCCTATTTGCCTGCCTATTTTAAACCTTTCTGGCGCATAAGAACCCACTCCCACGACAGATCAGAGCCATATCATCAACATCATCATCTGTTTCCATCCTGTGGTCAGGTCAGTTTAGTAAAATGCCTCCATCATCCTCTATCCTTCCACCACTCTTCCTCCTTTAATTTCTTCCATTCTTCTGCCCTCACTTGAACACTTTCTGTTATCTGCTGCTCCCATCTCTTTCTTGGCCTCCCCTGCTGTATTTTCCCCACATACTTCATTTCAAACATTTTCTTCGGCATCCTCTCTTTTTACATCCTCATTACCCCCAACTCTTTCGTAGATAACTTCATTCCTAATCCTGTTTCTCCTCGTGAGAGCTAACATGCTCCTCAGAAATTTCATTCCCATGGCCTCAGAACCCTTCACTAAATTATATAATAAGATACACTTATTATGCATCAACACAAAAACCTATTATATACCAAAACTGTGACGTGATTTGGAATTGTCACTGTCAGTTCTAAGATCTACACAGCCAAAATATTGCTGGAGGTAAAGATTATGTTGACTGGTGTAAAGAGTTTGTTTGCCTGAATTAGTTAAAACACAGGCACATTTTCTTACTTTTTCTATGATTGTAATTAGTTTTCTAGTTATATTGTCTATGTGAACGTCTCATAATAGATGCTTGTCAATAGTTTGAACCAGATATGTAATAATCAACTAACAACAGGGTTTCATTTTCCATTGTCAAATTCTTGTCTCTAAATTTATAGTGGCTTGATTTTGAAAATACTACAAGTTTAGTTTTTATTAAATTAATTGGAGAGCTTGTTGATAGTAATCCAATCAAGTAAAGGAGGGATGTACGATTGAATATTATTTAATAAATCATTTAAAGTATTGTTTTAATAATATAATCAAATCTGCAAACAGGTGAATGTGTACACATTTCATTTTTGGATTAATTAATTGATATATGCCAAATCATAACTAATTATTGAAGATAATTAATAGTTATTTAATAATAATACCAATGAAAGTTATTTTGCTGCAGGACATCATGTTACTCTCAAGATTGTACGAACACGTGGATGATGTGGATCTGTTTGTCGGCGGCGTGTTGGAGAGACATACAGAAGACAGTTTACTAGGGCCGACATTACAGTGTATCATTGCAGAGCAGTTTCATCGCAGTAGGACCGGGGATAGATATTTCTACGAGAACAGGAATCAACCATACCCTTTCACACCAGGTACATAGGATTATCAACTGTTCATGGTTAGTCTACTAGGGCCAACATAACGCTCTCTCTATCGCACGGTATTCACTTGTTGGTCATAATCTTGTCCTCTCTCTCGCACTTTGTTCAATTGTAGGTCATACTATTCTCCTCTTTCGCACTTTGTTCAACTGTAGGTCATACTATTCTCCTCTCTCGCCCTTGGTTCAACTGTAGGTCATACTATTCTCCTCTCTCGCCCTTTGTTCAACTGTAGGTCATACTATTCTCCTCTTTCGCACTTTGTTCAACTGTAGGTCATACTATTCTCCTCTCTCGCCCTTTGTTCAACTGTAGGTCATACTATTCTCCTCTCTCACACTTTGTTCAACTGTAGGTCATACTATTCTCCTCTCTCGCACTTTGTTCAACTGTAGGTCATACTATTCTCCTCTCTCGCCCTTTGTTCAACTGTAGGTCATACTATTCTCCTCTCTCGCACTTTGTTCAACTGTAGGTCATACTATTCTCCTCTCTCGCAACTTTGTTCAACTGTAGGTCATACTATTCTCCTCTCTCGCCCTTTGTTCAACTGTAGGTCATACTATTCTCCTCTCTTGACCTTTGTTCAACTTTAGGTCATACTATTCTCCTCTCTCGCACTTTGTTCAACTGTAGGTCATACTATTCTCCTCTCTTGACCTTTGTTCAACTTTAGGTCATACTATTCTCCTCTCTCGCACTTTGTTCAACTGTAGGTCATACTATTCTCCTCTCTCGCACTTTGTTCAACTGTAGGTCATATTTTTCTCCTCTCTCGCACTTTGTTCAACTGTAGGTCATACTATTCTCCTCTCTCGCACTTTGTTCAACTGTAGGTCATACTATTCTCCTCTCTCGCACTTTGTTCAACTTTAGGTCATACTATTCTCCTCTCTCGCAATTTGTTCAGTTGTAGGTCCTTTTATGTTCCTACCTTCTCATCTTTGCTGTCCTAGTCTTTCAAATTTAGGGAAAATTTGATAGGATTCAGAAAACCAAGTTTATGAAATTTTAAAATCCAGTCTAGATCATCAATACTTCAAAGTGTTCTGTCTAGCCAAGACCAAAGTTTAAAAATGTATTACTATAATCTTGAAAAGTTTTTACTTTATTATTAATATGGTGAAGTTAATCTTTATTTTAAATACTTGAGTAGACTCACATTATTATAGGGGTGACCGGGATCCCAAACGCTCTGGGAAAATATCGGGAATTTATCCATCCCGATAGTTGGACGGGAAATAAAGCGCGGCGCGCATATTGTTCCAGCAGGTACTACTGGCTCAACCTCTATTGGAGACAGTCATCTTCTTTGTTCTGTGGCGAACTTGGGGGAAGAGAGTGGTGGGAGATGGAGTAGCTTGCTAAACGTCAACTATTCACGAGAATCAGCCCAACCTGTCTGTTGTTATCCAACTAACCGAGTAGGAATTACAGGGGTGTTGAATTAAAGAACCTCTAAGGGTTTCAAACATAGAGAATACTTAAAGGCTAACACACCTCAGGACCATTTAAGGGATTTTAGACCTAGATAAACTTTAAGGGGTTTTAGACCTAAAGGATATTTAAGGTGTTTCAAACCTAAATAACCTTTAAGAGGTGTTAAAATAGAGAACATTTAGGATTTAAGTTTTCAAACCAAGAGGACATTTAAGAAGGGTAATTTTTTTTAATTACTTGTACTTTTATAATAGTTAAATATAAAACACCATTTTCAAAAGAGATTAACTCACAAAAATAATTTCCATCAAAAATGTATTAAAATTAACTACTTGATCTGTATTATTCAGTATTTGTTAAAAATGTTGCCATTTGTTTCAATAAAAAATGTTATTAGCACACACCTATCTATATTTCTATGTTTTTATTATATATTATTTGTATTATATTTAATAATGTCAAAGCTTTTACAAGTATTACCATATTAGTTTAAAAAACAATATATATATTTAAGTTTTGTCTAGTATTATTCTAAAGCGTTATCTATATAATTTCCCATTCCAGTTTTGATCCCGATATTTTGATTCATTTCCTGTCCTGTTCTTGTCCCGATATAAAAAGGTCATTTCCAACCATACATAACTACTATTTAATTTCTTATAAAAAATTAAGCCAAAGTAACTCTAGTAGTTGGCCTAATTTGATTGTAAAGAAAAAATTGAATACTTGTGCTAGATGAATGGTATGATGAATGAATGATTCAAATAAGTCATTTTATAAATTATTCATTGAGCTGAATTATCACAATTTCAATTAATTTGTTCAAGCTAGAAAATTTTCTTACCATTCAGCAAAATTCCTACAAGTCATAGGTCGAGTCATTCAATTCCAAAAGGTCCTATGTCTAGCTCAATCAATTCCAAAAGGTTATGTCTAGCTTACTCAATTTCAAAAGGTTATATGTCTATCTCAATCAATTTCAAAAGGTTATATGTCTAGCTCAATCAATTCCAAAAGGTTATATCTAGCTTACTCAATTTCAAAAGGTTATATGTCTATCTCATTCAATTTCAAAAGCTTATATATCTCAATCAATTTCAAAAGGTTATATATCTAGCTAGCTCAATAAATTCCAAAAGGTTATATGTCTAGCTCAATCAATTCCAAAAGGTTATATGTCTAGCTCAATCAATTCCAAAAGTTTATATGTCTAGCTCAATCAATTCCAAAAGGTTAAATGTCTAGCTCAAACAATTTCAAAAGTTTATGTCTAGCTTACTCAATTCCAAAAGGTTATGTCTAGCTTACTTAATTTCAAAAGGTTTTATGTCTAGCTCAATCAATTCCAAAAGGTAACAAATAATAACAGGTAATAAATTTAAAAAAAAACTAATTTCAAACAGCATTTTCATTTCTTAAATAAAAACATAAATTTTCATAACTTTGTATTTTGTAACATGAAAATATTTATTTTGAAGTTTTTTTATAGAAACTATTCTAATAAGCGATCTTCTTGATTTGCCACAAATTTGGTCATCTGCAAAAGGGCCGTTTTGAAAATGGGTTTCTCATACATAAAATAATGTTGTATTATTTGTTTATAGACCAACTTGATGAAATAAAAAAGTCCTCATTGTCTCGACTACTATGTGACAACGGCAACAATATAAGATACATGCAAAGCCAAGGATTCCGTCAACTATCAAAATGGTATGTAAACTTACTAATTGTAAATGTTGTTAGACATTTCCCAACTACATTTAAATCCATTGCAAACTTAATTGTACTTTACAGTCAATATAATTATTTTAACTAAAACAATCAAAACGGCAATTATTCTAGACAAATAGACTTCTTATAAGAAATGTAGGTCTCATAAGCTTAATAACATTTGAGTCTCAATGTAAGAAATCATTAGGCTTGATTCTTTAATTATTTATCAATTCCATACAATATATATTGAAACAATGAATTAAAACTGTCCACTATAAAGAAGAATCCGCTATTCAGATGTGTTCGTTTAGGGAGATATCACTGCAAGGCCGTAGTCAGGGGGGGTTTTCGGGTTCAAAACCCCCCCCCCCGAAATTTTATGAACAAAATATATATGGCTTTATTTATGGTTCAAACAATATCAAAATTAAGGTACAAGTACAAATTAGGGGGTAGTGTTGCCATAAAAAAACACTTCAGATTGCTTCTAGAACAGTTTTTTATTTATAATTTTTTCTATCCTCCGTCAATTGGGTGATGGGCCCACCAAACCCCCCCTGAAATTATTGGCTGGCTACGGCCTTGTATCACTGTATATGAATTGTTTGGCATTTGTACACATTCTCAGGAATATACACTACAGCCTGTATCTTGGAATAAAATACAGTAGGCCTAATGGATAGTAGACCCTATATATCTGTATACCTGTCTTCAAATCACTGAACATATTAAAGGAATAATATTAAGCACAAACACAGGAAAAGGTCATTAGATGCAAATGTATATCTCGAGAAAGGTACAGGAAGGGTGAATAGAAAAGATATAAAAGAATGAGAACACAATATGGCTGTTACAATGAAAAGAGAACACAGTTCACAATTTATTTTGCTGCCATTAGACAAAGAGGTATTGGCTGCCTCTTTAAGAAAATTGACTGTCACCACCCAATTCCCTGACCTATGTTTCATTCCATTGGAAATTTCCTTCTTCTTCCTTTTGTGTTTTTTGTTTTCTCTTTTAGGAAGTTGCAGTATGCGTTTCCCACTCCCTGCTGATGAGTTCCGATAGAATGAAACCTCATTCGGGGAATTGGGTGGTGACAATCGATTTTTTTAAAGAGGCAGCCGTTACCTATTTGTCCAGTGGCAGCAATATAAAGTGTGAACTGTGTTCTTTTCACTGTGAAAGCCATATTGTGTTTGTTCCCTTTTAGATGTTTCTATCCACCTTTACTGTATCTTCTTCCAAATATATTAATGAACATAATAAAAAAACTTTTGTTAGTCATTACTCATAGTTTGTGTGCTAGTAATTTTAAACAACTAATTGAACCCGGCATCTATTTTATTTTTCAGGAATGGTTTGGTGAAATGTTCCAGCAATGCAATACCAACAGTAGATTTACGAGCGTGGAAAGAAACGATTGATAGTTGCTAAAACAAAACATTATCTACAATTGTATATAGTTTTAATATGTATATTTATTTATATTATTAATAAATTAACATGATATTATTTTACTAACATTTTTTTAGTCTCCTTTGAGCATCCCTTATACTTACCATCTCTCGTAGCACTAAGACACTAATTATAAGTGTGTTTAAACTACAGTTAACAGGGGTCAGGAAATTCTATACATTTATTTGATGAAATTTAGATTGTAGTTTGGTTAGTTAATTTATAAATTGGGTATTATTTTACAGAAATATTTCTACTTACTTTTTAATTAAAATTATTTCCATCTTTGAATCAGGCACAAAATATTATTAATTTGATTAAGGTCTTGCCAGATCTTATCTTGTTTGTAAATAACACCCCCTTTGTTTTTTATCTACTGAGGACCTTAAATATTTGACATTTAGTATTTCAGAAAGTGGATCCTTACAGCATAGCTCAGCCAGTTGGGGCTTAGTTTGAATCCTGGTTGAGTTTAGGCCTACTCTGGATTATTTTCCCATCAAAGAGTTTCTTCACAATCTTTAGGCCAATACTGTCTCTTGTCTCTTTATTAATTACCCAGTTATTGCTCACCACCAAAGTCGTTCAACCTTTGTTACAGATGCATGAATACATTAGCATAGTGTGTATTTATGCTGACATTCTGAGTTTGGTGTCGTTCAGTGTTGTTAGGTATAGCTGTGATGATTAACAACAAAATAATCACTATAGAGTCAAATAAGTTTATAAATTAAAATTCTAACATTCATAGAATATTATATTTTAAAATAATGCACTCGCATATGAAGCACATCACTAAGTGCTCATTTTACTGAAAACCAGTAGATTTCCACTTTAATAAAATAAAATTTAATAATTGGTCAATTTATTGACATAATTCGAGTGGTGAAAGCTTAGTCTACTTTATTTGTAGTAAAAAAAGTATTGCTTTTAGTTTTTATTACAATATTTAACAGTGGTCACAAGGGGCCAACAAAAACCTGATTGATAAGTTGTAGAAAAATATTTGGAAGGTCAGGAAGTGGCCTATTGGAAGTCGGGCCAACTGGTTTACACAAGAAGACCAAGTGGTAGACAACTGGTCGACACAATAAAGGTCCTCGCACACCGGCATAGTATCGTATATGTACAGTACATGGTTTTCCATTCTGCTTTGAAAGCTGAAAGACACATACGATACTGTCATGGCAGCCGTTGCCTACCCCCACTACACCCTCTCAAACACTCCTCTCACACATTAGTAAGTTTTTTCAGCCATTGAGGAATCATTTCGACAGTTCCCCAATTAATTTCAAGTGTCTGCTAAGGCTTAAATATTTAACTTGATCTCTCAGTATGAGAGAAAAGTATTAGAATGCGAGTAAAGCTATTACCCTGGACATTTTCTCTTTTACCTTCAACAAGCATTGCAACCCCATACATCCAACGATCAGCTACCCATGATACCTCTACCGCATCAAAATTTTCCTCAGTCACTCCCTCAAAAATCAATGTATCCTCTTGCTTCCCATAATTAACTTTCCATGGCTCCTCAACCGGCTCATAATGTTCCTCAACAGCCACCGCCTCCCACTGCATTCAAACTTCATCCTCCTATGCTTTTTTCTCTTGATGTTCCTCAACAGCCACCACCTCCCACTGCATTCATCCGTCAGCCTCCTATGCTTTCTGCTCTTGATGTTCCTCAACAGCCACTACCTCCCACTGCATTCATCCGTCAGCCTCCTATGCTTTCTGCTCTTGATGTTCCTCAACAGCCACTACCTCCCACTGCATCATCGTCAGCCTCCTATGCTTCTGCCTGATGTTCCTCACAGCCCACCTCCACTGCATTCTCCTCAGCTCCTATGCTTTCTGCTCTTGATGTTCCTCAACAGCCACCACCTCCCACTGCATTCACCCTTCAACCTCCTCTGATTATTTCTCATGATCGTCCTCAACAGCAACCATCTTCCACCACATTCAACCTTCATCCTCCTATGCTTTTTTCTCATGATGTTCCTCAACAGCAAATCCACCAACCTCTAACTAAAGTATACGAAAAACTTTTTATCGTCATGGATCAAATCCTCAAACAGTGTAAAAAAACTCTCCAAACCCTTTTATTTTCTTATTGATATCATATATCCACTTGTTTTTCTCTGGCTCCAGCAACACAGCTGCTACCACAATGTCCTCATCAGAGGAAGAAGACAAGGTATCACTCATTATAATTAACAGAACAACAACAATACACTCGCTTATTCTCACTGCGCTGCTCTCAGGTGGCGAAGGAAAATTGAAGGGTGTGGTGGGGGAAACACGCTCTTGGGGCATACGTGTCGTACCCACGATCTCGGTGTGATGGACCCGCGGCAATATGATACCATATTGCTACTGTCCTGGCACCGTACGTATACAATACTATGCCGGTGTGCTAGGACCTTTAGACCAAGTGGTAGACAACTGGTCGACAAAATGTTAGCGCTGGATTAAGTTAAGAGTGGGCCACCAAGTGACTGACAAGTTAATACATTGCAAACAAGGTGCTTGACAATAAAATTCTAATTGGGAAAGAACAAGTAAAATATTTTGATAATTGTTTTGTAATATGTTTAACTCTAACAAATACAGACATCGGTGGTCACATGGTCAAGTGCGTTGCATTTTACTGGATTACCAGTGAAGGGGAGATCAGGTTTAGAATCTCGGTCATATGTTCTTATGGGTTTTCTCCTTAATAATTTTTCACTCTCCCTCCAAGCAAATGTGTCTATATTTCCTCTAAATTCTACCTTCTCTGTTAATATATATATATATAGCTTGAACATGTATTGAGAAGCTAAGGAAAAAATTACTAATTAAATTTGATGAAATTATCACTAGTAACACATCCATTTCAACGTTTGTAAACCAGTTGGCTGTCAATCACTTTGTCCTCCTATGGATCATGAATTTGTAAACCAATTGGTACAAATCAAGTCGGTTGCTTAAAAAATGAAGACAAAATTTGGAAGATTGACCCGTCCATTTGTCTCTATCTCGGACTAGAGCTGAAACCTTTTAATGATTGGGCTAAAACTTGGTATCTGGGGTTTTCATAAGGTGCCCCCCCGAGAGGTTTTTGGAATTATATATTTAGCCCTAAAATTAAGGGTAGTTTACTGAAGGACAAAAAGAAATAAAATCAATTTTCTTGAAATCCGCTTTAAAGATTTTGATTAAATTTTGTATCTAGACACTGTTTAATACTATAAACAAAATGGTAATTTTCATTTTTCCATGGACATGACATTGAGGGTACTATACATTAGCAGAAACTTATAATTATGATAATATCTCCGTTACTATTTATTATTGTAAAGATGTAGTAGTATTACATTTATGTTCTTTGGTGGAGTGTTTTTGCTACAGTTTTTTATTTTGTTTCACAAATTTTAAAAGTTTTTAGTAAATGTATCTATTTTAAGATTAGAGAGAAAGAAAGTATGTGCAGTGCACCATAACGTTTATATTTACTTTTGGTTTAAGATTACTTTCCTTTATTTCTTTGAAATGCATAGGCAACAGCATTATCTTTGGCAATAGCAGGCCCCAGAATTAAAGAATATACTCCACCGAGTGGATCAACAGGAAACACATCTGTTTCCTTCACATTTAAAATATTCCAATGCAGTTTGCCGATAGCTGCCTGTAAATAATGTTGGCTACTTATTTTAACCAATACCGGTTACTTAGATTCACTTGAAACCCATTCATCTGAAATTCAGGTACAGCCGTAATACCCTTTAGACTTCTAAGTGTGGCAAGACCAGCTACTCACTCACCAACGTCTTTGAGTCGTATCATCAAATCTCAAACAAACAAAAACTACAAACTGTAGGCCTTTTTCTGTTGTTTTTTGGTAACAAAAATCACATATTATTCCTGTAAATAAATGTTTTATTTCCCCGATCTATTGTGTATGTCCAATTTTTTACATTACTTACAGTGGAATATTATCAAAATTAAGGATTATCCGGATTGTACTTGGTTTCATCAATTTGAATTAACTAGTCTCTAGTGTAATTAGAATTATTCTGTTTTGTTTATATTTTTTTTACTAATTGTTAGGGTTTTCTGCAAATTTATACTATAGTGTAGGAAAGAGGAAAGTATAATTTAGAGGAAATATACCTGAATTTGCATGCAGAAAGAGTGGGGAAACAATTTAGGAAAACCCACCAGGATTCAAACCCTGATTTCATCACTGGTAGTCCAGTCTATTGATACAGTGAAACCTTAGATCAGGGTTGTTTATAAGTGGTTAAATTATAAATAATATTAAGCGATGAGAAGCTAAATTTGAGTAATTTGGGTGTAGAATAAAGTGGATTATTAAAGGATGAATTTTGACATTAAAAAAAAAAGTAACAAAAAATAAATATTAACTTGGGTATAATTTATAAACTTATCTTGACCATTTATAATGGTTGTATTATTTTCACCAAGATTTCTCAATCTTTAGGGCAAGAGATTTTATCTGAGGTACAGAATGATTGGACTAGAAGTGGGACGCTCGAATCCGATGGTATTAGAGAAATTCGAAAAAAAAAAAATCTCGAATCCAAATATAAAAGGCCTTAGATTGAACTCCAAATGCAATTTTTCAGGAATTACATAGATTCGTGGAGTTAAAAAAAAATTACGATTTAGCTTCATTTATGTCAAAAAATAAATTTGTTATTTTAATTATGTTAATTTGTTTGCTTTTTTAAAATATACTTTACAATTTTTTGATACACTAAAAATGTACTTTTGAAAATTTTAGAAATATACCAGATTATTACCAATTAGTAGCTTTTTTTTTTTTATATAGGTTTTGATAATATCTATCACAAGTGACAACTGCAGAATATATTACATGACTTATGAATTCATGAAAGTATATATAGACTTCACTTTTTCTATCGGTCAGAAACGCCCATTCATAAGAAAATACAGGTGATTTCAATTGCCCATTATATTAATAAAGTGTTTATTAAATTAACTTCATTGAATTAATCAAAATAACTTTAATATAATCAACCAGCTGTTTGACCCGTTCTTGCACGGATAAACGGTTTGGCTGTATCAAAGCTATATGAAATTAGGACGTTCAACATTTTGAATGTTCCTCCTTGTGCAATCTTGAACTAATTATGTTACTATACAATCCCAAGGCCACACCTCCCCCCCCCCCCCTTTCCCTTTAATCTGTATCTTGGACTCCAAGTGTTACATTCCATTCTTTCCCATTTTTCTGTTATCTTGAGTGATCTTTTTGCTAATTTGCCAAATTTAAATTTTCTTTTACAATGAAAGGTAGATTTACTAGTATTTTGGAGGGATTAATCACTCTTCGACCCCGCTTTCCTCAACCCTTTTTGGTTCCTACATTTCAATTTTGAAATTTTAAGACTTATAATATGGTTCAGTAACACGACTGCAAAATTTCAATTTACAACCACACTGATAAATTTTAGTTTTGGAAATTCTACATTCTATTCTTTCTACATTCCTGGAAAATTTGATTTTCAACCTACTCTAAAAGGTTTTTTCCAATTATATACCCTCTATCTTCTGGAGTTCCCTTTTGAAATTTAAGACATTTTGTGTTTATTTGTAGACCCTATTAGTCCCTAAGCCTGCTTGCCAAATTTTAGTTTGAACCCAAGCAGAGAAGTAGATTTATGTATTAGTTTTGGAAATTTCCACCTCCCTCCACCCTCCGCATTTCTCCAATTTCTTCTTAAAATTTATAGTTTTTTTTAGTTATCTGGAGGGGTTTTCCTATCTGATTATCTGATTGGCAAATTTAAACTTTCTACCATACTTAAAAGTGTGTTTTTAATTATATTTACCCCCCCCCCTTTACCTTATTTCCCAAAGTCCCATTTAAAATGTTGATGCTCTACTGGTTATTTTAAGTGGTGCCTTTACATTTAGCAGCAAAGCTATTATTTAGCTAATTACAGTTATAGCTGCAGCTGGATATCATATTCTTTAATACATCATGATAAAAGGACTTGTGCAATTACCATTGTACATTTGGCAGCATAAAGCCCTCCTGAGTGGATGGTGGCTGCGTTACCTGACAACTCTTAATCTTTATCGTTCACATATTTGTAACCAACCATTTCCACATGTCCATAACAGAATATACCATAAAAATATGAGTGAAGAGTGACCCTGGGCATGAGATGATCCCTGGATAGCCCAGTGGTTTGAACATTGGTGTACTAAACCAAAGGTCCCAGTTTCGATTCCATGTCCAGGTGTCATTTATCAATTTAAAGAATAAAATATAAAGTTTGACCCCTTCTAACACATCTGGCCTTACCGCGATACACAAACACCAGCTTCTAAATGAATAGTTGTGATGGTTGGTTCAGGTGCATGGAAACACTTAGTCCTAACATTGAAACTTAACCGAGATTAAAACAAACTATTCATTTCTCACATTTATTTAATTTCTACAAACACTTAACAAAAAGTATCCCAGTACTATTTATAAATAAAAACTTACTAAAGTAGACAATTTTACAAAAAAATATAATATGTTATGCAACATCATCTTACAACAACACTTGTTAATCTTGTAACAACAGGTCTAGTTTGTGTCATGGTAGGAGAATATGATTTGGTATACGAACAAACACGTTAACTGTGTCCCTCAGACTCATACAAACACATTCATCAACATCGGCACTAAGTTTACATTTGTATTATTTGTATTTAGGTACATTGAGAAAAAACACTCTACAACAGTGTTTTCCAAGCTTTCAACAGTTGCATACCCCCTTTGGGGCCATGATATAAATGACCCCTTCCAGCTTTTTATACAATAAAATAAACAATTACATGTTATTTGTAAAGTAAAAACATTTGCCCAAAATCTTCGTAAAGCTTCAGTGGTAAGTTAAGCAAAGAAGTTACCAAGGGAAAGAAAAGCTTTAAAAAGTCCTTAACAACATGCCAAAATCTGCGTTCTTAGTGAAATCCTTCACGTCCTACATGTATATAGTTAGTTTTTTAATGAAATACTGGCTTATTTTCGTAAAGTTATATAATATTATATATTATATATATATATATAAAACTTTACAAAAATAAGCAGTATTTCATTAGAAAAGGGATGAGACAAAATTGTCTCACTGAACCAACTTGGGGATGAGACTCTGGTCTAGTCCACTAAGCTAAATATGTGGTCGACTTGGTTGAGGTACAATTTATTAAATATAACTCGAAAAAATACAATACAAATAAGATTGTTGTTTGTTTATTATATTTATGGAATAAAGGGATGGTTTTGTATTGTGTGGACAAATATTATAATCCCATACTGGAACTTATATTAATAAAAAGAGCTCCACACCACATTTTGATTCTGAGAATCACACCAAATAAAAATAATTTATTTTTTTAAATTACTAAACAAGCACTGTATTTTCATTTCCACAGTGCTATGATTTACATTTTCACTGGGTATCTATTATTTTTACTACCAGATTCAATATTTAGTACTCTAATTGAACATTTAATAAATATATTCTCTTTTATTTAGATTACTATTTAATTTAAAGTCTTATTGGCATAGTGATGACATATTAACTCACATGTTTTTAATCTGAAATATATTATTTTCTAGTGAATAATTAAAACATTTCACATTAAAAAATGATATAATTATATCAGAGCATTTGTAAGACATGTCTTTTCTCAATTAATGTTACCTGGTTGATTAAGTCATATAATGTGACAAAAATTAGCCTTTCAAATGAATGTAAACAATGCAACACATCAAAATAAGTGTTATTCTGAGAATATCTTGAAATACATCTGAACAGATTAATTAGTGATAGAGTGTGTAAAGCTTCAAAGGCTTACAAAAAATATCACCTTCAAAAATAAAAATATACTCATTATTTTCAACTATTGCTATTACGAACTGTTATATACATTATAAATTAATATGCATACAGAAAAAATAATTTGCATGCTGTGTTAAATAGAGTTATCTAAAATAATTTCTAAATGATTTTAGTGCATTAAATGTATATATATATATATATATATATTTTTTTTTTTTCAAGCACTTAGCTATTACAATATATTATTCAATCTTGAATATTTAGCCCATTCCTTTGCGCGTGTTTAACACACCAATCTACGCTGGCCCAGCAGCCATTTTTCTACATATATGCTCTTATCTCACACTCTTACTACTCACTTATTTTCTTTTCTCATTTATTGCGTCATATTATAGCATTGAACTGTTAGCCCCATCTACTAGTTTCATGTGAGGTATTCAGACTACTAAAACTACAGTGGTTCAATGATAGATGGCATTACAGTAGCTTATTGCAATGAAACGTAGATTCACACCCAGGAATGTTCGGGCAAACAAAGACGTCCAAAGCCTGGCGCAGGGAATGGGTTAGTATGTTTGATTGAGGTTTGCTTGATATAGAAATACTGACATTTGCATTTGGCTCTTTGTAGCTAACTAAACAAGGAGTGATTTATACTTTACCACGACCTAGTACCCATTTGGGTTAGACACCTCATGCTAATGAAATAAGGTTGAGAGAGGTATAATTGTATTGGAAATGTACTCATTTTTGCATGTAGGGTGAAATACAGCATCAGTACATTTGAACGGGATTAAAAACTCCTGTACCCCGCTTTGAATGGGTTTAAAACTGTTACTTCTTGATTTGGTTTGTTGCTAATGATTGTGTTGAACATAATTTATTTCAGTAACAAATTGCCCGCTTTGCTGGTTGCGTGGTCTTATATGCTACTCTTGTTGTAGGTAAGTCTGACAATGACAGGGAGATCAAGGTTCAAATCTCTGTCGGGTATAGTGAGGGTGGTTTTTTACAAAATGGTTTTCCACTCTACTTGATTTTAGCTTAACTTATTCAATAATTTAACTCATATTTAATCAACCCTATTTTCTTAGGCCTTTCAGGCCTTATTTAGTTTGAAAAAAGAATATATATATAAAATAAATAGGATTGTAGTGACAGACATATTTATTATTCATTGGCTCTTATATAAATGTTTTTCTGTAACAATCTAGATATAATATGTTCATAAATCAAATAAGATGAGCCATTCAATGTTTAAGAGTATGTTGGTTTCATATAATATATTATAGTAGAATTAATTCTATATGTTGAATCCATGCTTTTGGATTGAGGTGTAAAACTATTTAAGACTCTCGTGAGTCATAGCTTAAAAATCAGTTCAAATATAATACAACCAAATTATAACTTGCCAAAAATAGTGTTTTGTGGATTTGTGGTAATTGAACAGATATTTTTATTAGTTTCTATTAGTTATGAACCCCTCTTCACACTCTTTTATACAAATCATTCTTACAAGTTAAAGATTTCATTACTATTAGCTAGAGTTTTCTCTTTACCTTTCTACCAAGTTTACCTAATCTTTAACTTATTTTTCTAATTATATGCCCCCCTCCCCTTTTACTAGAGCCCCATTTTGAAATTTCCCATTTTTAGATTATTCTTGTTATATGAGGTAGTTCCTCAACCTTTCCTAGAACGCATGCACGTGCACGCACACACACACACACACTTTCTGCTTTATACCTGTTCGGGTTATAGGCATACACTAATTTTCCTAATGAAGTGGAAATGAGGAAAGTAGAATTTTAGAAGAAATGTACACACATTTGCATGGAGGAAAATTCAGAAACCCTTTAGGATAAACTGCCAGACGCCGATGTGGATTTTGGGATTGCCTTAGAATAAATGATATATAACAACATAAATTATACAATAGCTAGGCTGTTATATAAGATATACATATAAAGCTAAATAAACATACATGTATTTAAAAAACTATAAGCTCATGGCACACTGAGTGAAAACAAACAAGTATGTAATATAGTGTCTAGAGGTTAGGTGGACTGAACGTCAATATCGTCTGTCATGGTTTACCAATGATGGGGAGGTCAGGGTGTTAATCATGGTCGTGTGTATTGAGTGTTTTTAATTAAATGGTTTCCCACTCTCCCTCCACATTAATCTGTATATATTCCCTCTAAATGCATCTTCCTCGTTCCTAGCCTAGTTGAATGTGGATATTCCGGCCATGTTGGTAGGCAGAGCAAATATATATCCAATAAACAGTACACACATTTTTACATTTAACAAGCATATAATAATAATAATGATAATAATAAATAATAATGATAATAATAAATAATAATGATAATAATAAATAATAATGATAATAATAAATAATAATATACAAATTTTAAACTAGATTAAAATCCATCTTCTTATTTTACTATATGATTATATGCAAATTAAAGGATATTAGAGGAACTGTATTCTAATTTTGAATATTAGAAAGCTAAACAGGCGATTATTTTAAATATGTATTATTATTGCACCATGCCATACTACCTGGCCAGTCTTTTCTTCACACTTTAAGTGGAGAGGAGAATTTTAGATTAAATGTACCCTCATTTATGTGGAGGAGTAAATAAGCCATTTAGTAAAAAAACCTACTCATTACGTATGGCTAGGATTCAAATAAGGATTGACAACCTCACCAAAAATAAAGTAGACAAACTTGGTGAGAATCTTTCTCTTTCTTGTGACAGGAGTGAAACATTTAGGTCACTTTTATTTGGCGGTAGTGCTCAAGTGCTGAAGATGGTGGTTACGGGGCTTTGTGTGGTAGAATGTATAGTCAGTTAAAATGACCACTATATCCACCCACAATAGAACATGTCAGGTATGGTATACTAGTGCAAAAATGTCCTATGTAAAGTCCTGTTTAAAAAGTATAAACACCATGTGATAAGCATCAAGTTATTTTAAAAATGCGACCAAAAGGCAAAAATTAAATATCTAATAGTTCATAACTAATTCATTAATTTGAAATACATTTAAAACCTAAGCAAAGTAAAATAGCGTGTAAATAAATTAAAGCTAACTGCTCCTTAAAAATGTCATTTTAAAGTTTATTAGTAAATATTTAATCATTTAGAAGTATTCAGTTGATAGTATTGAAATATTAACACGTTCATCCATAGCAAGTTATTATTATTATCATCACCGCGTCTTACTACCCGTTCGGGTTATACGCACTTACGCTAATGTGTATTGGTAGGGTGATTGTGAGATGAAATGGAGGACCTACAGTTTAACGTGGAATCCGAACCACGGTGGAGGCCTGGCATTCCACACATTCACAAGTTGTGATTAATGCATGTCTTGTCAGAGGTGAAGGAAGAGTTTGGCAATCAGATAAATCTGTGCCGGGACTGAGGAATGAACCCTGGACCACCAGCACAGAAGTCCGACACCTTACCTCTTGACCGCCAGCTCACCCAAAGCAAGTTATTAAGTAAAAAAAAAAAAAATGAACAATTGCAGCTAATAGGTTTGGAAAATTTTATACATCTAATTTCATCAATTTAAACAGCTTTTAAAGGAAATAAATAAAAAATATGTATATTTTTTAATAAAACTAAAACACAAATAGTATTAGTTTTGTTGAGAAAAAAGATGTTTTTGTGCCGATGGCTGAATAGGTGCATACTAAATATCTAAAGAACACTAATTCTACACCCAACGATAAATTAAACTAAACTAAAATTAAATTCACAGCAATCTTTTGTAACAAACTGTTAAGCATATAAAAGAGGGGTAAGGGGTTAAAATCTTACTGACCAAGGAATAATATTTTCTTAACTTCCATCGCATGAAAGATAGTCAGTCCATTCTTATGAAATAAATACTTTTGGTGATTGATATATAGTCCATTTCTGACAATCTGATTTCCTTGGCTCACAATGTTTAACTGGTCATATCATGTTTTATTTTCTCTTCAGATCTGCAAACATCTCAGGGCATCCCCAAACCCTCCCTCGGGTATGCTACTAGTGAACCCATATTTTCATGGAGGAAAAGTGGAAAACCATTTAGGGAAAAACCCCTGACCGGGATTCAAACCTTGATCTCCTTATCAACAGGCCAGTTTAACAAAGTGTGAAGCCCAAGACAATGAGGCCATTGAAGCCGGTGTTAACCCAACTATTTGGATTCATTAAATTAAACTTTCAATAAAGATATATAAATCTAACCTTTATAATATATACTAACACATTTTGAGTATATTGATGTTAATAACAAAAAATAAATACATTCTTTGAGTTTTAACACTGTTGCATTGAGGTATCGAAATGTAGCTCAGATATGAAATGTTGAGAAAGCCATCAAAAATGAATAACTTAAATGTAAAAGTAAGATAGTAAAAATGTATAGATTTGAAGGGGGGTCGAGGTGGAAAGCATATATTTTGAAATATTTTTTCAGCCATTTCATATTATAGGTTAATAAAGATTAGTTAAAACCAATAGCTAAAGTAATTTGTTTAATCAGCTGTCAATTGTCCAATACAAAAACCATCACTAAGAGATCAAAACACAAATCTAAAGAGAGATCATCAATTATTCTCGTTTAGAAAATACCGCGCCCCGGTGTGTACAAATATATATTGTTAATATTAAAATATAAATTATCTTAAATTCTAATAAATGAAATAGAGTTATAAAAAGATCTAATAGATTTACAATTATTGTTTTTAAAAAGTGGAAATTATTGATTTCTGAAAATGAGGTTGGACAATGTAATCTTTGAAATTAACCATAGAGTATATTTTAACAAAGCAAATCATATCCGAGTGAGTTAAGATGTGCCTTGCTCTATGAACAACAAACCAAGTCACTCCTTAAGCTTTATGACTCATTCATCATAACTGGATGTCATGTTTACACCACGATATATTAATAAATTACAACAATTCAGTCAGATAATGCATTTATTATGAATCACCAACTAATAGGCAAGTAAAAACTATTTTTTTGATCAATAGATACCATTACTTTCACAATATATTTGTAAACCAATTGGAAGCTTTTTGTTCAAAACTGATCACAAATGCAATTTTAATAGATTTTTATGATCCTCATATTAATTTACTAGGAAAATTCTTTCATTTATTATAAAATTTTTTGAAAGTTTCTGATCCAATATTAGATTTCCATACTCTAGAATACCCAATTTGACAATACATTTAAGGTAAAATTTAGTATGCCTAAATATAGCTTATAAATATGCTTTTACAGACTTTTTACAACAAATGAATTTCATAAATTTATGGTTAAAACTTTAAAAAAAGAAAAGAGACATAACTTATAAATAAAGGAATACCAACTACATTGATTAAAATAATTAAAATTATAACATTCCAGCTTTACAAGGCAATGAATGATAGCATATTAGAATATGTTAACATTCTACATGAGCCTGAAAATAAATATGTGTATACACTTGAGGCAAATCGGAAGCAAGGTTGTCTCGGTGATCAGAGCGAGGCAATATGTGGTTGAGCCAACATGTGTCGGTACATCAAAGTGAGGCCTTCATTTGCCCTCAACCTGCCTCACTGCAGATTTACCTCTAGTGACTACGCACCTTTATTTGCAAGTCATCTTAATACTAGGCCGGTTCAAGAAGCATTGATCTTGTTAGTAAAATATACTTAAATAAATCTGCTCCGACTTGAAATCAATGTAATTTTGGTTTGGTCCTTTGAAAAATTGTGGTTCATATTTAATACACTTTGTAAGTGTTTACATCTTTCCTATTGACCAAGGTTTTTTAGACGAAAAAAAATGAATTTTTTTCTTTCATCTTTAATTGGTAAAGCTATAAATTAAAAAGCACAAAATGTCCATTGTATTTTATTTAATACTTGCACAAGCCTCTTAAAATAGATTTTGTCCAACTATTTTTTCTCTTAATTCATTAATAAGAGAATTAATTAGTCACAGTTAAGGATTTAACCCGAGAATGATTAATTGTGAACAGTTGCTGTTCTGACACATGCATGCACACACACACGCGCACACCAGCCTATATACATTTCTAGTGAGGGGAAATAGTTTATGGTATGATGCGATTGTATTTATTTAAAAAGTATACACGGTAATGTTAGAAGGCTGAAAGTTACATTGCATATGTACTGTAGGATACTAGTAGTTTCTGAACTGTACTGAGTCAGCTCCAGTCCAAATTAACATGTACCAACTCTAAAAACAGGGAAGATATAATTAAAGCAGGTGTTGTCTGTCGGCCAGGAAGACACTTAATCAGGTACAGTCCAACTTGCAATAAACTTGTATCCCTTCATATTTTGCAAAGCATCATAAAAACCATCCAAACCAATTGATGATTTCCCTGACTCTGGTCGCTACACAAACGCTTCCTCATTTTGACTGCAGGTTTTCTTTGTGTTGTCTATTAAACGTGAGCAAAGATATCACACAATAATAACAGCTCAATGTGATATAATTATATGGACATAACCAATGTTGGACAGACACAAGCAGTGAAGAGTGTTCACAAAATGGATGATTTTTAAGCAATTGAGCATTTAGATGTATTATTGTTCGATATCCCCATTTTACTAGTAAAATAAATATTTCTAGTATTTTTTAAAACTATAAAGTATGATCTGAGTTTATGAATAAAAAAATTGTGATTATATGAATCCAGCTCCAACCCCGAACACTGTAAAATTAAGAGTACTAATTATTTTGATAACTTTATAACAAATTTACAATCAGAAAAAAGTTATAAAGATGAATAGCATAAATTGTAATTGCATTTTGTAGAATTAATAATGTAAAGATTTGATTCATCTCCCAGAACATATGCAGCTCATTAACACAGCTGGCTGTGAATTGATACGATGAATTCCAGCTGCTCACAAACCCTACGGATAAAGTTTGTCATACAATGTGATGAAAAATTAACTACTTAGATGATGATTTTACTTAGAAAAAAGTCTAACACTAATTATAAAATTATCAATCTCCAAAACATAATTTAATGTTTTTATGATCAACCATTGATTATTATTATATATTTATTGTTGCAAATTGACACCTGGACACAAGTCTTAAAACCAGAAATTTTGATCTTGAATATCAAAACTTTTAAGGCCGAGCTAAAATGACTTGACAATCTCCCACATCCACCAGGTTGGATGTGAAGTCAAAAGTTCCTGATTCAATTATGCGCCAAGGTGTGCTTTTCAACTAATTAGATTTACATTCAATATTTTGCTTGGTCCGTGGTACAAGAGTGTTCTATCAGTTACCCGAGTATTGTCAGAAGCAATCTAAATAAACTGCAGTATTATATTCTTTTAGTCATAGTTAGAAAGAACTACCAGCCTATCTGTAGTACAACCCTGGGTAAATTATATCCGCCTGCAAGCTATAGCTATCTATCTATGAGAAAAAAAAAAGTGCTTAAAATAACAGTTTAAAAAATAGACATTATTATTATATTACATTATATTAATACCTGGTGTTAAAGAAATGATATGAAGTTAAAAATTATTCAGTGGCCCATCCTTATATTTAAATTCTCAACGCGGCCCAAAGTATTTGCCCAAACCTGTTGTAGTGTGTTAAATCAAGAGTTTCCAGTTCTCGGATAGAAATAGTGTAATGTAACATTAGTGTACATGACAATTTCCCCCCCCCCCCAAAAAAAAGTCATTTTTCTGAGCCAATTAGTTATTTTTAAAGGTATTTAGATAGGTTAAGGGCCTATGTTTCAATATCAGGTTAAAGTACTAGTTAACAAAGTGAGGTTTAACATAACTTCAAGTCAGGGGCGCACCCAGGATTTTGAGCAGGGGTGGGGGCTTTTTACATAATAATTTTCACAATTGCACCATTATATATTTCAATTATTGTAATGCTTGGAAATTTGATTGGAAGTAGGGGAATAAGAAAGATAGATATTCAGCAACGTCCCCTAAGAAGTGGGGGTTCGGGGGTTCCCCCCCTGGAAAAATTTTGATTTCAAAGGATGCAAATGGTAATATTTAAGCTAATTTGTACCAAAATCGGATCCTCGGCCTACCTTCTGCCACTGTGTACGCCACTGGTTAACAGGTCTGTGTTCACACATTCTTCTTCACACCCAGGATTTGCAGTTGGTGGGGGTGGGGGCATATGATATCAACTGCCCTTTCCCCTCTTCCTGATACAGTAATATTTAAAATAATAATTTCAATTACTGTACCAACTTCAAAACTTTAGGTAAAAAGAGTAGAGACTAACCATTTCTAGAAAATATTACGATACCACAAGTCCTGTTTTCATTTAAGTGCAAATTTGCAGAATTAAAAAAAAAACTTTGAAAAGCCCTAATGAGTGCACAAAATTATTTGTTTCATTACAATATAATTAATTTTCTGGGGGAGGGCCTTTGGCTGTGGGTGAATTTCTGCTTCAAGTTAAAACTTCAGGTTAGTAGTTTACTTTTGAATAGCCTTTTCTGTGGAGTTTAGTAGTTTACCGTTTGAATAGTCTTTTCTGTGGAGGTTAGTAGTTTACCGTTTGAATAGTCTTTTCTGTGGGGGTTAGTAGTTTACCGTTTGAATAGCCTTTTATTTGGAGGTTAGTAGTTTACCGTTTGAATAGCCTTTTCCGTGGGGGTTAGTATTTTACCGTTTGAATAGACTTTCCTGTGGAGGTTAGTAGTTTACCGTTTGAATAGCCTTTTATTTGGAGGTTAGTAGTTTACCGTTTGAATAGTCTTTTCTGTGGGGGTTAGTAGTTTACCGTTTGAATAGCCTTTTCTGTGGAGGTTAGTAGTTTACCGTTTGAATAGCCTTTTATTTGGAGTTTAGTAGTTTACCGTTTGAATAGCCTTTTCTGTGGAGTTTAGTAGTTTGCCGTTTGAATAGCCTTTAATTTGGAGGTTAGTAGTTTACCGTTTGAATAGCCTTTTTCGTGGGGGTTAGTATTTTACCGTTTGAATAGCCTTTCCTGTGGAGGTTAGTAGTTTACCGTTTGAATAGCCTTTTCTGTGGAGGTTAGTAGTTTACCGTTTGAATAGCCTTTTCCGTGGGGGTTAGTATTTTACCGTTTGAATAGCCTTTCCTGTGGAGGTTAGTAGTTTACCGTTTGAATAGCCTTTTCTGTGGAGGTTAGTAGTTTACCGTTTGAATAGCCTTTTCCTGGGGGTTAGTATTTTACCATTTGAATAGCCTTTCCTGTGGAGGTTAGTAGTTTACCGTTTGAATAGCCTTTTCTGTGGAGGTTAGTAGTTTACCGTTTGAATAGCCTTTCCTGTGGAGGTTAGTAGTTTACCGTTTGAATAGCCTTTTCTGTGGAGGTTAGTAGTTTAACCGTTTGAATATCCTTTTCCGTGGGGTTAGTATTTTACCGTTTGAATAGCCTTTCCTGTGGAGGTTAGTAGTTTACCGTTTGAATAGCCTTTTCTGTGGAGGTTAGTAGTTTACCGTTTGAATAGCCTTTTCGTGGGGGTTAGTATTTTACCGTTTGAATAGCCTTTTTCCGTGGGGTTAGTATTTTACCGTTTGAATAGCCTTTCCTGTGGAGGTTAGTAGTTTACCGTTTGAATAGCCTTTTCTGTGGAGGTTAGTAGTTTACCGTTTGAATAGTCGTTTCCGTGGAGGTTAGTGGACTTGAAGTTAATTTGTTGAATGCATAAGTTGGTAGTATAATTTAACTCTAATTTCACTGGTAAAAACATTTTTAGACAGCAGTGGAAACAAATGAATGCTGAAATGTGTTAATATAATCATTACCTTAGTTAAGTTTAATAACATTTGTGAGTTTGACATGATTCAAACACTTTTTACCAACTTATATAATTTTCTCCAAAAACTTGGACTAATTAGAGTAGAACTAGTGCATAAATGGCGGAAATAGTCTGCAACACAAAGTATAGGTTTGATCATTAGCTGCAAGAAGGTCCTACATAACTATATAGTTGGCAGAATAAATGAGCCTAATAATTTATATTACCCTGCTCATATTATGCTTCAACACTAGGCTACAACAGCTGGGTGTCAATATTTGTTTCTCAGTTACTGGGTCAGGTTTCAACTGAAACTTTACTCTAGTAGGCTTACTTAATACAAGACTTAGGCCTTTATCAAGTGCAGTGCTCAAAAAAGCAACTAAACATTCAAGTAAAAGTTGTTTTTCCATGTAACGATGCAATATCAACTATACAAATAAATTGTTGTTTACTATTAAATCAATATTCAAAATGATTGCCACCAAAATCCACTTACTTCAATGCCCAAACTATTCAATCACCATAGATATATTATTTTATAAATCTCCAAAAGCTAGGATCCCACTTATTTGTTGAGCTTTTAAAACTAACCTCTTTGTTGAGCTTTCAAAACTATCTCCAATAATCCCTAACATATCGGTAATTTTTGTCAGTCTGAAATGTTAAAATAAATCTAGCTCATCAATATATTCAAAACAATTAGTTGGTGGTTGAAATGTAGGTCTTTTACGCCTGTTAAAATACTCTAGCCTATCATAAATATTTTGGTCATCTTAATCTGAATCAACTAGCCTGATTAAATGTTTGTTATCTCCTAAATCCAACAATTAAGGCCCTTGGCCCTGTCGAGTGCAAGTCTAAAACCTATTTTGTGGGATGGTGGGCAGGAGGGTGAAAGGCATGGCGGTCTTTACAACCAACCAAAGTATCCTTCCGCGCAACAAGAACAGATGGATCACGGAAACCGTAGATGGCGCTAGCTAACAGACAGGTCTTGCAGAGAAATCATACGTTTGGAAATATCAGTTTTTTCAAGAATGAGTGAAATTTTTATTTTCAACACTCCTTCTAAGATAATGTATTTATGTTTATTAATTGTTATATTTTCTTATTTTTTATTATGAAGCCAGCAGTTTTCTATTGAAAAATGTCAATTTTATTGATATTTGATCACTGTTAAAATTATAGAGGTGTGTATATAAAAAGTATAATTTGATCAACACACTTCTATTCTTGAACAAACAGTTTCCGAAAAGAAAATTACAAAACAATAAAAATTCTTAAAGATAACCTTAATTTTCATGGCTCTGCGTTTCCACGCCAAATGAAAAGGGCCAATCACCTTGACATAGGAATAATGTAAACAGTCAGCTGACAAAAATAGTGCTCATCATGTTTTCTACTTAACTTTTAACTTTACTTACTAGCCTTTACAGACCTTCTTGGAGATGGTGAAACATGAAGTTAAAGCTCAGGTTATATGTTAGCCTAGTATTTAAATAGGTAATAAACCTCTTAACCTGGAGTTATAATTTAACCTCATAAAACCTGACATTGAAACAGTGGCCCTGAGGTTAAAAAAGGTATTTTTATAGACTTTTATAACCCTTCTTTGGCCATTAAATCACACTAATAGTTGTTGGATAAAATCAAAAGTGAATTGATGTATGGGCCTGTATATTGTACAAAAACCATAGTTTGTCAACAATATTATCATACCAAATTAATATATTTAATAAACCATTGAACATAATTAAAACTATTCCACTTAATCAAAAGAGTAACTCAACTTATCACGAATGACATAAAAGTCGCATAATATTATGCTAGTAGAATTTTAATTTTGGATTAGCATAAAAGTTCACATTTTCATGTCACTATACACACATTTAATTTTTTTATTTTCCAGTTAATAAAATTGCTCCCAACATTTTGACTGCATATGAATCTTCTGGGATGACCGCTGAAATTACGTTGGAAACAATTTTATCAACGCGACTCAAGCCCAGAAGAGGTGCTACCTCAAACACGAGTAGTCGTTAAAACAGCCACATTGCTGTATTCAAACCCTTTTATCTTAAGTGACATTCATTGATTATGGTATTTTAGAATTAGCACTGATAGTATTTACTGATGATATAAAATTAATAACCAACTCTGTAGGAAGAGTGTGTTGAAATAGTATTATTAGTGAAAAAAATAATATTACTTGAATCCTAAGTGACTAAGAAGTATTGAACAATGATTTCGAAAACATAAAAATAATTAGAAATTAAGGATCTCAAAATATTTCCAACTTTGCATGTTAAAACTGTTAAGAGCCATCCCCTAGGATTAAGAAAGAGTTTGTTCTTTGAAAAGCCTTCCCAGTAAAAACATTAGTTTATCAAAAACACTTTATAACATTGATTTTAGAAAAGTTATGATTGGTTTCTGAGCCTACCTTCTCCAAAAATACACATTTACTTTAGAATCTCAACTATAATTGCTTTATCTTGTTGAGGTCCAGATAATCATGAAGTTCAATGTCCCAATTTGTTCGTTGTGACCAAATATCTAGTGTGTTAAAATATGTTTGAGCCTCTTTGAATCATTACACATCACACTCGTCAGTCACTCTAATTTTGCACAAAAAATAGTGTTTGTTTCTTTGTCCTGCTTCAATTTGTATTCAGCACTAATTTCTCTCCTTGTTACATTTAGTGATCATGACGCCATAAATGAAGTTACAAACGAGAGTTGCAACCATGTGAATCACCTTGCTTGGTGGACTATGGCGCTAGCTTAGGCTCGAGAGTTGCAACCATGTGAATCACCTTGCTTGGTGGACTATGGCGCTAGCTTAGGCTCGAGAGTTGCAACCATGTGAATCACCTTGCTTGGTGGACTATGGCGCTAGCTTAGGCTCGAGAGTTGCAACCATGTGAATCACCTTGCTTGGTGGACTATGGCGCTAGCTTAGGCTCGAGAGCTTTACTCTCTCTCCCCAGCTGGCTCAACACTCTACAACAAGACAAAGTGTGTCTCTAGTTTGCAAAAATTGTCTTCACAACTCAAGTTTTGTTTGTAAAAAGAAAACATATATGACTAAAGGTCATTCAAAACACAAAAACAAATCAATCGAGCGTCCTTTAAAACAAGGGAGGGTGTTTGGATTATATAAAATTCTTAATTCCATGACTTACCCTGAATTACCAATTTAATCATGGCATCCCTTATGTTTAAAGGACAATGGTCACCCACATAGCAAATAATATAATTAGCCTGTACTACATTAGACGAGTAGCAAGGGATATAAAAAATGCATAATAGCATTGACAAAATTTAACTTAATTTACATATTACAGCAATTAAACTTGACAGCTGCAAGATATACATGAAAGTAAATCCAGCATTATAGTGGCCCCTCAGACTTTAACAAGATTATCCTCTCCTTTTTTTATCTCATGAATCTAACTTCAGACTAATTTGATCAAGGGCTATGTTTATTTTAAATTAAAGTCTAGTCTGGAGCACATCCATTCTAGATAAATACCAATGTGACCAACAGATTTATTAAACTACATTGCTTGGTGTCTTTTGTAAGTTAAGAACAAAATTATTCAAGGGAAATAATCTTCTCCTTATGGTAAATTCCAAATTCCTAATTTCAAGATAGTTTCGGGAATTTAGATTAATTTATCTTTTGTGGTGACTTTTATATTTTCTTTCATGTAAGAAAGTATCAAAGTTGTATTATTCAAGATATATTAAACTGTTGTCAGGATTGAGTTATATATGAATTACTAGAGCGATGATATTACAGAGTTGCTGGCAACTAAAAAACTAAAGAACCGCACACCAGAACTACTCTACCACTAAGTCCGTTACTAAACTTATGAGGCATTGGAACATTTTATGTTTATCTTCTATTTAACTACAAATAATAACTGTGGATAGTAAAATTTATCTTTTAGTTCATTTTTAGTTTGGAGTTTATATTAATTTGTAATTATAGTAGTCTTGATAATCTGACACAGCACAGTCGGTAGCGTGTCTGCCTACTGAGCTAAGGGTCCCGGTTCGATCCCGGCATGGCCAAAAAATGTTTAATTTATGAAATTATGGGTTTATCCTTTCACATTGATAAATTAACAGCCACGGACTGGATGTTGTGCCAGTCCTAGTCTTAAGTTAGATTATAATGCATATGAAGCTACGACAGGCCTAGCAAGCTGGTTGTGGAAAATATATGGCTTGAACAAAAAACTGACCCAGGCCACAGGATGGAAACTGTACTGGATGTAGAGAAGTAAATAGTCTGGAGAGTTTGAGGTGAATGGGACCAGACCAAACTTTAGCTATCTAATACTCAAAACTATATGGAACAATTACATACTAATATGTTTTTAATTAAATAGTAATTTATGAATATTCGTGAGGTACATCCATTTACCCTGAAAGATAGTAATTTAATCGTGGATTACACTACGGTATAGCTTACAAGAGAGGGCTATAGTGTAGTTTATCAAGGTAAGACTGCTTTCTACTTACAGGGAAAATAAAGTGTACATAATATAAAAAATATTTTGTAGCTCTACAAATAATATTTACACATTACATTCTTAGCACAGCGTCTTACTAACCATTCAGATTTTAAGCTTATTTACTATCTACACTAATGGGTTAGGGATGAGGAAAGATGAGTTTAGAGGAAGTGTACCCCCATTTGCATGTATATATATATATATATACAATCCTGGAAAAACCACCCTTAGTACACCAGACCGTTTTCGAACCACAATCTCCCCTGACATCAGCAGTCTAGTCTATTGATAGATTAGCGCCTTAGACCATGTGGCCATATGCATGATTTTTTTTTAACATGTAATCATATGTCTATAATTTTTTTTTTGCTATGTGGCCTCACATTATTCATACCTCCTAATCCACTCTGGAATATTTATTTACATTAAGTCAAGTTTTTATTAGATGGGTGCTATACATTAGGATGCATCCCTGTCTCAAACTCAACACTCTATTGTAAGTGTTCAGTTTAACTTGTCAACAAATTCGCACCTCTCTAGTGTGTATGTCATCCAGTTGTCAATTTATTTATAATGCATTTACAAGCTTCTGCATATAGTTTAAGAATTGACCAGTAGATGTCAGGTAAGTACAATTATTTGCGAGTCTGGTATTTCGCTCTTTGAATTATAGTTTTTGAAAGTTTTTTCATATCTGAGCGTGGCCTAGGTGTTTTGAATGATAATGACATTACTATTATTTTGGTTGACAATGACAATAATTGTGGGAGTGAATCAGATAATGGTGAAGTGTTTAGTTTGAAGTCCAAGGGAAGTTCTGGAGAAGATGAAGTTGAAGAAAATGTTGAAGTTCAAGGTAATTGGGATGATTGTGACATAATAAACATTCCACAACCTCTTCCTTCTAATATCAATGGAGGTGTCCAAAGCATTTAGATAGACAGCAAAATTAATCCTATAAATTATTTTGAGCTATATTTTGACAACAAAATAATAGACTTGATTGTTATGAAAATATAAATATGCTAAACAATATTTAGCAAAGGAATATGTGAAAATTGCATTGTTATGAAAAGCATGATTTCTAAAGTGGACCCCAACAGATTCTAACGAGATAAGGGTACTTCTAGTCCTATTTTTCCTCGTGTGTATTATTTCTAAAAGAAACATAAACATGTGTTTTATCAGGAAACAATGTTGAGACCTCTTTTTTCCCAATGTAATGAGTGGAGAGGGGGTCCAACTACTCTGCAAGTTTCTACATGTACACAACAGGAAACTGTATAAAATTACGCCTGTGATTGACCACTTAAATAGGAAATTTGAATCAGTACACACCCCTGGAAGGGAACTGCTACTGTGGAGGTGTTGCCTCTCCTGGACGCTGCACGTTTTGGCACAGAAATGTACGAGCTCTGTGCTACCAATGGCTACCTATGGAACTGTATTGTGTACACATCTAACCATGTCTGCCTCATGGATACATGAATGCTTTGTGTGTATATAGACAATTTCTGACAGCAGTCCAGACCTGCACCAAAGACTAGCTATAGATACAGATGCTGTTGGTACAGTGAAACTAAACAAAAAGGGGAGGCCATTGAAACTGAAGAAAAAGTTGAAGAAGGGAGAAGTGATGAATGCACAAAAAGGAAGTGGAAAGAGAAGAGGGGTGTTACCATGCTATTAACTATAAGAAAACACAAGTGTTTGTTTATATAGAAACAATTGTATGCATGACAAAAAGGGGGAGGGGGGGGCGGGGAGAGAAAAGTTATGAAAACCAGAGTAAGTACATGGGTGGGGTAAGCTTCCAGGACCAACTGTTAGAAGCCTATCTTAGGGAAAGAAAGCAGAACAAAGTGTGTCACTAAAAAAGTTTTCAAACACGTACTGAATGTTACAATAATTCTCAATTCTTATATCTTCGAAGGGTTTGTATGAAGAGGACTGCAGTGTGTACACAGAGTCAGAAGAGAAGATGTAAGGTGTACTCCAGAAAGTCAAGAGTTGTCTGCGGTGTCTTGTTTTGAAAATTACCACACAGAAACCAGGATCTAAGAATTTGAAAGCAGCTAGGCCCCTATTTATCACAAAGACAACTGGAATCGTGAGTTTATTTTTATTGAGTAGGCTAATATATTTTATATCTACTGTAATTTTTTTCAATATGTCTTGTTATTAGTTTTTAAGTTACAAAATGTTTTGTGTAGCACTACGCTTGGACTATTGCACTACAGAAATTAAGTCGGGGTTTCATTACCTGATGTAAGTCATGCTTGAGAGGTTAATGATTTGTACGAAACTAATATCTTCCTTAGGATGGCCTTAGTTTTCACTAACAAATAACACATCACATCAAACAAAATTGATTCAATTTCTAATGGGCAACTGGTGATTGACATGTCCAATTGCAAGCTAGCTGACATGAGCAGGTAGCATCAAAAACAAGTAGTGGTGCGCGGTGCCTCATAGAAAACAATGTGTCCGACAACAAACGGTACCAGTATTATCTGACTGGTGTGAAGAGGGCTTTGGTCACTAATAATTAAACTGTACTTTAAATTTGGATTTGTTTTGAAATTAACTTTATATGCCAGTTTTATTCTGTTGCCAAAAATTTGTATTTACATAAAAGGCATGTGATGATTGAAGAGACTAATATTATTTCAGTACTGTGATGTTAAGCTAAGAACTAACATTGATAATCTGTACTGGGTATAAAATAAACCGCTGCCATATATAGGCCACACCCTAAAAATATGATCCCTTTGATAGGAAAAAAAAAAATTTGTCTGAAAATAAATCCACTTTGAAAAAAAGCAAATAAAAATTAAAAATAATAATTTATGAAACAAATACTTAAATTATAATATAGAGTGTATAGTAATTTTAACATGTTCTAATTTACAATTTACATTATTGTCATTCTAAGAAAATTGTGTTTCTCTTGGCTCACGTCAAGATCTAACATTTCATCAGGCCTACATCATGCATCTTACATGATTCATTAAAAATTTTGATTAATTTACTTAAAGAGTGATTTTCAAAACTAGAATCTTTAAATACAATTAATTTAATTGAATAATTTTTGAAATTAATATGTCACAACATAAAAATGTATTATTTAAATTTCACTAGATTAAGTCTTTATTTGTAAAATCAGTGTTTGACAAGTTTTATAACATTTATTTATATTACACTTCATATTAAAATATGTGACAGTTTGTTCCAGCTCAGTGTGTAGCAAAAGTTTGAAAATCATTTTCTTCATTAATAATTTATGAGTGTACAACCCAAATGGATATTAAGAAGCTGTGCTAGAAAAATAACAATAATATCATATTTCCTTTAGTTTTCCTAATGTTCATAGTATTTACATGCATTATTATTAATTTTTAAAAATGTTTTGCTATAAACATCATCATTGGCCAAGAGATGTTTTTTTAAACCTAGTCTGTTTTGGGTAATATTTCAAACTTGGTAAACAGATACACTAAATTGTCACCTAGAATAATGGAAGTAACCAATAGACAGCAATAAAAGGTCACCAAAAATATGTAGAAACAGTAGTAGGCGCTATAGAAGGTTTTACTATTTAATTCTGTTGGCCATTTTGGCTCAAAGATAGATTTGTATTAAGAGTTTCAGGGCCCATCTATTTGTAAATAGCTTTTTGAAGCTAAGCAGTAAAGAGAACCGTAAGTGTCTGTGATTATAAGCTATTTCAATATATTATATCGATATATGCAGTCCTCAAATGTACAACATTCGTTACATATTATCTAAAGGGCCCCTTACAGAATCAATATTATTGCACAATAATATTGATCGTGTAAGGGTTATATTGAAGGTTTGTACGATTTATCGAAGAAGTTAAGAATGTTTAATTTTTAATGAAGCTTTGTCAATATAATGTACCGTAATGTGTAAGGTAATTATTGCGCAATATAGCCCAGTCTGCTTGCAACCTTTGAAAGATTGTATGTTTCCTTCTATGATGGTTCTGTTTTATCTAATCTTGTAAATGGAATGACCAGCAATGTCTATGTCTGAGAAAAACTTGCTTTTATTATTTCAGGGATCTCTGAGTATTCAATGTGACTGATCTGGAAAGCACCCCAAGTGCAAAAAATAAAAGTTTTAGGGGAGAGTATTAGTTTAAATTTTTATATTAAAACATCAATAAATACAATTATACATTAAGTATGACTTTTAATGAATGCTATATTTAATTTCAGATAGCCAACACTTTGGTTGACTGAAAGTAGTTCAATAATATTGCACAATAAATTGCACATAATGTGACCGTCTAAGGGCGAAACATTTTCATGTAATATCTTGATACAATAACATTGCTTCAATAATATTGATCGTGTAAGGAGTCCTCAATCATTTCTCGGCCCTATTATAATAGGCCAATTCCCCACCACTATACCCCTTTATTTTTGTTGCCTAGACGTGGAATATTAGTTGTATTTTCAGCAAACTGATAAAAAACGTTATTACCCAATACTAGTTTAGTATAACATAGTTAATTGGAACCTACGGGTAAAACATGACAGACCAGTATTGCTCACATATTCATTGGAACATCAAATTGTAGCCTGTCAGTAAATGTCAACAAAGGTGGTTGAAAACACCTTACAATACCAGCGCAATCACCATTATGATTTAAATTGTTTTCCAGATAATCATAGTTTTAGCAAATAATTCAGTATCTTCATTATCATTATTACACTCAATATCAATATAGTTATCGTCATAACTATCAGATTCACTGCCAGATATGTCTTTAGTGAACTCCGAAACAATAATATCATCTTGTAAGGAGGCCATTCTAAAGCAAAACTAACAGTTAAGCCAACAGCGTTAAAAAATAGTTAATTTCATATGAGATAGACCACCCAAAGACCTCTATATCCAAAAATAACAACTAAATATAAAATATTTAAGTAAATAACTCAACAGATAGCTTAGAGATTGCCGAAAATACGGCGAGCCTTTCGTCGGGAACAATAAATTGAATAGCGAGCACTTTCAAGCGGTTGGGCCGGGACAGGGTTAAGGGTGCGATTATAGACTGCACTAAGGTTTTATAAAGACTATTTTTGGGAAAAAAGTGTGGCTATTTTCTATTCAATACGGTATATATTAAGGTAAAATTTTGATGTTTGAACAAAATATAATATTTTGGTTACATTTTTAGTTCAAAGTGTAAAAGTATCTTAACATTTTATTTCAGGTTCCCCAAATTTGAGAAATCACAGCGTATCTGTGCCATCTACCAACTAAGGAATAAATGTTATTCCCCTCTGTGAATCTCAAATTAAGAGATTCATCCACACCCTTAATCGACGTACATATAAAGTTATTATGATTTCAAAAGTGTAGTTATAAACTGCAAGAGCAATAAAAACACAGCCCAACTCGGATAAAAAAAAAAGTTAAAATAATACTGTATTTGGTCAAGGCATAGAAATTAAGACAATCCCAAATTAAGATTGGAAATATTTTGAGAACTAACAATTTTCATTTGACCAATCAGTAAAACAACAGAATAGTAGTAATATTAACGAACAAGATAAACAATATATATGCTACATGAACACATTAAAAATACATATATAAACACACTAATGAAACAATATTTGTCAATAAAATTTCTCTCTCTCTCTCTTTAAAAATATATATTAAAATAAATTGTAATATTGTTAATAAGTTATCACAGCTATCATCAGAAAAGATAAATTGGTAAATGCAAAAATCCAATGCTCTGAAAGTGTAGCCACCCACCCGGGATTCTACAAAAGTTATCAATAAGATTTGGTATTTCTGACTAAATAGTTTTGTTCCAGTTGGTTGTGAGCAGAGTAAAGCCATGATGTTCACATTTGACCTCTGTGACATTACAATTGATCCCACGATTAGTAATGTTGGTGAAAGGGATTTACAATCCTACTATTATCGACTGGGGTACACAAGGGGTATTATTTGTTTCAGTCAAATAATGGTACAATTTCTTGTAAAATCTCCCCCTTCTCAACTGTGGCCCTAATGTGCTATTGACATTTTTTAAGAGCCCGAATGTGTAATAAGAAGCATTGTACTTTAAAACACCATATTTGATATGAAATATTGCAGTAGTTGAGACTAAGTCAACCAATTCAAGATGATCATGTAACCATGGGGGAGAAATCTGTCACGCTGGAGAGAGTTCCGAGGGTAAATTATAATGATTATATCTATGATGACTTATTCTCAAACTTCACATGAATTCATAACCACCCTGATTCCCTAAGACCTTGAAAACAATTAAATATTTACCTTCAGGAAAACTCCTATTAAAAATGCTCATTACTTGCTAAAACAAATGCATTGAAAATTTTGATGACCAAACCAAAATTAAGCTGATAAAATCAGTAAAAACATTTTGAAGCTCATATTTTACAGTTAAAATTATTAGTTTCCAAAAGTCCTAGAGTTTCAGAGAATGGAGGATTTTTCTCAGAGCATAAAAATAACATGTTAGACAATGTTAAAGTTGGAGCTTATTAGTGTAACATTAATGTCAACCATCTTTTGTTATAAAAATGATCGAAAAATAAATATAACGAAAAAACAACTAGTAGATAAATTTTATACACCAGTTATTTATTTAAAGCCAAGAGTAAAATGTAATTATATAAATTAAGTGCAATGGTCAACTAACAAGTTTGTATAGGGGGTCATTTGATGGGTAAATGTGAACTTGTGTACAAACATTATAATAAATTATAGACATGTTTTAAAAACAAGTATGATAGTGGGAACACCTTCACTGCAAGACTAGACTAAGAGTCCTGATAGCATTCAGGTAGTGCAACATGGGAATGAATTATACATCTATTTAATATTAATAAACACAAAATGAATGCTCAGCATAGCTTTAACACCTTTGCATCTATAGTGGATTGTCATCCAATCATAAGTATATGACAGTTACAAAATATACTAGATCTATTTTCATATATTCATTGGTCAAATCATGTTCTTCAGCTGTCAATTTTGACAGTTAATATTAGTTCCAGTAAGATAGTAGTAAAAATATAGTTAAATTTTGTCAAAATTCAGAGTAAAAAAATATGTTTATACATCATGATAGCATTGTTTAAATTTAATGTTCCCAACAAATTGTTCACTACACATTCACTTCTATTGTTTTCATAGTCTATATTTTATCATAACAGCTTGTACACAAGGTACTTATTAAAATTTCTATGCCAACCTTACCAAACAATAAGACAAATGTATCATAGAAGCCCATTCTTTAGCTACATTTTACAAAGCTTGAATATTGAATTATTTTAATTTTCTTTTAAAATGAAATGATTTAGAATATCTATTCCTTGGAAAGATTATCTTTGTGTGTGTATAAATAAGTTGTTGTAAAATGATTGACTATTCACACATTTACAAACATTCTAACGAGCTTTGATTCAAAACTCTACTAACAAACGTTACAGTTTGGATAAAATTTAAAACTAAATTTCACACAGGTTTAATACTTATGTTGATTTAAAATATTTATAAAAGTTCAGTGAAAATACTGTATCTTAGAGACACTCAAAGAATGGAAGCCATCTTAAAATCTCAGCTTTTTGCTCGGAAGCATTCAAATCAATCTGGCTTCAAGACACAGACATACTTTTCAATAGATCTTATAAAGATTTACAAAACTCTCCAAAATTATAACAAGATAAAACTTAACTATATCTATGTAGCATTTAAATAAATAAAATCCACAAAAACTTTATTAAATATAATATATTCTTGATTATCCAGAACACTAAGCAAGCATGTTTTATAATGTTAAATAGTTTATTATTCATTCATTCACTTTCTGAGTTTAAGATCATTTTCTCTAAAGTATTCTCAACACTTAAAACATTTTCTAGCACATCTGGTGCAACAGTTTGTTGTTCAAAGAACTTAGAAACTTTCCTCAAGGCTCTCAATGCCTCTGTAAATGAAACCTCTTGATTGTCACTGAATTCTCCAGAGTCCCGTTTTACCTCAAGGTTACATTCTGCATTCTCATCCTCCTGATCATCCAAATCCCGTTCCTCCACTTCTTCAGACGTCTGAAGTTCACTGTCGACCTCCACATACCAATCTATAGTGTCCTTGCAGTTGTCAAATTGAGAAAACTTGCAGTTTCTCAGCCATAACGAGAGTGGAATATCATCTTCATATTCCTCAAAAAAACTACTCTCAACGGTGGACTTGGTGAGGCCAGTCTGTTGGAAACAGCTCTTTATCATCTCGACAGGGACTCGTAGCCAAGCCTTAAACAACATCTGGATGGCATCCATGACAGTGATAAGTGGCAATACATGCCTGTCCATGCAGTCTATCAACTTTAGGAGAAGCAGCCTTCTATACTGAGTCTTAAAGCTTCGAAAGATGCCTCGTCCCATAGGTTGACGTACTGCGGCTACATGGTAGGGGAGATAGACGAGTTTGATAAATTTCAATTCTGGCATACGCGGGTGAGCGGAACAGTCACTTACGAGAAGCATAATCCGGCGACCCTTTAATTTAAGTTCCTGATCCCACTGGTGCAGTTCAGACTCAAACATCTCTGACGTCATCCAAGCCTTGTGGTTGGTAAAATAGCCCACAGGTAGAATCTTTCACATTCTTCAATAGCTGAGGATTATTGTGTTTGCCTACTACCAAAAGTCTACGTTTCTCTGAACCTGTCAAGTTGGTGCCTACAACAACAGTAAGTCTCTCGTTTGCAAGTTTACCACCAAAACAATGTTCACCCAGACAAGTCATTGTTTTGTCAGGGGTCAGCCTGAAGAACAATCCTGTCTCATCAATATGGAAGATGTCGTTGTCCAGATAGTATCTGCGGAGGTTCTGCCATGTGCTACCAAGCCAGTCTGTAGTGTGTGGTGTTGCTACCACAGAAATGGAAGCTTGGTGTGTCGGAGGATTGGAAGTGATGGACATGTGAGAGTTAGCAGTGACCAACAGCTGCGAGCTAGGTTTGATGGAAATATTAGAGTTGGGAGTAATAGACAACTGAGGATTGGGAGTGATAGACAACTGAGGATTGGGAGTGATAGACAACTGAGAGTTTGGAGTGAATAGACAACTGGAGTTTGAGTGACAGTTGAGAGTTTGGAGTGATGGACAGTTGAGAGTTGGAAGAGTTTGATAAGTAAGGTCCACCATTCACAGCAACACTAGTAATCACAACATTATGCTTCACTGCAAACTTTTGCAACCATCCTTGGCTACCTTGTGATCTAGTTTCATTGGGAGACTGCGCAGTCCCAGGCTCCGGCTTGGGTTGAAGGGCTAGAGGCTTCTTATTGAGCCACCCAGACAGGGAATCATCTCCATTTTTTAAAGACCTTAATCGCTTGCACTTTAACTGGTCATTTTGAAATGCAGATATAATTTTGTCTCTGTTCTTCCACATACGACTGACAGTTGACTGTTGGATATTCAACTCTCGTGCCAGTTTTGACTGTGAAGTGCCTCTTTCCAGATCACGAATTATCAAAATCTTATCGCCTATTGTAAAAACCTTTCTCTTGCGAGTTAACTGATCTTTATGAGTCAATTGATTACTACTATTAGTTAGCTGATCTTTATCAGACATCCTGAGAATATTTAAAAAAAATTATGATCGCAAGTATAAAGTAAGACACTGTGTCAGGCGGCAACTTATCGATAACATATGTCTACAAAATAATTTGTCCTTTTAAATTTATTTTATTAAAAGCTATGTGTAATACTTGATAAAATAAATTGTTTCTAATCAAGATTAGTTTTATGACATTTACTATTGATAACAGAGGTAAATTGTATCAGTCTTAATCTTCCATCAAACATTATTTGTAGTTGATATATTACTATACATAACAGTAGTGATTCTAGTATACAAAGATTTTTACTCACTTGACATGTAATGATTTAAATACCTGAAAATTAGTGCACCAATTGTAGAAAAATATTTCTCAATTATTATTTCAATGTCATTAAAAGTTTATTTAACAAAATAAGATAACTATTACTGAGCACATATTTTACTGCCCAATTTAATATAAAACTCTAATGTAAATAAGTTATAGCAATAGTTCTTTTGCATTTTCACTAAAGGAAAAAATATACAAACATATACATAAATACTTTGATGCTTAGAATTAGACAAACATTTATCATATACTTCTATTTTCTGTGTAGCATAAAATGTTACCATTGATAAAAATTGGGTCGACAATGTTGTCAAATAATAAATTCCTGATTCTCCTCATACCACTGTGTTGTGAGATCCACAACGAAACCAACTTTCATACTTGCTGGTGAGGAGGCTGAATCCTTTACGAATGTTGCGCAAATAAGGTGGGAGTGAACCAAGGGGTCGCTTGAATAGTCGCTCTGCCTCAAGTCGTTGATCATTGGTCACTGTTTGGTCATCCAGGTGAACAAGATGGTCAAACCACGAGATCACAAACAGCCTGTAAGAACAAGAAGTCTTGGTTTTGGTTTCCAGGCAATCTAGTGGCAAAAAGACTTATAAGTTAATATAATTAATATAAGTTAATATAAGTTAATAAATAGCATTTCTTGAATTAGGTTCATCCATAAACCACTTAACGCTTTGTTGGGGGATGGAGGGAGATCTAATGTCTACATGGCATTACATGTGGGGAGGGTGATGTGCATCAAAGCGTTACATAACACAGATCTTATACTCAAATTCTAATGTCAAAAAATAATACTATTGTCCAGGCGCGGATTCAAGGGGGGGTCAAAGGGTCAGTTGACCCCCCTGTGAAAGTTATAAAACTAGTACCAAAAAAAAATGAAAGTTCAAATTTTAGAAAGAAAATACAACACAGATAAGTTATACAATTTTTTTATATTATTACGCGCAGACACCTCTTAAACCGGGTCCACACTTGCGTTATTTGTCCACGTTTATTCAATGTTCGATATGACTCATGCAAGTGTGGAAAAAATATTCGTTTTCATGTACGAATATTTTGTCGTGTATAGCGAATAGAGATAGTAGACTACCACACATCAAAGACTAATAATCGCCTGAGAGCAGTTCATCCACGATTACAGAATTTAGAGTATGTGTGGATAGCAGGAACGGCGGAACTGTGGGGTCTCTGCCCCCTGGAAATAATTTGCCCCTCCCTGGAATAAATCCCCCCTAGATATATTTCAAATTATCTGATATTATCGAATATGAAGCCGAAAGATGGCCTTAAATCAAACTCCAAATGACTTCTAGATGCATACTATAGTCAAAAATTTGTCGGAGAAGATCGCTTCAAATAACTTCTAGACTAAAGGCATCTATCTACCTGACAGAAAATGTCAGGGGAGGAAAGCTCTAAATATCTTCCAAGGTCATCCAAATTTCAAAAAATATCAAAGGGAGGACAACTCCAAATAGCTTCTAGATGCATGTCACTGTGAAGAAATTTCAGGCGAGGACCACCCCAAATAGCCTAGTTTTTGAAATAATTCAATTTTCAAAAATTTGTCGGTGAAAGACCACTTCAAAGACTATAGCTTTGAGGGGCATTCAAATTTCAAAAATTTCTAGGTGAGGAACACTTTAAATGGCTTATAAAAGAATCTAATTAAAAAACATCAAGGCGAAGACTACTTGTAACTTCTAGATTTAACCATTTTTCAAAAAATTGCTGAAGGAGGGCCACTCCAAATAATTTTTAAAAACTATCTGATTTTAAAAAATTGGAGAGGATGACCACGGTTTAAAACATATATAAGATCAAATATGAATGAGAAAATATTAAATGGCTTTAAACAGAAATCTAATATTGTAAGTAATTATGTTATTTACAACTATGACCCCCCTATGAAAATGATCTGGATCCGCCCCTGCTATTGTTCATGTTTTAACCTTTAATAAACATACTTAAAGATAACCTCCGAATATCTACGAAATGCAAGTCTAGCACTTACTTTTTGTTTATCGATATTTCGAATGCGCTTGGGTGGTTTTGTCCGCCCTAGACTACAAACGCCAAGCGCATTCAAGAGTATATATTTTCATGCGCATGATAGTGACATATTTATACTCACAGCACTTGTTTAGACCTGCCCAACCCACTGAACCCTAACGTGCTTTTAGTTTTATAACTGCTGTCTTTCGCAGCAGGTTTATAAGTTTAGTTCAGTTTAAGAATAATTTAGATTACTAAGGCACATTCTTTTAGATAGGCTGTGAATAATCGTTTGTGTTTGTACAAATACAAAAATTAAGTTTTAAAAAAAAAGGAAACTTGTTCATTGCTTTATTTAATGTGTATGGAATGGAAAGTGATACCCAGAAAAAAGTAGAAGTTTCTCAAAAAGATGTTGTAGTGAAATGGAAGGAAGAAAAAGCACAGCATTTATCTCAAGGCAGGTTTGAGGAGTCCATCAATGGTGTTATTTCTTCTTACCAGCAGCATGTTATGAAATGTAAAGCTCCAAATACCCTTAATTATTTTTGAAAGATAGGTTATTTAAGCCCATACCTTTTCCCTTGTGATATATTTAGTGTGTATGTATATAAATGCAACTATTATACACCCATTACGTTGGCAGCATGGTCTAAGGTGTCAATGTTTCAGTATACTAGATGGCTGATGATAAGGAGATGGGATTCAAGTCCCAGTTGGGTCTACTGAGGGTTGCCTTTCCTAAATGGTTTCCCACCCTCCTTCTATGCAAATGATGGTATATTTTCTTTGGGATTCTACCTTACTCATTCCTACTCTATAGTGATTATAAAAGAGTATAACCTGAACAATTAGTAAGACGCGGTGATAAATAGATAATAACAACTACTATACAAGATTTGTTTGGTTGTTATCTAGTATACATTTTGTACAATGGTGTAGTAAAATTGTATTTATTCTATTAATTTTTTGTTATTTTTATCTAATGGAGTAGGAATAAACAGGTAGAATCTACCCTCATTAACATGGAGGGAGAGTATAAAACCATTTAGGAAAAGCCACTCTTAGTACAACCGACCGGTATTCAAACCCCAACCTCTGCTTCATCGGTCATCTAGTTTTTTTTGTTTTTTTTTAGAATGACGCCAGGATCCAGGATCAATGGTGGATCAAGACATGAGTTTGGGTATTGATAATTAGTAAAAGTTAAATTGTATACTAATCCAAGATATAATTTAGAAATGTTGTATACAACCTATATGATGATAGTATTACTATGAAAGAGGTCTTGTGCAAGCATCAAGTATTGGATGGTGGGCACTTTAACGTCATCACGTAGCGCCACTACAAGACAGGCCCAGTCTAGTCAACACATGGTAGTGCTGCTGTCTTCAGGATGGCTACAAAACTTTTATTAGAGAATTTCATGATTTTTTCACTAAGAATTACTTAACCTTTTTACCATTTTTCTTGGTGAATGGGAGTTTTTTCCGTTTATTATAATGATCACATATTTTCAGGAAATTCTAAGCTACATTCCTTTAAGCTATTTTTATAGAATTTAATGTTATATGTATTAATTATTTGTATCCCTGTGTAAATGTGCGAACCCTGTACAGCCATCTCATGTTAAGATTGCCATATCTTGGAAATGCATATTCTTAACACGAGAAACCAATTCTATCACTTTTGTTTAAATGGTGAAGTACAGAATTTTTTATGAAATTCCTTATCTGTAGCCATCATCAGATCGCAAACCTAACATCCATGACATAAATACAGCAGAGGTTTTGTCTGATGTAAGCTATCACACACATCCTGTATGTACTAGTACTACATGAAAAGTAATATATTCAAAAACATACTTTGCAAGACTGATAACAATTTTAGAAAGGCTATTTACTTTCCAAATATTTGTCAATATGTGCAGTTATGCAAAGTCAGTCCCTCCTTTACTATCACAAAAACATCCCTATGAAATAGTCACATTCACCCTTTTTGAGAAATTTATGTACCCCGCATACTGGGGGGGGGTCTGGTTAAATGTCTACATGGTGTTATATGGGGGCGGGTGGGGGCGGGGGTGAGAGGTTTGACTAAAAGGATAAGAAAAAGCTTTACGTGGTTTATGGATGACCCCTTGTGAACAATTGTTTCACATTTCTAGCCTCATTTAAGAGTAAATTGTTTTTCTAGGTTGTATTGGTATTTCCTGAGTCCAGATTGTACACATGTAACCGCACACTCAAAGCTGATAACTACTGTGAAGGGGACTTATCATTGCCCTATTAAGGTTAATAATCATTCATGTGAATATAATTATTGTTTTAGAATAACATCTTACTACCTATTTGGGTTTTGCGCAGGTGTAACTGTCAATATTATTCATTACTCTCTAAGTTGGAACTATGAAATTGTGCATTATAAGGCTTCCTTGCGCCTGATACAAACTATTCCTCCCAACAATTAAAAACAATCATCTCACATGAACTAGGCCGAAATTTGAGCCTCAACCTGCCTGCTACTGGAAATATAGTACAATTATACCATACTTTGTTTTCTTAGGTAGACCGTCGATAGTGACTATCTAGTCTTGGTTAAGACAGTGGTGGTGTTTGTTGGTGGTGACGACAGCGGTGGTGTTTGTTGGTGGTAGTGACCATGGTGGTGTTTGTTGGTGATGGCGACAGTGGTGGTGTTTGTTGGTGATGGCGACAGTGGTGGTGTTTGTTGGTGATGGCGACGATGGTGGTGTTTGTTGGTGGTAGTGACCATGGTGGTGTTTGTTGGTGGTGACGACAGTGGTGGTGTTTGTTGGTGATGGCGACATAGTGGTGTTTGTTAGTGATGGCGACAATAGTGGTGTTTGTTGGTGGTAGTGAGCATGGTGGTGTGTTTGTTGGTGGTAGTGACCATGGTGGTGTTTGTTGTGGTGACGACAGCGGTGGTGTTTGTTGGTGATGGTGACAACGGTGGTGTTTGTTGGTGATGGCGACAACGGTGGTGTTTGTTGGTGATGGCGACAACGGTGGTGTTTGTTGGTGATGGCGACAGTGGTGGTGTTTGTTGGTGATGGCGACAGTGGTGGTGTTTGTTGGTGATGGCGACAGTGGTGGTGTTTGTTGGTGATGGCGACAGTGGTGGTGTTTGTTGGTGATGGCGACGATGGTGGTGTTTGTTGGTGATGGCGACGATGGTGGTGTTTGTTGGTGATGGCGACGATGGTGGTGTTTGTTGGTGGTAGTGACCATGGTGGTGTTTGTTGGTGGTAGTGACCATGGTGGTGTTTGTTGGTGGTAGTGACCATGGTGGTGTTTGTTGGTGGTAGTGACCATGGTGGTGTTTGTTGGTGGTAGTGACCATGGTGGTGTTTGTTGGTGGTGACGACAGCGATGGTGTTTGTTGGTGATGGCGACAATGGTGGTGTTTGTTGGTGATGGCGACAACGGTGGTGTTTGTTGGTTATATCAACAGAGGTGGTTTAGGTGATGGTGTTATTATTAGTAGGATATTCAGCACACAAGAAATCAAGGAATGTATCTAATGTGGTAAGGATGAGGATGGTAGATTTTAAGGAAATATTCTTGCTATTGTATTTGCGGAGGATGGGCAGCTATCAAGGAAAAAAGATCCTGAATGCACCAAGAGAGGTACCAACCACTATCTCCCAATCATCTCTCCCATCCAATAAAGATGAGTTGAATGCTGCTTTAGCCATCAATAAGTGGCAATAGCTGCTCCGCTTTCTTTGTAACATCATTTAACATTAAAACAATAATACTATCTAGTCCTACTTGATAGCATATTGGCCAGATGACTTGCCTCCCCTAATAGAGCTCTTATATTTCACATACAATACTTTTTATGGTGTATTTGACTGACTATATTAGAAAATATTGCTGTTTCTTGAAATTATAATATTTCTTCAAAAGAACAATCAAAAAAGTCACTTAGAATGATGAGTATGAGAATGTCAACTGTGGGCATCACACATTTTCATATTGGCCAACTTGTGGTGCATTTCTTTCCTAATGATCCTAATAGCAGTGACAAATCTAATTTTACTATTAGTTATAAATAAAGTTACCAGTTGCAAGAGCCCGCACTGTTACAAGGAAGGTAGAGGTTCGAGATAACTGAGGGTGTTCCTATATTAAATAGTTTTTAGCTCTCCCTCCAAGCAAGTGTGTCTATTTACTCTAAAATTATACCTTCCGCATCTAAAACACATTATTATAATTAATAAGAGATGCATAAGAAATAGTAGAGGAAGCAAGACTGAGATGGTATGAACATGTAATGAGGATGAAAAGAGAGAGAGAGAGAGGATGCTGAAGAAAATGTTGAAAATGAAGTATGTAGGAAAAAGACCGCAAAGGAGGCCAAAAAGAGATGAAAGGAACAGATAATAGAAATTGTTCAAGTGTGAGGGGAAGAATGTAAGAAATTAAAGAAGGAAGATGGAGACATTTTACTAAACTGACTCGGCCACAGCCTGGAAACAGTAATTGTTGATGATGATGACGGTTCAAATTCGTTCCCTCATGTTCCATCTATAAATATAAGGTCTAAAGAAAATTTAGTAATTGTTATAATACAAAGTTTAGAACTACTTTGATTACATTCGCTATTTTTAATCAATTTTATAATGTGTAGGGCTTATGAGGTCTACTTAATTAAATTTCACAGAAACTAAAGTCTGTAGGATTTTTATACTATTAGTAGATATTAATTGTTCAAAAAATATATATAATATTATTTCATCATCACATCACCAACCCCATATCAGGTGCCAGCCACACCTCAATGCAATGATTGCTAGCTCTGGTAATTAATTCTACCAATACAAATACCTGTTGAGGTTGAGGTAGACTATTTAGTGCACACTTTCTAAACCGACTAATTGTATCAGCATACGATAAGTTCTATGAGCGAGAGCAAACGGGTCTACCAATTTTGCGGGGAAAGGTATTTTCATTTACCTTCCAGGGTTCTTTTACATGCCACAATGGGACAGACGACTTTACTTCCCCTCCAAAGAAAATTGTGCTATAAATATTAATTGCCTGGAAAAAATTAATCAACCCCTGCTGGGTTTGAACCCACAAACAACTTTAACCCAAGACCATCGAGGTTGACCAGGTTGAAGTTACATAGTCCTGATGGTGATGCGAAATAATATGTAGGACGAGGGCATCTAGAGTCTTTTTAAGTCTGTTCCCAGGTGTTAACTACACTTAGCTTGTGTTTATTTAATTACTTAAAACAATAATGATCTCAAAATAGTAGAAACTAGTTATAGATTATGTTTCTTCCACATATGATATTATGTTTGTTTTTCAAGCAATAAATAAGGCAATACCTTTTTATATATCAAGTTTTGGGTAAGTTTTGAATCCACCCAACCCATCCCCATTCTCCATTATAGGAGCACTTCTGATGTAAGTAAAAGTAAACATTAACAAACGAGTCAAAAGCATTGACTTAAAATGTAGCCTATACTTTCGACACATCTCTGATGTCCTTAGGTTTAGTTAAATTTCATATGATCTAAGTGTGTATTAAAATAATTCTTGGGAAGGCGTGGAGAAAATACCCCCTTGACCTCTCCTTGTCCCTCATTCGACTAACACTGAAACAATCCTGTCTGTGAGAGTTAAGAAGGTCAGTTAAGTTCCTTAGCAATGAGGCCATCCTTACAAAGAGCTTAGCACGTCATTTGAGTTCCCTAGCAGTGAGACAATCCTAACAAAGTGCTGAGCACATCAGTCGAGTTCCCTAGCAGTGAGACAATCCTAACAAAGTGCTGAGCAGGTCAGTCGAGTTCCCTAGCAGTGAGAGAATCCTAACAAAGTGCTAAGCACATCAGTCGAGTTCCCTAGCAGAGAGAAAATCCTAACAAAGTGCTGAGCACATCAGTCGAGTTCCCTAGCAGAGAGAGAATCCTAACAAAGTGCTGAGCACATCAGTCGAGTTCCCTAGCAGTGAGGCAATCCTAACAAAGTGCTGAGCACATCAGTCGAGTTCCCTAGCAGTGAGGCAATCCTAACAAAGTGCTGAGCACATCAGTCGAGTTCCCAAGCAGTGAGACAATCCTAACAAAGTGCTAAGCACGTCATTCAAGTTCCCAAGCAGTGAGACAATCCTAACAAAAGGCTGAGCACATCAGTCGAGTTCCCTAGCAGTGAGACAATCCTAACAAAGTGCTGAGCACATCAGTCGAGTTCCCTAGCAGTGAGGCAATCCTAACAAAGTGCTGAGCACATCAGTCGAGTTCCCTAGCAGTGAGGCAATCCTAACAAAGTGCTGAGCAGGTCAGTCGAGTTCCCTAGCAGTGAGACAATTCTAACAAAGTGCTGAGCAGGTCAGTCGAGTTCCCTAGCAGTGAGGCAATCCTAACAAAGTGCTGAGCACATCAGTCGAGTTCCCTAGCAGTGAGGCAATCCTAACAAAGTGCTGAGCACATCAGTCGAGTTCCCAAGCAGTGAGACAATCCTAACAAAGTGCTAAGCACGTCATTCAAGTTCCCAAGCAGTGAGACAATCCTAACAAAGTGCTAAGCACATCAGTCGAGTTCCCAAGCAGTGAGAGAATCCTAACAAAGTGCTAAGCACATCAGTCGAGTTCCCTAGCAGAGAGAGAATCCTAACAAAGTGCTGAGCACATCAGTCGAGTTCCCTAGCAGTGAGGCAATCCTAACAAAGTGCTGAGCACATCAGTCGAGTTCCCTAGCAGTGAGGCAATCCTAACAAAGTGCTGAGCACATCAGTCGAGTTCCCTAGCAGTGAGGCAATCCTAACAAAGTGCTGAGCACATCAGTCGAGTTCCCAAGCAGTGAGACAATCCTAACAAAGTGCTAAGCACGTCATTCAAGTTCCCAAGCAGTGAGACAATCCTAACAAAGTGCTAAGCACGTCATTCAAGTTCCCAAGCAGTGAGACAATCCTAACAAAAGGCTGAGCACATCAGTCGAGTTCCCTAGCAGTAAGACAATCCTAACAAAGTGCTGAGCACATCAGTCGAGTTCCCAAGCAGTGAGACAATCCTAACAAAAGGCTGAGCACATCAGTCGAGTTCCCAAGCAGTGAGAGAATCCTAACAAAGTGCTAAGCACATCAGTCGAGTTCCCTAGCAGAGAGAGAATCCTAACAAAGTGCTGAGCACATCAGTCGAGTTCCCTAGCAGTGAGGCAATCCTAACAAAGTGCTGAGCACATCAGTCGAGTTCCCAAGCAGTGAGACAATCCTAACAAAAGGCTGAGCACATCAGTCGAGTTCCCTAGCAGAGAGAGAATCCTAACAAAGTGCTGAGCACATCAGTCGAGTTCCCTAGCAGTGAGAGAATCCTAACAAAGTGCTAAGCACGTCATTCGAGTTCCCTAGCAGTAAGACAATCCTAACAAAAGGCTGAGCACATCAGTCCAGTTCCCTAGCAGAGAGAGAATCCTAACAAAGTGCTGAGCACATCAGTCGAGTTCCCAAGCAGTGAGAGAATCCTAACAAAGTGCTAAGCACGTCATTCGAGTTCCCTAGCAGTAAGACAATCCTAACAAAAGGCCGAGCACATCAGTCGAGTTCCCTAGCAGAGAGAGAATCCTAACAAAGTGCTGAGCACATCAGTCGAGTTCCCTAGCAGTGAGGCAATCCTAACAAAGTGCTGAGCACATCAGTCGAGTTCCCTAGCAGTAAGACAATCCTAACAAAAGGCTGAGCACATCAGTCGAGTTCCCTAGCAGTGAGAGAATCCTAACAAAGTGCTAAGCACGTCATTCGAGTTCCCTAGCAGTAAGACAATCCTAACAAAAGGCTGAGCACATCAGTCGAGTTCCCTAGCAGTAAGACAATCCTAACAAAAGGCTGAGCACATCAGTCGAGTTCCCAAGCAGTGAGACAATCCTAACAAAGTGCTGAGCACATCAGTCGAGTTCCCTAGCAGTGAGACAATCCTGCCTGTCAGAGCTGAGAACATTGGTTGAGTTCCCTAGCACTGAGATATACCTGATTAAGAGCTTTTCGTCAAGTCTTACTACGTGTTCATTCTATCCACATTTAGTTTTATAAATAAATAAAAATCAGGAAAAAACAATTTAGAAAAAATCCACCAGAATTTGAATGGTTAGTGTGAATAGCAAGTAGGAAAAACCACCCTCAATACACTGGACTAGAATTTTAATCCCAACTTCAAAAATGGTCAATGGTGCAATAGTTTGACGTGTCAAAGTGGCTATTGGTACAAGAGTGTCAGATATTTAGTCTCAAAGTGATGCATACAAATTTAACAGCAGTGTTTATTGAATATGTGAAAACTATAACTATAGTAAGGAAACAAGATTATATCAGTATTGATGGGCTAGGATGTATTTTGTCACCGACTTAGGTCTGGGTATTTTATTATACTAGCTAATTTTCATAAGAAGAGCCTTTTAGATAAAACCAATATATTACTAAATAATATTATTAGTACTAATTGATAGATATTGATAATATTTATCAAAAGTAACAGCTGCAGATCACATGACTTGACAAAGACATATGAATACACAAAAGAAGATATAGTAACTTTTTAGCAGTGAGCTAATAGGCTCTTCCTATGAATATTGGACTGTAGATTAAATGTGTTTATGCCATTTTTAGTGCCAATGTTCATGTCCTCGATATGTTGAATCTAGAACAATCTCTAAGATATGACAAACAAACACACTTACCTGTATTGTAGTTGATCATAGAAGGTCCCGTCATTCAGCTGGCTCAACACCGCAGTGTTGCCCATCAAACTCAAATAATGGAGATTGGGACAACTCTTCTGGAGGTTATTGATAAAATAGAATAAGTGGGAAACTTGATTGTTGTTAAGCCACAAGAGTTCCAAGTTAGGGAGGGCTGGGAAAACTGTGTCCGAGTCAATGCTGTTGTGGTCAAGTATAAGGGAGTTAAGGTTCACAAACTCGGACAGAAAATCCACATTTCTACAAGGAGAAGACAAGTCATTATACATGCTTGAAATAAGTAATCGTGAATATCAGTTAAAGAGTACTGTACAAATAGTTCAATTGTGATAAACAAAGGTTTTATGCAGGGTTGACCCTACATTTTTAATACAAAAGTGTCTTTTGTAAGTTTTTTAAAAGAAGTTTCAATTTTTACAGATAATTTAGAAAGAAGTATAAAAGAAATAATTATATTATGTTTCAAGACTCGTGTGGAATTATTTCGTTAGTGTTTAGAAGAGAAAACATTATTATACAAGCGTGTTTGTTTGTACAGTGTAACATTTGTTCTTCAAGATGGCTTGAATAGCTTATTAAAAAAGCACTCACCTAAATTTGTTGTCAGTTAGATCCAGAGTGTGCATAGAGCTTGCATATTTGTCCACCAGATTACAGGGGAAAGCCTCAAGGTTCATGTAAGCCAGTGAGATAATCTGGCCTCCATCAGTTGCACATAGCTTGGGATTTGCGGACGCTAGTTTTCCTAGTTCTGTCATGGCTTCCGAGGCCTCTTCATATTGGTCAGCCGTTCGCCTCTTTCCTTTAATACTATACAACACAAACATTCATAGTAGTCAACAGTTCTACTCTTCACTGTAATACTATACAACACAAACATTCAGAGTAGTCAACAGTTTGACTCTTCACTGTAATACTATAGAACACAAACATTCAGAGTAGTCAACAGTTCTACTCTTCACTGTAATACTATACAACACAAACATTCAGAGTAGTCAACAGTTCTACTCTTCACTGTAATACTATACAACACAAACATTCAGAGTAGTCAACAGTTTGACTCTTCACTGTAATACTATACAACACAAACATTCAGAGTAGTCAACAGTTTGACTCTTCACTGTAATACTATACAACACAAACATTCAGAGTAGTCAACAGTTTGACTCTTCACTGTAATACTATAGAACACAAACATTCAGAGTAGTCAACAGTTCTACTCTTCACTGTAATACTATACAACACAAACATTCAGAGTAGTCAACAGTTCTACTCTTCACTGTAATACTATACAACACAAACATTCAGAGTAGTCAACAGTTTGACTCTTCACTGTAATACTATAGAACACAAACATTCATAGTAGTCAACAGTTTGACTTTTCACTGTAATACTATAGAACACAAACATTCAGAGTAGTCAACAGTTCTACTCTTCACTGTAATACTATACAACACAAACATTCATAGTAGTCAACAGTTCTACTCTTCACTGTAATACTATACAACACAAACATTCATAGTAGTCAACAGTTCGAGGCGACTGAATTGTATCTCCTCGGAAGAGACTCTCTTCCGATACTTTTGCCATAAACAGCCAAAATGAAAATCCTGATTTATATCTCTTTTAAAAATCGGAATTATATCTCCGAAATCCTGATTTGTATCTCCTCGGAAGAGACTCTCTTCCGATACTTTAGCCACAAACAGCCAAAATGAAAATCCTGATTTATATCTCCTTTAAAAATTGGAATTATGTCTCCGAAATCCTGAATTGTACCTCCTCGGAAGAGACTCTCTTCCGATACTTTAGACAGAAACAGCTAAAATGAAAATCCTGAATTATATCTCTTTTAAAAATCGGAATTATATCTCCGAAATCCTGAATTGTACCTCCTCGGAAGAGACTCTCTTCCGATACTTTAGCCACAAACAGCCCAAAATGAAAGTCCTGAATTGTATCTCTAAGTAGACGACTTTAAGTTTTAATTCTTATGCTCATAAAGATGAAGTAAACCGGAAACGTTTAAGATTGCTATGTTTGTCAGATGCTAGATGGCATAACAAGCGACAAACTTTGATTTATGCTTAGTACATCTCATAAATAACAGAGGGCAGCATAAGGTAAAATCATTCAAATCATTGTAAATGAAAGAATTTATAGAGGATTTTTATTTTCGTTTAGGTTTGAAAAAAATTAAAATCACATTGTAATTTGTATTTAAGCATTTTAACGGAAAACACACGATTTGTGTATTTATAATTATTAGGTTTGTATATTTATTTACGCATTCTATGGAACCTGTAATATTTACATCTTTTTTTAATAAATATATTAATGATATGCCAAAAGTAAATGTTCAGGGTACTTTTACAATAAAAGATTTAAAAAGAATAATTGATTTTTAGGTCGTACACTACGTATTTTTCAACCACTAGCACAAAAATTTTAAAAAAAGTTGATCCATTTGGGGGGAAATTAACTCATTAGAAAACACATTATTTATTTTCATATTGAATTTGGGGAGAAGTAAAACTAATGTGATTTAATTTGTCGGCATTCATTGTAAATGTATATGTTAGCTTTAGATATTCACTGATTGTGTGTTTTCTTAAATTAGTGTGGTTTAATTAATTTTGAGCTATTTTTCCCCCATGCTTCACCTTAACTATAAGACATTGATGAGTATCATATATCTTTCAATTTCCTGGAGTCGCATTTTAAAATGTTTAGACACTTAATAGTTATTTGGATTTATTATTTTCACATGCCTGCCAAATTTCAGTTTTATACCACACTGGGATGTAGTTGTTTTTATTAGTTCTGTACATTTTGAGCCCCCCTCTCCTATATATATATATATATATATATTTATATCAATACTAAGTGAACATAATTTTTTTCAGTGATGAACTTTGTCATCGTTTACTAACCTATTTGGACAACACCAGTTTTAAACGATTTATAATTAGGTCAAACAATGTGTGATGGCTTTATTTTGACAAAAAAAGATAAAATAAAATATATAAAAATACTGGTCCGGCTATTAACTTCATCGTCTCTTATCCGATTTTGACCGAACCCGTTTTAAACTTTTTTTAATTGTCAAGCAGTACATGAAAGTTTTATTTTGTCAATAAGAGTGAGTTGGAGAAAGAAGTTGGGACTACTAAATTTCCAAAACTATTATAAATAAAACTTACCTGTAAAAGACTGAAAATTTAACATTTTCCTGTAGAAAATTTAAATTTGACAGGAATAGAAGTACGATTTCATATAAAAATATAAGTTTTAAAATTTAGAATTTTAAACGTTAGTTACAAACTGAAATTTTAAGGAAGGTAAAAGGACCACCCCAAATTACCATCAGATTCTGAACATTTTAAATATTAAATGTGATCCCAGCAAAGAGTGTATGTAAGGGGGGATTTAATTGGATCATGATCACACGTTAAATATTTCTTTTATTACTAATTTTGTTTTCTTTAGTACGTTATCGCACTGGTTTTGCTGGTATTTATATAGTACATAATATAATTATGTTAAATATTGGTTGACTCTTTTTATTGTAAAACTAACGGAAGAGGAAATTTTGACAAATAACTCCATTTTTGCATGCTTTCTACTCTCTTTCTCTCGACACCTCGGAGACAGAATTATTGTGATCATAAAAAAAATTGAACTTTAGATTTTAATAAATGTCAACGTTTCATGACCCTCTGAAACCAGAAAAGTGTTTTCCGCGATGCCTTTTGTGTGTGTGTGTGTGTGTGTGTGTGTGTGTGTGTGTGTGTGTGTGTGTGTGGTGTGTGTGTGTGTGTGTGCATGCCGCGTGCGTGTGCGTCTCGGCCTAGAACCGAAACCATTTTACCTATCGGGCTAAACATTGGTATCTAGGATTTTCATAGGGTTCCCCCAAGTAAATTTTGGAATTAGATATCGAGCCCTAAAATTAAGGATACCGTAGCTTACTGATGGAAAAAAAAGAAAAACTCAATTTTCTCAAAATTAGCTTTAATGATTTTGATTAAATTTGTTATCTAGGCACTGTTTAATATTACAAACAAAATTAAAACCCTCATTTCCCCGTGAAAATGACTTCAAAGATATTCTTACAGAAGCGTGACTTTCCAAATTTGATCATATCTTTGTAACTATTTGAGATACGAAATAAAAAAAATTATTCGAAATATATTTTTATAGAGCCAATAGTTTCTGAGCTATAAGTCAAATATTTACTTTTTTTTTTGACATTTTTGTAATGGTTTTGCTCTTTGTAATTCTCCAAAATAAAGCGATCAAAACAGTTTACAGCTTTCTACAATTTTTTTTAGAATTTGCTACATTGCTGGCCTATTTGAATTCTTTCATTATATCTACAAGGACTACATTTTCTTAAAATTCACCTTACTTAAGACCACTAAGATTTAATTATAGTAACAATGATGACGGATGAGTGATCCTTTAGTTGGCAATCATTATATCAACGAATAATTGATGCTCATAAAGCGCTAAAACAGCATGACAAAATGCCTACCAGACCAGTTGCCGGGGGGGGGGGGGGGGGGGGTATTATTTTTAAACTAGTGGTGTTCTACAGCTTACTGGTGATACCAGGTAAAATGGAATGTTGAAGGTCATGACGCTGTGCATGACAGGGGTGAAGAACGGTTTTGGAGTTGAAGAGTGGGGGAAACCAGGCTAATCCCCCTCTAATGTTACCATCCAGTTTGTTCTTTGTTAGGAAGGGGGGGGAGGAAGGAGTTAACAGTGACTTAGATAAGCCTGGATGGCTTCACTGAATCGTTGTAGTATGGTAATTTCTCTTTATTAAAATAAAAACTAATTGAAAGTATTTTATATCATATATTAAATGCGTCTTTTCAACTTATCTATTTACCAACTAATTATATCAGCACATGAATGACAAACTAGCTTACTTTATAACATTCACAACGAGACCCCCAGCAGACAAACCATCACTACGAGAGAAAAGTCGCAATTATATTAATGATAATTTTATTGAATGTGCAGGGAATCAAACCAAATATCTTTATTTCAGAATAAGACTCATAAGAAAATGATTATCAACGTATTTATAGGGTGTTAAGTTACTTTAGTACATATAATGTTTAGAGAAGACAAATAAATACGGAAATAACTAAAGTACATTTTACGTTTTTCAGTTACAGTGAGGTCGAAGTTCAAATCTCATTCAAATTAATTGGGAGGGGTTTTAATCCTACCTATCGATTAAATCGTTGTAAAGGCCTTGTTTTAAATTATTATCTAATAAAATGCATCAATAAAATATGTGTAATTTTGGTTAGCTTTCCTCAGCTTTAGGAATTTATAGACCAGAAGTCTTCACGTTTTTTAAGGCACCCTCCTCCCTTTTTTTTTGTAGAGCACGTAATTTTTACAACATTTTTGTATGGACTGTAAAATTTTAAAATTGTTAAATTAGCTATTTAGAGGTGGGTAATTGAGATTATTAAGAACTATTCGATAAAATAAAATACAGTAAACTCATGATTTTATAAAAGTGCGCTACATCAAATTTTTTTTAGTGTTTTGTTTTTCGGGTAGTAAGTATGCGTTAAGTTTAAATCTTTGCTCCGACAAGTTACGGGATCTTTAAGAGTGTTGAAGAAGTTACAAAAATCAACTTTAAAAAATGTTACTAGTGATCAATTGTGATACGTGAATTGGGTATCTTTATTTCTATGATCTATTCTATATCAAGGGTTGGGAGCGTGTGGCTCCTTGCCAGAAAAATTGAGGCTCTCTTCATGAAATGTAGTTGCTTAGATATACAAATATTAGCTATTCAGTGTTCTTATATAGTTATGTTTTCCAACCTACCCTTCAAGGTGACATTTGTAACAATGACTAATTCATAGCTATTACTACTGTTACAGCTCTCTGCATAACATTATACTCAGATCCTTAAAATCATCCAAAATCCATATTCGTGATAATAAGTATTCATAAACTACATTAAATAAATCAGTTCCAACTTTATATTTAGATTCCTAAAATAGACGATATTTTGCGGTATTTTAATTTTATCGTTTTATTACATAGACATATTTAGCCAAATGTAGTAATTTCATGGAACATTAAAAACAACGCTGTGAAACATTATTGGAATATGCCTAAAACACAGAATTGACAAATATACAAATATAAATCAAGAAGCATAGGGCTTAGAACTAATTTCTGAAATATTACTTCTTAGACTCCGACATTATCAATGTTCAATTTTAAGATAAATATCATACACTTGTCACAACTCTGAGCAATGTTGGGATGTTCGTTTTGATTTACATAACTTTCTTGAACGTACGTGACTGAAAACGTTGGTCTAGCAATTATGATGTAACGAATTAGAAATATTAAAGAGGAATGCTGACCACTCATAACAATTTTGCTCTAGTTGGGGAGTAAAGGGGACAAATTGGGCTAAAAGTCTATATTTTGTTGACATCAGGGCTTACACATTATCATCAATTTCGGAGGCAACTACGCTGCCTGATTCCGGACCATAGCAGAATAGATCTTAGGGTCAGTAGTAGCACTTGTGTTTAGAGGGTAAGCGTCGAGCCCAAGGTCTCGAGCTCGAGTTCTGTAGGGGGTCGCGAGCCGTGTCGGTCATTATATCAGTCTATGTTTTCACGAATAAGCCAGTTCTTCCACGTGCGCGATCGTACAATTTCTCATACTTCTTTTATATTTAATCTAACATCACATTTTTTAATATCTCTTAGTACTACTATTAAACCAAAATTCGTAACCCTATGTATTATTTCTAACCCGCACCTTGCTGGGACCTAGCCCGACTATCCCCTCCCGCAAGCTATCCTGACAGATACAACTCATTGGAGAGGGGGTTAGTGACACACTGAGATTAATGAGCTTTCAAAAGTAATAGATACAAATATATAACAAAACCTAAATAATTAGAATTAGAATAATAGACATTATTTACCACAGTAGCAATGTTTGTCATTTCCACTTTCTCGCTACCTTAAAGGTAGAGAAAGCATTGTTATCATAAAAAAAAACTAACTTGAGATTTTGATGAATTTAGACGTTTCATAACCTCCCGAATCCTAAAAAGTTGTTTTTGGATTTCCGTCTGTCTGTCTGCCTGTCTGTCCCCGTATGCCTGTACCTACTCTCACGATTTTTCGTCAAAATGACTAAGGGTTCCAGCCTGATGCGTAAATTCACTTTTTTTTTTAATTATAGAAAAGTAACTCTTCAAGATATGAAATTACTTATCATTGCAAATATGTAGGTCTATTTATAATAAATATACTTTATTTGAAACATGTTTATGAAACCAATCATTTTCAAGCTATACGCAAATAAATATATATATTCTTTAACTTTTCGATCATTAATGCGACCGTAAAAAAACCCTGAGATGTTGATGTATGTCGACGTTTAAGCCCCCCCCCCCCCCCCAACCCAAAAATATGTTGGTTTTTTTTAATTCCGCCTGTCTGGGTGTCTGTTTAACCAGGGCCGGCCTGAGGTAATGTTTGTACCCGGGCGGGATTGCTTTTTGGTACCTTTATATAGCGGAGGATAGTAGAATAATACGAAGATAACCCCCAAAACTAGCATCTCTAAAACTAACATAGCCTGGACACAATAGGAAAAACAAACCAGGCGAAGACCATTCCAAAGAGCTTCTAAGCTATTCCAAACTTCAAAAAAATTCTGTGTGAGCACCACTTCAAATATATTCTAGAAAATATGATTTATAAAAAAAAAATCTGGTGGACACTTCTTAAACTAGATTTAGAGACGTCCAATTTCCAAATAATTTTACAAAGGAGCACTGCTCCAAATATCCTATAGAATTATACAGCTTTCAAAATATTTCGCGGGGAGCACAGTTCTAAATAGCTGTTAGACGAGTATGATCTCCAAAAATTCACTATATGAGGATCACTTCAAAGAGCTTCAAGGAGTATCCCATTTTCTAGCCTTAACTGGGGAGAGGAGGGTAGAAAGTCCAGAAAATACCCCAATTTAAATTTTCCCTACGCCTATACCAAATCTAACGTAACCTACGTGTGAGATGAAAATAATCTGAAGTGAATCTCCACAATGTGCTATCATACAGTACTACAAATGTTTCCCTACGAAAATGGCTAAGATTACAAAGAAAATTATTAGACCATGTTTTGTAGACAATGTTTGCCTCTTTAATATTGGTATAGTGAACGGTTTAAGAAATAATTCTAAAATAACGTTTTAGGGTGCAAGTTTTTTAAGTTGGTAGATGTAAATTAACTTTTTCAAGAGTAATACTATATCTAATTTCAATGACCAAAAAAATCCCCATTATGTCAAATTCCATGTTATTATCAAACATTAAATGGGTGTTATGTTTAGCATCTCCACTACGTTACGTTAGGTTTGAAGTTGTGAGGTTTGGAGATTATTTTCATAACATTCAAAAGTTACGTTAGATTATGTTGGTGCTTTGTTTGGCGCCCCCCCCCCCTCCCCCAAGCTGACGCCCAGGGCAACAGAAGCGAAAATGCTGTAACTTCGCAACTATTTGGGATACAAAATAACTTATCATTGCCAAATTGTAGTATTATTAAAAATAAAAACTATTATTTGAAATATATTTTTATAAAACCAGTAATTTCCGAGATATTGTCAAATATATTAGTACAATTTTATGAGCTTTAGTTTTAAAAAGATACAACTTAAATTTTAACGCAATAATTCTCTAATGCCATATAGTGAGTAAATATTATTAAGTCTCTCAAAAAGTTAATGTTCTTTTTTCCTTTCACCTCTTAAGGGAAAATTTTGTACACTAATGATCCAACACCACCACGTTTTATCATATATTATATATATAAATAATTCACCTCTTTTTTTTCTAAAAATTATTAAGGAAGTTAAAGAGCCCCCCCCATTACGAACATAAGCATTCAATTTACCACAAGTACGTATAACCCGAACGGGTAGTAAGACGTGGTGCTAATAATAATAATAACAATAAAAAAATATACCACAACAATGATCATGCTAACAAAGGTGTCAGTTTCATCTTGTCTGAACCATCGATAGTAAGGTCAGGGCTCAAATCCCTACTGTATATACTAAGTGTGGCTATCTTAAATAATTGTATCTCACTCTCATTCTATGTAAATGCAATTATCCTCCATCGAAATATACACTCCTTGTTTACAGGTAGTGTACTCACTTTCTTAAGGATGCAGATAGCTTGAACAATTTGCTAGATGTGGGACATAATTAGTAAACGGCTAGAACAAAATCGATCCACGTTAGATAAATTCACAAACTTTATACAGCCTATTCAGAATAAGACCTATACTATATATTTTTAATAAGTTAATATATTCATTAATGCATATTATATTTAAAAAATAGAAATGGTGTATTTTTAATACTTTACAATAAAAATATATAATTTAAAGGGATGTAACTAAACGGAATAAATTAGAACTAACTAAGCCTGTATTTTATATCTTGTAATTGCCAGCAGATTTGTTGAATGGGTTTACTTACACTCCCAAATGTAACCCGGGAGATCGGGATCTACCTTGGTAGTGCAGAGAGTATAAATTATTTACAAACTTCACATCTTACAACCAACTCAAATTGGTCGCATAGTTACAGAGTGTATCTACAGATCATTAGTCTACTTATAAAATTTCATAACTTTTACAGGATTTTCAAACCAGACTTTTTCTGCCACTATTTTTTTCTGCTCTTTCTTAGTAAATGATGATTTTAACGTTTATTACATTGATTACTACATTAATTACCACTTTTAAAAACAAACGTTAAAATCTTTAAAAAGGTTTTTTAAATCAAGTATTTAAATTCCATGTTTTTTGCTCATTTTAATTAAATTCCCTGCTTTTCCTGAGATAAATTGTGTTATTTCTCTTTTATCTGCATGCTACCACTCGTTACATTAATGAAACAAGGATGTAAAAAGTATCATCTATAGAAATTGTATACAGAATTTGTTTGAATGGAGAGTGGGAAACAATTTTGGATAAGCCACCTATATACAGCCACTGGGGTTCAAACCTCATCCCCTAATAATCGGAAAACATGATACTCGCACTTTTGGTCTTCTTGATCACCGATGTGAATGAGCTTGATCAATTTATGTTTAGCTCTCTCTAACCAAATAATTTTCTCTTTTCATTTCCCGAATATTTACTCCCTGATATTAATATGTAAACTTATGCTTAGCGTATTAATGAGTAAAATATTTTATTTTAAAATGGTTTAAAAGCGTTTATTCAGTTAATTAATAAAAAACCAGATGTGACTATACCGTTGGAAGCGTAAACTATTTGCGCTGTGTATCTAGTCAGTGAAATTTTACATTTCCTTCTAATTTCCCCGTTTGAAGCGCAAACATGTTTATTAATTTCTATATAATTTTTATCATATCACTAGGAGTTTTATTTAAATTTGGATAACTACAGCACTTCCAGCATAATGTTACCTTCAATTTGACATAAGAAATATTTTATTATCATTCATGGTAGTTTAAAAAAGAAGCATTGAAAGATTAACCTTTAGTTTAGTGGGCGTAATGAAGTTTTATACTACCCAGTCTTTTGTAAAGCTTTTATAAAGCGAGGTAATGACTTGTCAAATCTGTTGACAGTGTGAGAATTAAATTAGGTATGGAAAAAAAAACCTTCTTCGTAGAGGCAAAAATCAAATAAGGTTCTAAACTGATTCACTACTTTTTTGAAATACATTTAAAATCTTAATGATTAACATTATAACAAATAGATACATGAAAATGTAATTTTTAAATGTAATAATAATTATTAGATATTTTATTAAGTATTTTGGCGTTCACATTGTAATCTTTACAAGATCATCTATAGCAAATCATTATGCCAAATGCAAAATATCCGCTACTTAAAATTAATTGTTTTGAGATACTTACCGGTACTAATCTAATTCCTTTAATTAAAACATCAATTTGATCAAATTAAAAAGATAAAAAAACGTAATATATAAGTTTTAAATTCTTTCATTTACAATAATTTGATTGATTTTACCTTATGCTGCCCTCTGTTATTTATGAGATGTACTAAGCATAAATCAAAGTTTGTCGCTTGTTATGCCATCTAGCATCTGACAAACAAAGCAATCTTAAACGTTTCCGGTTTACTTCATCTTTATGAGCATAAGAATTAAAACTTAAAGTCGTCTACTTAGAGATACAATTCAGGATTTTCATTTTGGGCTGTTTGTGGCTAAAGTATCGGAAGAGAGTCTCTTCCGAGGAGGTACAATTCAGGATTTCGGAGATATAATTCCGATTTTTAAAAGAGATATAATTCAGGATTTTCATTTTAGCTGTTTCTGTCTAAAGTATCGGAAGAGAGTCTCTTCCGAGGAGGTACAATTCAGGATTTCGGAGATATAATTCCGATTTTTAAAAGAGATATAAATCAGGATTTTCATTTTAGCTGTTTGTGTCTAAAGTATCGGAAGAGAGTCTCTTCCGAGGAGGTACAATTCAGGATTTCGGAGATATAATTCCGATTTTTAAAAGAGATATAATTCAGGATTTTCATTTTGGCTGTTTATGGCAAAAGTATCGGAAGAGAGTCTCTTCCGAGGAGATACAAATCAGCTCCCCCAACAGTTCTACTCTTCACTGTAATACTATACAACACAAACATTCAGAGTAGTCAACAGTTCTACTCTTCACTGTAATACTATACAACACAAACATTCAGAGTAGTCAACAGTTCTACTCTTCACTGTAATACTATACAACACAAACATTCAGAGTAGTCAACAGTTTGACTCTTCACTGTAATACTATAGAACACAAACATTCAGAGTAGTCAACAGTTCTACTCTTCACTGTAATACTATACAACACAAACATTCAGAGTAGTCAACAGTTCTACTCTTCACTGTAATACTATACACCACACACATTCAGAGTAGTTAACAGTTTGACTTCACTGTAATACTATACAACACAAACATTCAGAGTAGTCAACAGTTCTACTCTTTCCTTTAATACTATACAACACAAACATTCAGAGTAGTCAACAGTTCTACTCTTCACTGTAATACTATACAACACAAACATTCATAGTAGTCAACAGTTCTATTCTTCACTGTAATACTATACAACACAACATTCATAGTAGTCAACAGTTCTACTCTTCACTGTAATACTATACAACACAAACATTCAGAGTAGTCAACAGTTTGACTCTTCACTGTAATACTATAGAACACAAACATTCAGAGTAGTCAACAGTTCTACTCTTCACTGTAATACTATACAACACAAACATTCATAGTAGTCAACAGTTCTATTCTTCACTGTAATACTATACAACACAACATTCATAGTAGTCAACAGTTCTACTCTTCACTGTAATACTATACAACACAAACATTCAGAGTAGTCAACAGTTTGACTCTTCACTGTAATACTATAGAACACAAACATTCAGAGTAGTCAACAGTTCTACTCTTCACTGTAATACTATACAACACAAACATTCATAGTAGTCAACAGTTCTACTCTTCACTGTAATACTATAGAACACAAACATTCAGAGTAGTCAACAGTTCTACTCTTCACTGTAATACTATACACCACACACATTCAGAGTAGTCAACAGTTTGACTCTTCACTGTAATACTATACAACACAAACATTCAGAGTAGTCAACAGTTCTACTCTTCACTGTAATTCTATACAACACAAACATTCAGAGTAGTCAACAGTTCTACTCTCCACTGTAATACTATACAACACAATCATTTGATAGTTGATAGTTCTAATCTTCTCTTTTACTATAAAGACAAAAACAAATCCATTGTTTGAAAAAAATACAGAAATTAAATCACTATCAGGAAGTAAATACATATTGTTTAAATATGTTCAAGAATCACTAAAACCATTTTTAGATTCCCAAATGGGTTACCGTGATGTATAATATGTTAGGCTCACTATGGATTTAAATTAAATAAAAATATGACTGAGGAGCACACCTAAAAGATTTCATTTCACTAACTATGTAAGTAAAGTTTAACATTTCTTGGTTTATTTCGAGTGTCACGCCAGCCTATGCCAAGCACCAGTTTGATATGTTTCTTGATTGTAGAGATATCCATGGCACTGGTAATGCACACTATTGGCTCACGTAGCGGGAGGCATCAAGCTCAGAAATATATTAAGTTAAAAGACAACACTCCCAAAGTGAATAACCAGTTCCAGTTACCCAAACTGGTGGTCAAGACGTCAAAGGTTTCAGGCTCGCCAAAGTATAATTTTATAAAATGCTCAATTTCACAAGATTAGGTTTTGTATGGTAAGAATGCCATTTCAGATTTCTAGGTTTCTGGATTTTGTAGCTACCCTACTATTGTGAGAAATAAAGAATGTCAGACAAATTATGTTAGTATTTCAATTAAAATGTTGAGCAAAATATTTTGTAGGGGAGTGTTTTAATTATGGCTATTGGTATATGAACATAAATTATATTGGAAGATCAGAGAAATAAGACAAATGATAGAAATCGATTAATCATGTTCAAGGTATTTTTAACACAGTGTCTTACTACCTGTCTAAGTTATAGGCTTATGTACTAATTACACTAATGGTTATATTTATAGGAAATATACCCATATTTGCTTAGACATAGTTGCCACTATTTTCTTATTACAAAATTCCCTGTGTTTTCCAGGTTTTCCAGAGGAAATTTTCATTTTTCCAGACACCTAATAGATTATAAATATAATTATAGAGGCATTAAATTGGTTTTAGAGAAAATTTTAGAAATGAAGAGTGGTAATTTGTCATTGGAGGCTTCTTTTATTGTGCAAGATAAACACATGTTTAAGAATTAAATAAAAAAAGGATGAGAAATGAATGACATACATTTTCTAGAAGGAAAAATTGGTTATATTTGCTGTATGCCCTAAATGGAATGAAAGAAGAAAAAAAGTGGAAATACCAAAAATATCATTTTGATTTTAAATGTGATAGGGGAGGGGGCCTATCTATTGTTTTGTAAAATAATGTATTACTTGATTTAAAAAATATTTTAACCAATCTTAATTATTGTATTGTATAGACTAAGTAGCCCACACAAATCATGAATAATAATTTACAATAATAAAATTAACATGGGATTTTTGTCGCTCATTCAGGTGCATTTCCTCTAATAAACTGCCATCCTCATCCCTACCATATTGTAATAAATATTAAAAAAATAGTCAACTTTCAATTTAGCGGGGTAATGAAGGGCTAATAAACCCTATTATATCAATCTCCATGGTAAATCTGCAAACCCATTGAAAACTACCAAATACATTAAGTACTTGATTAATAAACTATACGACACAATAATACATACATTTATCATAATAACTATTATTGAAAAATCAATCAGTAAAATACCTTTAAACAACTTTTTACCACAAACACAATTATTAGGCCTAAGGCCCAATATACCAATTTTGAACCAAATCATTAAAGCTCATTTTAAAATATTTCAAGTTTTTGAAAAAAAATCACTCATCAGTAAACTACCTTTAATTTGAGGGTTAGGGTCAAAATAAAAAAAGTCCTGAGGTATGGTCATATCTAGATATAAAGTTTTGAGTTCAAAATAGTTTTAATGCCTTACACTTTTACGAGACACTAAACTAGCACTAGGAATGATACGATACCAGTATCGACACTTTTCTTTCGATATCAAGCTTTTGATATTTTACTAATATCAGTTTTTTCTACACGGTATCGAAAGATTTTAATTTACCTACTTTTCTCCTTTTACTTCCGTTATTTTCCCGATCATTTATTAAATTTATTCATCTTTTCTTATTATTGCCTTTATTTTTCTATCGCTAAATGAAAGTATCGATACTGGGAAATTTTGCTATATTTCTCGTTCATTTTTTTCATACTCAAATATTGATATTTTAGAAGTATCGCATATACTTAACACTGCACTGAACTGGAAAGATCTGAGAACAAAGAACTGTGACCTTGGAGAGAAGGGTGGTAGAAGTGGGCTAGTTCATTTCACAGGGGGTGGGAGAGGTAAAGTAGCTATGCGCGGACACAAACAATCGGTCATTTTTACAACCATTCTAATTTTATGACAAACTAGCACGCTGGAGGTAATATTTTCATAAACTTTTCACTTTACAATATACTCAATTTTTTTATCCTGGCCATGGCAGCAACCAGGTAAACCCACCTTCGCTAAATTGGGAGTTGACTGTAGTAAACAGGTTAAAACCCATAAAGATTTAAACGGACAATATTGACACCTTGGCGCAAATTCTAAAAAATTAAAAATAGCCAAAATGGCAAGAGAAGTAGGGTAGTCTTTAAACATCACGCTACATAAACACTAATATCTGGGATACTTAACTGTTTCGACAGGAGTCATCGTTTTTAAACAGACAAATAACACCAAAATCCAGAGAATGAATTCATTCAAGTGGCAGCAGAAACACGTGCCAAAGTTGGAGGATGGGGGTGGAGGAAACGAAACGTTTGTGGTATTGGTGGGGGTGAGAGGAAGGAGCCGAAAAGGTGCGGCATTTGCCGAACGAGTCGACTCGGTTGCGCTCAGGACTTGGCTCAAGCTGATGAGGTGCTGGTAAGCATAATCATCATAAATGAGACGTGTTCCAATTAGACTGCTCAGTTCTCCCGTTACAAATTTTAGTCTATATTATTCTTACTACTTTGAGCTTGCCCAAATTCACTAACAAATTCCAGTAAATTCTAGCTTTTTGGTGAAATTCCCTGTTTTCTCCCGGTTTTTTCCAGACATGAACAAATTCCCTGTATTTTCCCGGTTTTCCCTGTTTTCCAGGTGCGTGGCAACCCTGTTAGAGGGAAAGTGGAAAACAAAAAATTACACCTGACCGAGATTCCAACCTCGATCTCCCCATCATCGGCAGATTACACTACTGCGAGAGTAGCGTGTTAGACCATGCAGCCCCCGAAGTGGTTTCCAGGATTTATTACAAATGGAGTGTAATCTGGCTATAAAACTATGGACCAATGTTGAGATTATGGGGGTCCAAGATTACGCTATGTTCAAGGGGATTTCTCAGATTTATAAACAATTCTTTATTTTATCACATTTCAGTTTCAACTTAGGTAAAAACCTATGTCTCTCAAACCTGAATCACAAATCCAAATCTTAAATTTTTTTTTAATCTCAAACTTAAATTTGAATCCTCGAGTCTTTAAAAATATACAATTTAAGTTAATGTGAAAGTATTTAAAATTGAATAAAAAAAGTTATAAGTTGCCATTGACAGATGCTAATTTGTATGTCACGCCTAGTACATTATAAGCAACCAAGAGAACACTTTTTTAGTAAATTTATTAATTATATATATTAATATAATTTTGTGGCCCTCCAAAACACAGTGTATATATAGTTCATTTTGCCAATGGTTTAAAATCGTTTGATCAAGTCAAGGTCTTCATAATTTGATTATATTTGAGATAATTTTTTTGGATTTTAATATTCTCGAATACCATAAGATTCTAGGGATTTGAGGATTCGAGCCTCTACTTATTTTAGTGTAATAATTGTAGCACCGCTTGATAACCGGAAATGTCTCTCTTGCGCTGTATGCTAGGACTTAAAAATAGCCAATGATTCAACTAGAAATTTCTAAAAGTCAATTAACATTTAGACTTTCAACACATAAGATAATAGAGTAAACGTGCTTACTCAAACTGGATTTTTCTCAGCAGTTTAAATGTCAAGGATCTTACCATCTTTAAACAAAGTATTAAATAGTCTCGTACAGGGGTTGGAAAATGGTCACTTGCGATCATCTTAAAGGGTGGAGTTAGAATAACATATAATATAATAGGCACCTTGTCCAAAAACAGATAGATGGCACCAAATAACACCAAAACTTACCAGTGGCATTGGCGCAGGGCTCTTCAAGGTCATGGCTTATGCACCCCTCCCCCCCCCCCCCCCCCCCGTCATGCCACTTGCCAGTAATAGTCGTTTATAATACTGGTGCTATACTATGTCATAGTTCTAAGTTTCATAATCATCGTGCTGTCAAAGAAACTTTTTTTTTGTTTTTAGTTGATAAATTAATAACTATTGAAATGAGTACTAGTTGCAGTGTAGCGAACCAATCCAAAAACTACCATTTCCATGCAGAATGGTAACTCTAGCTACTTGCTACCATCGCAAATTAAGTGTATACCTCAATTGCCATTCCAGTATCACTATACGGAAGGGGAGATCTTGAAAGACATTTTATTGCCAAGCATAAAAACATGAGTTCGCACAGTCTCATTTAAACAACGAGTCAACAAAAAGGAAATCACAAGAACTTAAATACCGCCTGGAAGGTCAAAACCAATAGATAAAAATAAGGCAGCTACTATTGCAGCTTTTCATGTAAGCAAACTATAGTAGCCATCAAGACAAAACCATTCGACCATAGGCGCAGGAACTTGAGGGGGTGGGGGTGGAGAGAGAGCAGGGCAACGGGCACATTGCCCCCCACCTGCTTTCTTACAAGGGGCAGCAGAGGGCAATGATGGTCTTGGACCAAATGTTTAGCAATTTACTTACGATTCTCGTGACCAATGACCCGTAACATTGAACAAGATTGACTAGACTAATCCTTTCTTTCAAAATTAACATTTTTTTTATCATAATACAATATAAAAATATATTAATGTCTTTGTGAGGTTAAATAAAAATTAAAAGTAAAGCAATGATAAAGAAAAATGAAAAAAATAGTCAGCCCCAGTCTTAGGTTTTGTGAACAAACTATTTGGCGAGCAATTTACATCAATAAGTTTAGATCAATTATTACATTAGTTCTCCCTGTGACCAAAAGATGCATCATCGATGTCAATTTTAGACAGTAGCGTTTTTGTGATCTGTGTATTGTGTAGCCTGCGCTATGAAGCCACGTAATTTGTTTATAACTATAGAGACACTGGCATGGTTGAATTTTTCTGTTTTTAGACATATTTTTGTGTGAAAACAGTAAAAGTGAATGCCTAAAACAGTGTTGTTAAAAACCAACTATGAGGTCTCGGAACTCATTTGTGAAAGTGAAGGTTAATAATTGAAGACAATGAGAGGAAATTAAGAGGACTGCAACTGCAGTGAAACAATGTTCAAAGATTACTTTCTATTTTTTTTTAAATCAAAGTGAATGCAGAAAGTTAAGCAAAACCATCCCCACCACAATACATTAGCAGCTCTAGAGGGACGGGGGGCACAGGGTCCATGTTGTTGGTCTCCCTGACCAATTCAAGAACAGTGGGCGTATTTTGTTTTTAGTCCTTGTGACTGGATGATTAGGGTTGCCAACTAGAGATATGGAGGACTTTTATTTGATACCGAAAAAAATATAAATTGTGTCTATAAAATTGTCTTGTGAAAGGAATACTAAAATTCTTGGTACTTTGGGGCAAGAGTTAAGTTGACTAATAAAGAGCTGTTAATTTGAAGAGTTCATCTGACACCTTAGCTCAGTTGGTAGTTTGTCTGTCTATTGAGCTAAGGGTCCCAGGTTCGATTCTCGAAATGGCAGAAAAATTTAACATGGGTGAAATGTGGGTTTACTCTTTCAAATTGATAAATTAACGGCCGAGGACTGGATGTTGTGCCTGTCGTGGTCTCAAGTTAGATTAATATGAAGCCGATAGTGTAACATCGACTGGATGTTAAAAGTTTGTCAAGTGTGTGATGTATTACCTGTACTTATGCTCAGAGAGAACATGTAACATGTAAAACTGAAGGAGGTAGGCCTATACTTGCAGCTCCAATGTGAAAGCTTAATATCTCAATCAACTTAATATTTCCAAAGAATGACGTAAAACTCAACTTGTGTATATTAATTACTTATCCAAATTTTGGTTGTAGACCACCAAGCTTGCCTGACTTTTCAAAATGTGGACACTGTGATACCAAACCCTTGTCAATCGTATTGAAAAAGTTTAGTCAGAATATTTAATTAAATTACAGGTCCATAACATACCCAAACGCTGACAAGTTTTTGTTTAGATTTTGTAGGTTTATGAAAGACATGCTAACAGCAAAACACAATGTTTACCAGATGTTTAACATGTAGAAACTAATACACTGTTATATACCACATTCACTGTAGACATCTTATCTATTGCCTCTTATCTTGTCTAACAATCTTATTTTACTATAGACTAAAGATCAAATAATGTGGTTTGTAATCGCCAAGGAAACAAACAGTTAGAACATGATAGCAATGGCAACACATCTTACTAGCCTGAGCCAGACAGAAAAACACATTGCACAAGTATTAAATATATGAGACCTAGCCAAGACACAAACTAGGACATTAGTTTCAAGTGTTTCTTCACACACATGTTTTTACTAATTGCCTGGACCATCTGCTTTTGGTTATACTTGGTGATGAGAAAAATAGATTTTAGAATAAATTTACCCGCATTTACATGAAATCGGAGTGTGAAACCATTTATGGATAACCACCCTTAGTCACAGGCATTTGTTTTAGGGAAAAGAGAAAAGAGGATGTGGAAGGGAATATTGAAAAAACTAATTAATATAATAGAGTAATTTGCATAATTATACTTTAACATTTAAAGTAACTTTTTTTTCAAAACATTTATAATGATTAAATGAGCATTATATTTTACTAAACAATTATTGCTAAGCATGGATCTATTAAGTAGAGGAACAAGATAGTATAACAGACTTGTATATAAACCAACAAAATAAACAAGTATTAATACATAGGAACAAAGCCAAGGCATTTACCAGCCATAGCAAGAATAGGCCTATAGCATATAAAGTATAATAAACACAAAGGCTATACATAACATAAGGTGTTAACCGTTCAGGACAAGGTTGTAGTTAAAATTAAATTTGGGTTATAAGAGGGTGGGGGAGGGGGAAATTTGGGGGTCATCGTACCCCCACTGCCTTAGTCAAAGACAAGTTATGATTGTTAAGTGCCTTTAGAAGCTATTAAAGTAGTATTTTTATCAGAACTATGGGTAGAGTTTAAATAATATAAGCCAAAGTGCTATGAATGACTTCTTTTTGGTGTGTATACAAGATGGTAGTTAAAATTTAAAAATGCTCAAATGTGCTAAACTTATATCTTATTCTTTGGTTCATAACTAAAGGCTGGAGATGATTTTCAAAATTAAAAAAAAAGCAGTTTTATTTGTAGATTAGAAATTTGTTTACTAACTTTGCAATTATGTACACAGGGGTGGCGGAACGGGGGAAGAGGGGCACAAGGGGCATTGCCCCCTTGATAGAAGCAAGGGGGGGGGGGGGGGGCAAAGCAAGGATCCACCCCTTCTTACATGTGCTGTAAAGATCCCAGTGTGGCCTATATAAATTATGGAAAATCAAAAAAATATTTTATATTTCAATAATTGTTTTTAGACTAAAGCTAAGACAATTTGAATGAAGCCATAGCAGAATCATTCTTGTTTAAATTACGCTGACTCCTAGTTGGCGCGTGTGCTGTGCAGAATGCTACAACAAAACTTTGAGTGTGGTATCATTTTATCAGGTGTGATTGTGTGTGTTGGTTAGCTTGGTTTTTAACATAAAGCAAACGGCTACAAGGTATATGTGTGAGAAGACCTTCTGTTTGATGATCGTGTATGTTCCTGATCAGGTTATTGAGACTGATTCAATTTACCTGATGTTTGTTAGAAAGAGACCAACAAAACTTTTATCAGGCCTACATAAAAAATATATGCCATATGGCATATAAAACAAACTTTTATTTCAATTAATTCTATCCTGTTACATCAATAACTTAATATTTTAAACATATTCAAAACTTATTAATTTATTATTATTAACCTTGTGTATGTACACATTGTTTTTTCTTTAAAAATCTGTTTTGGATATTACATTTGCATTTTATGTCTAAGCATCTTTTAAATTACATACATATTCATCGACTTTTGTTTGTTTATTAACTGTAAGTTAATACTATATATTTTAAAAGTTGCATGGTATATAATTTTAACTGTAAATTTCAAATAATGGTTTTCATGGGTTTTTTTTCGTTCTACCGGTATGTACTGTAACCTCATTTGTCATTCATTTTTATAAACACATGTGATGTAAAACATACTTTGCTTGCAACTATATAAGTATCCTATAATATCAGTTCTAGTTCATTTTAGAGCATCTTTTATTCATTTATTTAAGTTAACTTTTATTTAAGTCAAATCACAAATATGCCAAATTATAATTGTCATAACAGTTCATTTTCATAACATAACATTTGCATTTAAACCATTTAATAACTTTTGATCTAAAACATATCCATCAATTCTATATTTTTGTAAAAATGTTAATACACCTCAATTTTATTAATAAACATATAGGGTGAATATGTGTCCCAATTAATGGCGACTGTCCCGTTTTGGGGGACACAAATTTGTCCAGATTTTTTTAAATCGCTTTTTGTCCCAGTTTTTAATAGCAACATGTATAAACCCATTTTTTCTTAAAATCTAAATATAATCTCGAAATTCCACCTATTGACAGAATCAAGAACTAGTCCTTGAAAAGGCGCTGGACTTACCACTACCAACGTTAGGTACAATATGATCAATGTTGACTGCCAAAAATATATGTTTATATTCTCTAAAAGGTGCTTCAAATACCAATCTATAAGTATTGGAATGACATTTTAATGGTGGGAAATTCTGGAATTATTAATTTTTAAACAAAATAATGATCAAAAATGATAATAACTGGGTGTGTAACTTATTTAGAGGAATTGTATTCACTTCCATCTACAATTTCTAAAATTTTGGTGTCACTCCCATTCGAATAAAGATAAGATGGTAATCTGTGAGCCTACAGCAGTATTTGGTTTTCACTGCCTTCAGCTGAAAATGATGACACACAGTGTAATGTATTGCATGTAGGGTGGCAAGCATGGTGGTGACGTAATAAATTGGCTGCTTCCCATCATGCCCCATCCTAACTGACTATCCTATCGATAGCCAGTTTTCCGACCCAACCAACACTCAAGCAGTAACATCAAAGTAATATAGTCATGTTCTTGATCCAGCTTCCTTACCATGTTACGGACGTAACACACAGGTTGGTAAAGAAGAACAACACCTTCACTTTGAAAGCAACACGAACAGGGTCGGACTGGGCTCTCCAAAAGAGCGCAGACCTTGGATTTTCAGAGGGCGTAAAATATTTTAATGAACTAAAAAAACTGTACTTGTTTATAGTAAAATAACTATAGGAGTGCTAGTAGAACTCAATAATATTCATTAATAATAAATAAATATGAGTGGTTACTGCAAGGACTTACAAAATAACATTTTCCCCCTATGTGGCTTAAAGCATTGTTAAATATTGTGAATTTAATAGGCTATTTTTCATAAATATAATATAAAGGAAAATTCATGGGATAAAAGAATTTATTTCACCAAATTGGAAAAATATCTGGCATTTAAGGAAAAAATTATACATTTTTATATAAAAATATTTTCCTGGACCTTGCCCTCGAGCTCCCAGATTTTTCACCTTTTTTTACTTTTGTTTATGTAACTTTGGCAATACATAGTTGAAAAATCAAAAGACACTTAACCAACAGATAACAAAATTACTGCTCTTTTGCACTAATAAAAAGACATTTATTCCAAATATAAAAGTATTTTTTAAATTAACATAGGTACTCAGATAGATAGTTTGTATTTTCTACAGTGCTAAAAGTTGCTTAATTTCTTCACTCTGTTCACAGAGTCTGTTGATAACCATATCATTGTTGATTGCCACAAGTTTGTCCCTCTCACATTGCATTATGAGGAATGCTTCTAGGTTGTCATTTGTCAGATTGGAGCGCAGCCGTGTTTTAATAAGTTTAAGCTTAGAAAAAGCTCGCTCACAACTTACTTGGGTTAGAGGAATTGTGAGCAGATATTTATAAACTTTACTAAGCTCTGTGTACAAGAGACAGTACATGTTGTAGTCATAGATAACTTTATACACACAGGTTATTCACACCTTGCAAGGTTCTTGCATTCGACATGTCTTTAATTTTCAATTTTCTTCAGCTTCCTCTGATATTTCACTTTCTGAATCCATGTCCTTAGAATATTCTTCTTTCAACGTTGAGGACATCTGGGTCCAATCTTGTAAAAAAGATTGTAGCTCTTCAGTAAGCTTGCCTCTGTCAATATTAGGTAATAGATCACATATTTTGTTGAAGGCGTTTGCTGGTAAACCTTGCTTAAGCTCAGGGAACCTCGTGGGATCGAAACAAGCAAGGTCTAGATATAGGTTCTTCTGATCAGCAAATCTGGTCTTTATACTCTGGCTAAGCTTGTCAACAACAATATTGAAAAACTTTATTCGAAATCTATACTCTTCGGAGGAGCCTATTTCACCATCTTCTGCCATTTCACCAGGCATTTTCTTGACCTTTCTTAGTCTCTTACGTGGCAGCTCCGAGTCAATGCAAAGACTTTCCACTTCCAGAGAAGGATCTTCTTCTATCCTTTCATCTAATTTTTTTGACATTACAAATACAAATCTCTTTGTAGCATTAACTACTTGATCGAATTGGTCCCTGGCATCCCTCAATGAATTATGTGCAGCGGAAACAAGCCTCCAAGCCGGGGCATAGTCCAGATTCTTGGTTTGGAGGTAGTCTGAAAGTGGTGTTGTGATTTTTAATATTAACAGAAACATCATAGCTACCATTATGGTTTCAAATGAAAGAAACTTCTGGAGAAGTGCATTAGCCTCATTGCGTACCTTTGGGTTGAACTGTTGGGAGTTTTCAATCATACAAAGTGTCACAACCAGTTCTACAAACACTGTTTCTGATTGTGATGTGTTATTTGTGACTTCAATGTTAAACCAGTAATAGGAACGACCAAAAATGTTGGTTGTTGCATCGCTTCTTGACCTCCATCTAGTGGCTCCAATGTCTGCTAGACGTACTCTTGGATATCTTGCTGAGGGAACAGTGGGGGGCAAGTTTTAGGGGAAAAAAAGATTTGATCATAATTCTCGCGAGCAGTAACATTGAAAAGGCTTGATTAGTCTTGAAATTTGAATATTATTGGTTACTAATTATCACTTTTCTAAGACTTTGACCGAGAAATTTTCTTTACTTTGTTTTTACTTTTCTTAGACCTTTTTTTCAACTTTTTTGTACACATAAATATGTTATTTATATATAAATGTATATATACATACACAAGAAGAGCCTATCAAATAGTGACTCGGTGGTAGTGGTGAAGTTATGATCACATACTTTTTTAATCAACCTAGATTAGCATGAACATTAAACGTCATTTTGCCCCCCTCCCCCCTCCCACCATTCCGGTCAAAAAAACGTTCCGGTGCCGCTGTTTTTCAATATCGCTGTATCTTATGGATATAAGAGTCAAACATTTGGTCAGACTAGAATTTTTTTTAAGTGTATTGAGTGCAATTTTTGACTATGATGATGGGGGTAAACCAAACTTTTCCCCAAGTACTAGTTTTATCAAATCTCATGCTATATTAGGGAGAGATGAAATAAATTCTAGAATAACCCAGGTTGAATACACCTTAATTTAACAAGTTCTTTGTGTACATTTTTGGGCTTGGAGGGAGATGCAAGCTATGTAAGCTTATTTATGTTAAAAAATGTATAGCTCTTACAGAATTTAGTACCTCCCCTAAATTACCATAAAAAATACTCAAGATAGCTTCTCTAGATGCATGTCATTTTTTATTAAATTTTCTTCACCTCCAAACGCTTCCCTCCCCCTTCCCGTAATTTTGTCCTGGCTACAGCATTGGGTTTGGGGTAAACTTGAATGTCTACTAACCTTATTCCACTTCACTTGGTCCTACCAACAATATACGAATAACACAGCCCAATTAAAATAATTAAACTATTATGCGTGAGCAAACAAGTCTCGACAACTGACAAACAACACAGCAATACCACAACTGAACTAAGCTTAGAGCAGCCCTTGTCTGCAAGACTGGCACACCCATTCTACCCCTCTGCTACCCTTACGCAGTGCCTGAAGTAAATAAAAAAACTCAGTTTAGAAAATAGCTTTCACTTCCTCTTTAATTGCAACCATAAAAGCCTCTTCTGTTGGGCTAATGTAGTAACTACATGTTTAGGTTTGGGAAAGTAGTAGTGTAATAAAACAAAATATGCTTTTACTGCTCTAAAGGAGAATATTTGGGTGAACTGCCCCGTTACCTGCTCCCCCTTTGGGCGTGCCCGATAAAACAACAATAACATAATGACATTATGACAATGACTAAAGGTCTCGCGTCATCCCTTCACAGCCCTTTCACCACTCTAAGCATTCCAACAGGCAGCTATACTGGGATTCATTGTTCCTACGCTGTTTCATCGCACATGCCAGACAAAAAAAATAATAATTAGTGAGCACTGCGCTCATCCCTCGACCAACGGAGGGCTAAATGTCTTTTTGCATCATTGGAATTTTTTTTTCGCCAAGAGGTGAAGCTTGGGTCGAAGGCGCAAACTTGAGTAACTCGAGGGCGCACCGGCGGGCCAGTCCGAGCCTGAACACGAACCAGAACTATGTAATTTTCCTTCAAGACAAGAGCCCATACATATCTAAAACTTAAGGCAATAATCAAGATAGGAATAGGAATAGAATTTTTTTTCGTGTGTATTAGTGGAAATTCCGGTAGCCTGCAATCGACCTCTTGGTAACCCCTGGTCTAAGGCATTACTCTTACAATAGACTATTGAGGTTCAAGTACCTGATAGGTATACTGACCATATTTTTTCTTATATGATTTTCCACTCTCCTTACACACACATGCAGGTACACATCCTTTAAATTCAACCTTCCTCCTCCCCAACACACTATCGTAAGCCTAATTAGTTCAAATGCACACAACCTAAATAGGTAGTGAAATGTGGTGGTCAAAAACAAACGCTATGGAAATAACATCTAAACCAGTGGTTCTCAAACTTTTCTTTCTTGCGGTGCAGTATATATATTAGACCTATTAGCCTCGAGATGAATCATAGCACACCAATGTTTATGTTGGCAATACTTCAAGCTGAGGTTAGATGTGCCGCTATCAGAACAACATGACCATTCTTGTTGAGTGTACAGTGAGAGTTGTCTGTTGGATGTGTGATGCTTTTGAAGTTCAAGTTCTGTGTTTATTTATGGTAAGATTTTAATGTTAAAATAGATAAGTTTTTGAAAAAAAAAATAGAAAAAATTACAATGAATTTGTGGGATATCAAAGCAGAAATGAATGATAAAAAGACCAGTTGCAAGTGTGAGTTTCATGCAATTGCTCTGCTGGTTGGACAACTCACAAGTAGCCTACAACAACGATTACAGTACCTGAACTTTGGATTCACATATTATATTGGCGCTGAAAACTAATTGATCCCTAAATGTGTGGTGAGTTGGGGAAAAACTTAGTAAGTTTAATGAGAGCATGGTTCTGAGTATACTAAAAATACATTTAAATATAAAATAGTCATTTGACAAGATAAGAACTATTGAAGATGTCCAAGAAGCCATGTGAGATAATAGCAATGAAGATTCAGCCTCACATCGATGTTGAAGATATAAGTTTGCCTTCATGCAAACCAATTGTTAAATCTATTTTAAGAGAAGCATCTGAGAAATTATATATAGAACCATTGTCAAATGATAATTATTATTATTATTATTATTATTAGCACTGCGTCTTACTACCCGTTCGGGTTATACGCACTTACGCTAATGTGTAATATAGAGTGATTGTGAGATGAAATGGAGGACCTACAGTTTAACGTGGAATCCGAACCACGGTAGAGGCCTGGCATTCCACACATTCACAAGTTGTCTTGTCAGAGGTGAAGGAAGGGTTTGGCAATCAGATAAATCTGTGCCGGGACCGAGGATTGAACCCCGGACCCTCGGCACAGAAGTCTGACACCTTAACCCTAGACCACCAGGTCACCCGTCAAATGATAAAATTTCTCGTCATATTAATAATAGGTCTTAAATATTGTTAAAATGAAGCTCAAAAATTGAGTGATGGGTGTATATTTGCCCTACAGCTGGATTAGTCAAAAGACATCAGTCAAAAATGTCTTGTATTGAGATAGGTACATCAGATTTGTTGACGATGATGACATTATTTAAAGATTTTTGTTGTGCTCAGAATTACTTTAAAACACGTCAACAGGATTAGCTCCAATACCTTAGAAAACAATGGACTATGCTGGAAAAATGTGTTTTTGTCTGTACAGATGGTGCACCAGCAAGACTAAAACAATAATTTCCAAACGCAGGCGCTGCTCATTTCTTCATACATCATGAGGCTCTAGTGTTGAAAACTCTCACAGTCAAACTTTGAGAGGTTTTGTGTTTTGGACTACATTATTCAAATTGCAAACTATGTTAAGTCATAAGCTTTAAAGCAAAACTTTTCAAACAAATATGTCTTGACGCAAGCTCTCGCCATGACAAATTAATTATACACACCAATATTTGTTGGCTGTTGAGGGAAAAAGTTCTCACAAGATTTTATTGAATTATGAGAAGTGGTGTGTCAAGCTAGCTACAGAAGCCCCATGGCTTCTTTGGTGCTGACCGACAGCTCACAGCTGCTAAACACATGTTTTTGCAGATCATTTGGTTCGGCGTAGGGATACATAGTTTGGTCTGTTAACTTTTCAAAGCTGTCAGCTGTCAGTCAGCAGCAAAGAAGCCATGGGCTACTGTAACCTCAAGTGAGCAATGGTTTCTTAAAGAAACTTATGCTGTGGAAACTATAAATGTAAAAGAAGCAGCTGCAAATGTTTTCTCTTCTGAAATAGATCCTCAAGGATAGATTACATAAAGAATGATCATGGAACATCTGTCAGTTCTTTAAGATAAAATGAAGCAGTATTTTCCCTCTCTTAGTGTCAATTAATATGACTGGGTACACAATTTGTCTGCAGTATCGCTTGAGACAACAATCCTCCTCATGCTGGAAACAATAACTCACTGAGCCAAAGACAGATCTCACTACAGGTGAAATATGGAGAACTACCACTTGTTAAGTATAGGATGTTACTGTCCTAATATCTATAATTACATCGCTGGCATAAGTAGTCGTTAAGATAAAGCTAGAATATTTTAAAAACTATCACTAATATAACATCTGGTGATATTGTAACTAATCTAATTTATCATTTAGGTATTATTTTTCTGATCAAAAAATTGTTCTTTATTTAATTTAAGTATTTTTTCTTTGATTTTAAACTTATCAAAGCTATTTTGAAAAAAAATAAGTTCTAAATTTGATTTGTGACTGCTATGTAACTAGTGATGTGAGGGGAGGAAATGATAAATAACACGTGGTAGTTCGCAAACTGGTGGAGGGCTAGACTGCAAGATGTAGTTTGGTCGCGAAAGATGAAATTAGCAAATGACTGACCCACTGCGTAAAAATGAACCACAAGAAGTAGACGACTGAGCCATAAGTAGTAGTTCACAAATGATTGACCCACAAGAAGTAGTTTGCGAACTATTGAATTAGATAAAGGACCTGCTCAGTTCAATGAACTAAATCACTTCAAACTGTTCCCACTAGTTAACTGTACTGCCCATCTATAAAATAAAGAGAGAAAATAAAGCTGGCAGTTCCGAATGCGAATGTCAGAGGGCGGTGCATGCACTGGTCCACATCATACACATCAGATTTTAATGTGTCTCACGGAATCCCATCAGCATTGCCAATGTCCGATGTGAATCAGTGGACACAGTCCCATTAAAAATAATGTAAAGAATTTAAAAATTTGATGCTTGCGATCCGGACCAGTGGACATGTACCTTTAAGATACTAAAAACAGAATTGAAATGAAAATTTAATGGAATATGATAAGATTACATGGTTAATCTTAAAGAGCATGAAGAGAAATTCAGAGCCCGATGAGCATGTATTTAAAGACAAATAAACAACAATTGTAAGTATTTTCCATCATATCAACAGCTGAGCCATGGATAAGAGAATAATATAAAAGTGCCACTCTACTGTTAGTAATTAGAACCATAAAATAATAACGTGAGTGCTTACAGTGCTAGTGTCCCAGAACTAAGATAATCGATGAAAATACTTAGGCTATATGTCCCTAGTGGCTCGATAGTAATGCTGAATATCAATTACTAAGTCAATAATACCAAGGTTGTTGAACTTCCTCCACAAATTTTGCTAATGTAGCACATTACTGTAAAATAAAATCCATGACAACAACGTGAATAGCAGTCAATTCAAAAAAATTACTAATGACGGATTTGGCGAACTTGGGATATTCCAGGAACAGGTTCGTCTGAACAGGTGCAAATCGGAATGAATCACACTACTGTTATATATATCTATATATATAGCTAGCCTATATTGTATATTACGCATTTTTGTGAGTGTAATGCTAGTATCAAATTGTGATTTCTAGGTTTTTTTAGAGAAAAAATATTGACTAAAAGATACAGATCTTGGGTTTCACCCCCAAAGCTGTATATATATAGTTAATATTTATTTCCTTAAATTAAGCAAGTGAGCAACCAATTACCAATTGCAATACTTCATGTGTTGTATATATATATTACTTCTAAGCACTCAGGTTTGGGTTATACACTTTCATAAAAATTTTTTAGCAGCGTGTCTTACTACTTGTTAGGGTTAAGCTATACTTATGTACTAATTACAGTAATGGTTTTAGGGATTAGGAAGGCTATATTAATAGGAAGTGTAGGCCATTTGTGTGGAAGGAGAATGGAAAACTATTTTGAAAAAAAAACCTCATTACATTCACCAAAATTAGAACCTAGATCTTATTGTCTGTCATCAGCAGTCTAGTCTACTGCAAGAGTAGCATCTTAGACCATGTGGCCACCGAAGCAGGTTTCAAATAGGTACTTAATCAAAGAAACAATTATAGCGGTCTCTTAGTGAGCAAAACATAAATATTAATTATTTGGTGTAGTTGTAAAAGATACAAGTATCTTCATTACTAGGCCTATAATTATGTAGAGATTAATTTTTCCGGTGAATTTTGAATGGGAAATTTTCTGCAGTGGCGGCATGCGGTGGTGGGGTTAAATTGTAGAGGTGGGCACCTAGAGCCTATTTTAACTTCAAATATGGTGTGTTAAAAGACGAGTGGATTATAAGAAGGGGGCATGTGGTGGGGAGGGGTGAATAGGAAGCACATAGGACGGGAGAGGGGGAGGGGGTGACAAAATATCAAGCCAACCTTAAAAATTATTTTAACTAGCTTAGTGATAAAGGATTGAAGTATGATTTATTAACATAGTGAGTCGATATAGACTCATATTCATTTGTTTCTTTACTGCTTTTTTTTGGAACTATGTCTTAATCCCGGTTCAGTTTATACGCCTAGATGTACTAATTACATTGTGTTAGGGATGAAGAAGGCTGAATTTAGAGGAATTGCACTCGTGAGAATGGACAACTATTTTGGAAAAAGCTCCTTCACTGCACCCGATTGGGATTGAACACCGATCTTCTTGTCATCTACAGTCTAGTCTATTGCGAGAGTAGCGTGTTAGACCATGGGGCCACTGATGCTCGTTAGATGACCTTACTGGTGTTAACGACCTTAGGAGAAATTAATCCTAAGTTTAAATGTTGGCATTTGGGATATCTATATCTTGATTACATTAGTTCCATTTAATCAGTTGAAATTACTTTACAGAAATAATAAAATAATTGAAAATTTTCCACGAAATGTTCACTGTCCCATCTCTACCTGTATGATATATTTAGGCCTAGGCCTGCCAAAGTTTGAGCACATATTTTGTACTCTACTATACCATTTGTAAAGAATAAGCTTCAAATATTATTATTAGCATTATTAGCACCGCATCTTACTACCCGTTCGGATTATATTCACTTATGCTAATGTGTAATGGTAGGGTGATTGTGAGATGAAATGGAGGACCTACAGTTTAACGTGGGATCCGAACCACGGTGGAGGCCTGGCATTCCACACATTCACAAGTTGTGATTAATACACTTCTTGTCAGAAGTGAAAGAAGGGTTTGGCAATCAGATAAATCTATGCCGGGATCAAGGATTGAACCTCGGACCTCCAACACAGAAGTCTGACACCTTACCCCTAGACCGCCAGGTCACCAAGCTTCAAATAATGGAGGACAATATTAGTAGGCCTAACTAGAGCAATGTTTATATTTTGGTGTAAGTTGAATTAATTTATAGGCCTAATAATGGTACCTAAAACTATAATATACTTTTAGGCTTAGTAATTAAATATACCTATTTTATTATTGAATATTATACTCAAGTATATCAATAGTTTTACCATTCAGAAATTAAATAAAAAGTGTATGTGCTAGGTGTGCGAGACATGGTAGAGTATTAAAAATAGGTGCCTAATTAGAAGTTGGGCACTTTCAGAAGAATGTGTTTGCGTGGGTTCGAGGGCAGGAATAGTTGGATTATTTTTTATGCATTAAGCATAGCTGATGAAGAAATGCTAAGATTCTGTTCTGATGACGTTTAAAATCCACATAATATGTTAACACGCGGATAAAAGTAGTTTATAAAACTTATATTATTAATTTTTGATTAATATAGGTATAATTAATTTTGAGAATAATCTGCCAAACGACCCCCACTAGGTAATGCAAATGGGGTGTGAGATTACAGAAGGTAAAAATAATTAAAATCAATTAGCTTAACTAAAAAAACTAACCAGAATTTAATATTTACCTTGATATTCTACAACTCTTTCTTGGCTAACTCTCCAATTTCATTATCTAATATAAGTGACAGCACATAATACTCAAAACAAAGCAGAACATTCTTTTTATGACGTCCATGTGTTGTTCTGATAAGTTAGTCAAGTGCATTATTAATTTGTTTTAATCATTGATATATCATAAAATTAGTGCAATTGTATTTGTTTTCAATATTATAATATTTTATAATTTATTAAGGAATATTTTCCCAATAAATATAAATACTTTATTGCATTTAGAGTATTTTTAACCATTTAATAATTTAAATATTTCTTTTCCGGCTGGGGATTTTTATCGGTATATATCTACTTCCGTTCTTCCCGTTTTAACCAATCAAATAACAAATTGTCTGAGAATGGAATAAGGCCTCAAGAGTTACAAAAATAACCGCTTTTTAAAAATGGTGGGATTAATGAATATGAGGAATATTTCACTCACTGTTTTATTAGTAAATTTTGTGTTCAACGTTTTTAGTTTTAAATTATTTAACAGTGTGAGTGCAGCTACCTTAAAAGATTTCGTGGGTAAGATTCATTGAGTACCTATCAGTCTACAAAGAAACAAATTAAATAGCATTGTCATATTGTCGCAATTAATAACCTGCAACCACAAATCGACTGCTCAAATAAAACTTGTAATCCTAGTGAATTTACAATACTCTTTTTAAAAAAAAGGACTAACCTCACTTTAGTATGAGTGTGAAAGTGGGGTGACAGGAGATTGGGTAGTAATACACATGTGTAGCTAAGTAGGCCTAGAGTTAATCAAGGAAACATAATGATTAAATAAAAGTTGGTTTCAAGGCCTACAGAGATAAGAATTCTAGCTACAAAAATAAATTAAAATAGGCTTAGGTCTAAACTAGCCTCAGACTAAGCTAAAGACTCTTGGGCCCCCCTAATATTCTATTGTCACATATATGTACTAATCTTCCTCCTGATCAACCTTCTAACAACTTCATGAAGGAGTTTTTGTACTCTTAAACTAAGGCCTACCTATTTCTTAAATGTTTTAGTTTATGAGCTTCAGCCTGGCATGCGGGTAAATGGCTCAAATCAAAGACTGGAGATTTTCTGCTATGCTGGCGTCCCTAAACATTTTCTTCACATCTTTCAAACAGCCAAGTAAGTGAGATAATAATACTCGACAACAGACTCAGTTATGCTTAGTGGGTCTACAACACTCATAAACTTATAAATGTTGATTGGAAGGAACAAAGTATAAGACTAATTCACAAGCTTAACAAATCAATTTATTAATATTCAAACAAGTCAAAAGGAAGTACATAGGACTAAAGGTAGAAATTATTCAAACCATCCATTGTTTAAACATAAGAATATAAATGGTTACAAAAATATAAATAGCTCGACAAAGGAGCATCAGGCGAGAAGCACCTAGGTACACCCTATACCCACACACTTAGGTAATAGGTGTAAATAAGAAAGCTTTTAGCTCTTAAAGCAGGACAATAACTAATTCATTAAACAGGATGAAAGACAGCAACTCTAAGACAATTAGTGGCGGAAATCAAAATAATTACAAAATTATCCTAGATAATAAGTGTATCAGTAGCTGACACAATATATTTATTATTAATATAATAAAACTAATAATTTAGTTGCATCATTTCTCTTTGAATGGTCTTATTTTTACTCTCTTTGGAAACAAGACTGGTCAGTTTGGCAACAGTGTGAAAATTCAAGATCTCTTGATAAAAGTAAATGTGAATGTGCAATGATATTACCTTTGATCCTTGATTCTTAGAAGAAAACACAAGAGGGTAAGTGTTGTTTTTAAGCTTTATTGAAGTCAACTTAAGTTATTATTGTTTAGACAGAAATGTGAATATAACCTAAATTATTTTCATTTTGGTAGGGATGTCAACTATAGGTACATTAAGTATCAATATGTACTTGTACCTGACAGCATGTCAGCTATAGGTGCAATGTATAACAAACACATTCTATATTGGAAATGATAGTAAATAGTATTTCTGTTCTCCCTTCTTTCCATAGAGCTCTACTATGTTTGGAACCAATAGCTGACATGGGGTGTCAGGTATTGGTGCATGTTAACAAGTATTGTACTAGTAGCTGACAGCTCATTTATAACAATGTATTAGTTTATGATGATAATAATATACTAACTTTTTTTTTGTCCACCTATTATTTCAGGATCAACACTTAAATGTTGTGTTTTTGTTTGTAGGAAATGGCTCCATCAGGAAGTACAATACCGTACTTAAATATTCAAGTTAGCTATGGCTGCAGCGTTAGATTCTATTAAAGGAGGTATGCCAGTAAAAACAGCTTCTACAAAGTTTGGTGTACCAAGGACAACTTTATTATACAAATGGAAAGGCTGTACCCAGAATATAGAACAATGGGGCCTGATACAATATTTTCTCCTGAGGAAGAACAACTCTTAGTTCAATGGGTCTTACAAACGGCTAAAGCAGGCTTTCCCGTTTCCAAAGACAACTTTCTTCAGAGTGTTTGTAAGCTAGCCTTAGAACTGAAAAACCCGGTAGAAAGTTGTATGAAGGATTTCTCAGAAGACATCCTGAAATTAGTATTGGGGTGCCTTAGATCTAACTAAAATACTAAATTACAATTGACCAGATGGTTTCTTGAAGTATATGACCACCTTAATGAAATTAAAAGTACTGACATTTTAAAATATCCCAACAGAATTATTAATTCTGATGAATCACCTTTTTTCCTTAATCCTAAAGGATGTAAGGTTTTGGCTCCAAAGAGAGATAAAATCGTTTACACTACAGTAAATAATAATGAGAAATAATGCCTCACTGTGCTAATGAATGGAAATGCAGCGGGCTTAATTTCTCCCTCATTGGTGATCTTAAGGTACGAGATAATTCCAGCAGAAATGTCTGCAAGTTTTCCCAGACACTGGGGAATAGGATGTTCAGATAGTGTTTGGATGACTTGTGACACGTTTTATTGTTATGTAACAAATGTATTTTTTCCTTGGACTAAGGAAAAGGTTGAATTTCTCATCATACTTTTTTGTTGATGGCCATTCATCACACATGTCATATCATTTGAGCAAATTTTGCTTGGAAAATGGCATTATTCTTGTAGCATTATATCCAAATGCAACACATTTGTTGCAGCCCATGGATGTTGCTGTTTTTCGTAGCCTAAAGGCTGGATGGAAAGAACAAGTACTTGCTTGGAGGAGTAGAAATCAACAAGAGAGTCTAAAAAGATATCACTTTGCCCCTTTACTGAATGCTGCTATCCAAGAGAGAATCACTGCTGAAATATTACAAAATGGTTTCCGCAAGTGTGGCTCGTGTCCTTGGATCCGTCAGCTGTTGGCAGATTTTGTGGAAATGATCAAGCTTCTCTACTCCCAGTGCTTTACTTCTACTAACATATTGCGTAACAATATCTAGTTCTTTGAGAAATTCATTGAAAAGAACACACTTGATGAATTTAAGAAACAGATTAACAGTGACAAGTGGTTCGGCCCTGAGTCTTGATACATGATTGTTTCATGTCTGGAGGAAAATACAGAACTCTGTCATCAACGACAGTACTCCAAGCCTTGATTCCACTATTTCTTCTCAACTTGACTTTAGTGGATTGATATGGATTGTTTATTGATTTGAATGCTATTGATAATGTTGATATCACCGACTAGAGTATTTCTGGAATTATCACTGGATCTACGGCTATTCAACATCAAGTCCAATGCAATAGAAGTCCTCAAGAGACAAGCATTGCAAGTCCTCAAGAGACAAGCATTGCAAGTCCTCAAGAGACAAACATTACAAGTCCTCAAGAGACAAACATTACCAGTCCTCAAGAGACAAGCATTACAAGTCCTCAAGAGACAAGCATTGCAAGTCCTCAAGAGACAAGCATTGCAAGTCCTCAAGAGACAAACATTACCAGTCCTCAAGAGACAAACATTACAAGTCCTCAAGGCCCCAGAGCATTCAGTCCTCAAAGACAAATTATGCAATCCTCAAGAGACAAGCATTCAAGTCCTCAAGAGACAACATTACAAGTCCTCAAGAGACAACATTACAAGTCCTGGACGGGCATTCATTTTCCTGGTCAATCAAGTCCGCAAGAACGATTACAATCCTTTCATCTCTGACAAGACGTGTAATAATCACAACTTGTGAATGTGAAGAATGCCAGGCCTCTACCGTGGTTTGGATCCCATGTTAAACTGTAGGTCCTCCATTTCGTCTCATAATCACCCTACACCCTACACATTAGCGTAAATGCATCTAACCTGAACGGGTAGTAAGACGCGGTGCTAATAATGATAATTACAAGTCCTCAAGAATTGGTCATTCAAACTGCTAATGTTTATACCAACAATAAAAGTTCTCAATATTCCCATCACAATCCTATTATTAACAAAGATGTACCATCTCCTATCAAAAGGGCATTATTTTGGCCAGAGCAAAAAGATGAAAATAATAAAAGAAAAAATTCCATCAGTTGTCATTTCAGAAATTTGGCAATCATACACTAAGAAGAAAGTAGAAGAAAAAGAGAGAAAATAACAAGATAAAGTAGAAAGGAGAATGTTGAAGGAGCTAAAATAACAAACAACTAAAATGAATTCAAATGTTAAGCAACATAATGTTAGGGCTAGTAGTAAAAAAACAAAAAATAATTGATTCAGATATTTCTCTTCACTCTGTTAATCTTAGTGAAACCTTTAGTTATGTGGATGAATACAATAATGAACAGTTCAGAGAAAAGGATTATTGTTACAGATTATGAGGGACAGTATTTTCCAGGGCAGATTTAAGAAATCCCTACTGGTTCTGATAAAGGCAAAGAATATTAGTGTTTGTGATATCAAGAAGTAGGCCTTCATGATGGCGTTGGCCAGAAAGAAGATGTGATATGGTACACCGGAACCAGCATGCTAGAAAATGTAGCCCTCCTTAAGTAACCAATTCAAGAGGAGTATGTCTTGTTAAAGAAATTTAAAATTACTTTTAAAAATTAAATAGAAATCAAAGTGATTATACCTATTTGTCTTCATGAAGCTTCTATCATAAAAAATAAACACACCATAGTTTTCATTTTATAGAACTTTTAACTTATTACTTTTAAAAGATAAGAAAATAAATCAGAATATAAGGTGTAGGAAAATGACTCCTTGTTTATTGTTATGTTTTATTTAAATATTAAAGCTATTATTCGCTTTATAATTAATGTTGACATTCGTAATACACATATAACAATAATCTGTATGAAAAAAGTGCATTGAGCAAAAATATTTAGTGATAAATAAAATGATAGAATATTAGGAAAATGGTAGAGCACAAATTAAAGTAACAACACTGACACATATTTACTATTACTTCCTGAGGAAGATACTACAATAGCATCGAAATATTGAAGTGTGTGTAAATATGTGTCAGTGTTGTTACTTTTATTTGTGCTCTACCATTTTCCTAATATTTTATTTATCACTAAACATATAACAATAAGAAATAAATGTATTGTATCATAACTATGGCTATAAATTGCCTTATTAATGAATATAAGAAACAAGTTTTAATATAAATTCAGAGTGTCAGCATTAGGAAAACCCATGAATTCAGGAGTAAGGGGTCGTCCATAAACCACGTAACGCTTTTTCCCTACCTTTTTAGGCCCCCCTCCCACCCTCACCCCCCACATAACACCATGTAGACATTATTTAGCCTACCCCCACCCGGTGTTAAATAACTTTTCTCACCAAGAATGAATGTCATTATTTCATAGGGAAGATTTGTGATACTAAATGAGGGATTCAGAATTAATACTTCTTAACATCCATTTTAAATCCTGAACATAAATGATTTCAGAAAGTATTATTATTTATGGGTAGCTACACATACAAACAGATAAGACAGACAAGTACAGACATAAAGACGTTGAGTTCAAACTCCTCAGGTTCATGAGGAAAAACCTCTGCTATATTTGTTATGGATGTCAGGTTTGCGATCTGAGTAAGAGCCAAACGGCACTACTATGAGCTGACTAGGATGGCCCTTTTCTATAATAGTGTTCGCTAGATAATGATGTTGAAGTGTCCACATCAGATGCTTGACGCTGGGGGAAGACACCTTTCATAATATTGTGCACTTTTTATGATAGTCATATTATCATCATATAGAGAGCTGTTTAAAGAATTCTAAGTATACATCTTTTCTAAATTATTATTGGATTAATCTACAACTTTACTTTAATTAACTTATCAATACCTAGACTTAATTTTTCGTTCCAACATGAATCCTGAATCCTGGCTTCACTCTTGAAAATGACTAGATGGCGAATGAAGCAGAGATTGGGGTTCAAATACCTGTTGGGTATACTCAGAGTAGCTTTTCCTTAGTGGTTTTATAATATCTCTCCACGTTAATGAGGGTAGATTACATCTAGAATTCTACCTTCCTCATTTCTACTCCATTAGATAAATATAATAAAACATAATTAGAATAACTACAATTAGACTAGCTATACCACCCTACAAAATGTATACTAAAAAGGTAGAATTTCAAAGAAAATTTACCAGCATTTACATAGAGAGTTAGTGGGAAACCATGTAGGAAAAGCAACCAACAGTAGACTTAACTGGTATTCGAACCCCATCTCCCCAACATCGGCCGTCTAGTCTACTGAGAGAATGACAATTTAGACAATGCATTCACCATAGCGTATGTATAATAATAGTTGCATTTATATACATACACATTAGATTTATCAGTAAGAAAAGGTATTGGCTTAAATATACCTACCTTTTGTGAATAATTAATGATAGATGAAGCTTTACTTTTCATAACACGCTGCTGGTATGAAGAAATAATACTATTGATAGACTCCTCAAACTTGCCTTGAGGTAAATACTATATTTCTGCTTCTCTTCATGTCACTACAATATCTTTTTGAGACTCTTCCACCATTTTTTCTTAATATCGCTTTTTATACGCAAGCAATGAACAAGTCTTCTCTTTTTGAAAAAAATATTTTTGTTTCTGTACAAACACAACTGATTATTCACGTTCTATGTAAAAGAATGTGTAGTAGGAATCTAAGTTATACTCAAACTCAACTATACTTATAAATTAAGGCCGCTTCCACTGACAGCTGCTATCCAACTAAAAGCATGTGAGGGGGTCAGTAGTTCGGACAAATCTAAACAAGTACTATGAGTATTAACATGTCATGGTCATCCACTTGAAAATATGTGTTTTCGAATGTGCTTGGCGTTCATAGTCTCGGGCAGACAATGTCACCTAAGCGCATTTGAAATATTGATAAACAAAAAGTGATAAGCTTGCATTTTCAACGCCACAGATATTGTGAAGTTATCTACAAGTATGTTTATCAAAGGTGAAAACATAACAATAATATTGTTTTTCAACATTAGAATTTTAGTTTAAGACCTGTGTTACGTACCCCCCCCACTCCCCCCCAAATGTGTTACGTGGTTTATGGACAACCCCTAAGCTATTGGTACATGATGCACATACTATTTTAAAATGTATTTTTTTTTAATAGTTTATGATTTATTCAGTTATTTTCTTTGCATGTAATATTTAAAGATTTAGATTTCTTATCTAACTGTACATTTAAAACTGAAATAGTCCACACCATTGGTTTTTAGTATGAAATTAACTGCCTAAAAATCCTTAATGTGTCAGGCACTGGTACACTTATACTCCATTCACGGTATGAATTACTATCTGAAAGGTCTTTTTTCCTACCAATATCCTACTATATAATAGATTTCTGCCAGGGAAAAAGGCCTTTCAGAAAACAATTCCTACTCTGAACAGACTTTACCTTAATTCTACTCGAGCCATCTGATTGAGGCTTCCAACTACAACACATATTTTCAAATATAAAGAACTAAGCCACATAAATTTAGTCGTAGCTTAGGGAGCTACAAGGACGGTAATTAACATGAGCTAGCTAACTTAGTTAACTCCATAGACAGACAATACATTTTTATAAGCTCTTAGAAGAGAAACTATTATTTTACAACTAGAAAAGGCGAATTACCAGGAATCTAGGCGCTACAGATACTACGGCCGGTCAAATCCTAATTAGTACTGCCTGAGCAATCAGTAGTATACTTATTTTGTTACCCTGGAAAGTGGTCAATAATACAGACAAAATAGTGATCATTTTCGACTAACGCTAAAGGCACCACAACAGACAAAACCCACGGGCCACTATTATGGACAAGTAGCACTTCCACAGGTTGCACACCACATTCCAGTACACAGTTAGACACATCAGAGACAAATATTAGTTACAGACCCAATTAGGTTGTGGAACAAAGCATTAGATAACCGGGCATCCTCCATTATTAAATTATATTCTTTAAACTAGCCGCAGCATGGTCATATAGTCTAAGGAGCCTAATCTTGACCCTAATATTTGCAACTAAGCCTAATAGACATAAAAGAATAGAGCATGAAGCCCACTCTTATAAACTATGCCTTATGTCCATAGGGAAATAAATAAGTCAGTAGTACTGACATACAAAATCTAAGTCATATGGATATAGAACAATAGAGCTCAAAGCTCAACATAGATTACATTATATCTCAATACTTATAGTATCCGCCGTAGCTTCCTCTGCGGCGAGGAGGTGACACAGACGCCTCAACCATCGCGGTCTTCAATACATAGTTTTAGCATATGCTCGTGAATATGTTCCAGCAGTTCCTTCGACGAGTGGTTACAATAGAATAGATATTACATGAACCGAGGACAGGTCATTATATACCAGCGGGACTGATAAAATTGGCCAGGGTCATCTCCAAGTATGAAGGGGGGTGGTAATCTTCTAACATCACGCCACCCGACCACTAGCGCTCACCATCGGTTGTTGGAAACATCCCAAAGGAAGCCTCTCTTATTTGCTCTTCGTCTGGCCCAGGTATTAGATGTTTGTGTGTTGGTCTTCAAAGTCGAGTTGCCTCGTTCGCTGGGGCATTTTTGATGAGGATGGGCCGTCTCCCACTTGTGATGTTGCAGTGAGTCTATATCTGTCACACATTATTAACTTATAGATCTGGTAGTAATAGTTTTAAACCTATTATAGAGCTTCATTGATTGTAAGTGTTAAAATGTATTTAACATGATACATTTCATAAGTGATTGATTTCTTGTTAACATCTCATTGCACTGTCTACAGAGTCCCTTGGTCCTGATCACTCTGTAGAAGTTGACTCACCTTAAACTTTATATGGATGAGTCGATACAGACTGTTAAGGACTACCAATCACAGTGAAGTAAATATGTGTGTGCATTGAAATGAAAGTAGTTTCTACCAATGGTGTCCTTCATGAATACATTCCAGTATGGACGCCTGTAGAAATTGTGGAATGTACTTCACCAGTTATGTCACCATTTAGAGCTAAAGATCCTCTCTGTCCAAAATTGCCATATATCTGGTTCTTTGTGTTGTCTGCTTGACCAGCACATCTGGATGTACTTTTTTGATTGTTGTGATGTGGCATCCGCCTCTTGTGCCTCACGCAACTGTTGGGGATGCTGGTCAGAGATAGGGAGTCGGAAAAAATGTTCTAAACAAATACTTCCTAATCTTTCTGATGCAGGATGTCCATGTCTGGTTCATTTAACTCCATTGAGACTTTGAATAGCACTTCAGCTGGCTGAACCATCCTGGTTCATATTCAACTCTATAATAAAACTGTAGGAGTTTTATACGATGTCTTTGAATACACGCCGTAAGATCTGAAATTGACTTTCGACCTAACAGTGACACTTGGGCCCTACCTGCACACAGCACATAATGTTTGCCTAAAATGAATTTTTCACATTTCTCTGATGCCCATATTGCAGCAAGGACCTCTTTTTCTATTTGTGCAAAGTGAGTTTCTGGATGCATAGATAACTGGGTGCCATGACTTGTCATCTTGACTTGTTTGAGAAGATCCCCTTGGAAGCTAAATTAAGAAGCATCACTACACCTAATTTCATGGCTGAGGGAACTGCAGGTTTTATGAAGAAAAGATATATCTTCGCTCTTCTCTATTACCGGTTGCCAAACCTTCTAGCTTTCAGTTGTTGGGAAGTGAGGGGCGGGGGGTGAGTTTACTTGGAAATCCCTCATTGTAAACAATGCGGCATGGGGAGATTGGGGGGTTCAATTGACATGCAAAAACATTTCCTATCGCGTACAGCCTTTTCTAGAAACATTAACTATTTGCATAATAGTTTTTTTTTTTCAAGATTGAAGTTTATTAACTTTTTTCTATTCCCCACGTGATTATGCTTAAAACTATTTTATGTATAAATCTTTTTTCCTCATAATTAATATACAAATACATATATTACAACATGCATTTTATACTAAATGCTATAAATTAAATTCTTACTTGTTCTTAGTCAGAAAATTAGGAAGGTAACTATCAGTGTCAATCAAAGCTTTAATTTTCTTTAGGGAAGGTAATTCATTGTTACAGTAAAGTGAATGTACCTTTCTGCGAATTACTGCTTGAGTAAAAGTATCATATTTATCCAAACGCTTCATTTGAGTGCAGTTATTTCCTTTTTTGATTGGTTTCAGTAACTTTCCCTTAGTTTTGAATTATTGTTAATTGAGATTAATAACTTATAAGACACACCTGTAGCTTCTGCAATCTGCATTGCCACTTGATTTACTGAAGATTTACTGAACAAGTTCCGTCTTAACGAAAATAGGTGTAGACTCTTAACACCATTGTCCTTTCTTTACTACTTGATATTTTCCTCTTGGAATATAATTGTTTGTAACAAGGCGTGGATTCCATAATTTGTGTTATATTTTAACTGTTAACAATACACTATTATTCAAATAAATAAATTAATATGCACATAAAACTATAATTCTACAACCTTACGGCAAAAAAAAATACAACCAACACTTACACACAAAATCTTAACGTGATCAATAACAAATATTTTTCTACACAGAGTACTAATAAAATCAAAGTGTTTATTTAGTTAATGTTTTTGAGCTAGCTATTAGGAACACGAGACTCAGACTACTATAACTTTACGACCGTGTTGGAGGAAGAAGCACCAATTAGTGGCAACAACGACAGCCCAGCATTGCCAAATCTGATATACATTTGATGGGAGACTGATCATGGAAAACAAAAGAATGACAACACTTTTGCTCAGTAGTAAGCATGCTGCTCCCTCAACAATGAAATTAGGTGTAGTTAGTCAGGTATCCTGGGACGAATCAAAGTGGGCCAATACCTGAGTGGATGTGAGCTACGGCTTTACTTCATTGAATGCTAAATACTCCAACTATGTATTTCACTGGACTAGTGGTCACTAGTCAACACATCTTTGTAATGCTCCCAAGTATATTTCACTGGGCAAGGAGTCAACACATCTTTGTAATGCTCCCAAGTATATTTCCCTGGGCAAGGAGTCAACACATCTATGTAATGCTCCAACTATATTTCACTGGGATTGTTGTGCCTCATTGTTCGGCCCTTGTGTCTTTTCTCCACATTCGCACAGATCACACCAACCACCCTCTCTACTGCCTGTACTGCTCCACAGATCATGTTCTTGTTGCTGTCCATGACGAGTTCTCTCTTTACTACACTCCAATGAGAACTTTCCTCTCTATTCTATTGGCCCACTTGGTGGATACTGTTTCTCTCGTCTTGACGCCCCAATGGGAAACTTCATTCTCTCCCATTTGACAAGGCCAGGCAGCAATGGAGGGTATATAACACGGTGATTTCTCGGTCAAATTTCAGTGGCTACCAAACCCTGGTGTGCCACATATTCAAAAGAGCGAATAAATTTTCTTATGTTATGAAAGAGCAATATTGTCTAATATACTCTCACTCCCGACCTCCCACCGTGACACACGTTGCTGGGACCTTCACCGGTTCTACTGCGACCATGTTGACATGTCCCATCACAACTCACGTTGCCGGGACATCCTCCTGTTCCACCACAACACACGTTGTGGGGACCTTCTCGTTGACCTTTTTCCTGCCACTACCCACACGACCCGCGAGACCTGAGACTAACTACAAACCTTGCCTGGAGAATTGAACAATAGACCTCAACTCATTTACTTCCCCCTCAAAGCCAAACGACAGGGATAACAAGCTAAGAGTCACCACATCTATATATAATGCTCCAACTATATATTTCGAAGGGGTCGCTATTGAAATATTAATCAATTTTGTTCTACCCCCAACCTTCATATACAAAAATTGCCTTTTTTAGACAACATGTGAAATAAAAAATCTACCTATTTCTTGAAGAAGTCTATTATGGAGGCCTGCTTCTTATTAGCGCCAGTTTTCTCGACGAAGTTTTTCACATTATAAGACTGGGACCACAGCTCTTCGCTAGTGCTCTGGTGCTTAAGTGCTCTTGAGTAGATGTCCTTGGCTTTCAAAACATCTTTCATTGTCTTCAGGCTCTTCTTCCATTTCTTTCTCCTTCCCTCCTGCTGCTCCCTGATTATATCGGCGTTGTTGAGGGTGCCCCAAACTGTGATGTCATTGTCTGCTGCTATGTACTACTCATACGTGCAGTCTGGGGCTAATCTCTGCCACGTTTCCTCGTCGCACAGCCGAGTGAAAGTCAGAGGGGCAGACGAGGGTGCTGTTGATGGGCTAGGCTGTGGTTCCTTGGAGGGGCCTGGCTGGGAATTGGTGTCTTCTGGCGGTGGGTCATGTGGGTCTTCGGCGCTGGCAGCAGTGGGAAGCACACTGATGGCAGCCTCTTCGTTGACTGGAGAACAAAGTTGGCGTGTCGGAAGCAGTTGACAATTACCGTTGATCTCACGGCCCTCCAACTGGCGACGATTGATTCCATATCCCCGAACACGTCCCACTTTTTTACCTTCTTGTCCATGTCGAGATTCCACACCATACTATGCACAAGCACCTCGTGGAACTTCACCTTCACTTGCTGGATTATCCCCTGGTCCAGAGTCTCAAGCATGCTGGTGGTGTTGTTTGGCAGAAACACCAGCTTGATGTTCCTTAGTTTGTTGAGAGCAGGAAGTGTGGGACAATTGTCTACAAAGAGCAATACTTTTCTATTTGCGGCGTCCATCTTCGAATTGAAGCCTTGAAGCCACCTCGTGAACACCCCAGAGGTCATCCATGCCTTCTTATTAAAATCATAGTCTCAAGGTAGGATGTTGCCCTTGAAACCCCGGGTTTTCTTAAATTTCCGATCACGAGGGACTTCATCTTATCGCTGCCGTCCATGTTACAGCATAGAAGGACCGTAAGGCGCTCTTTGCTCCTCTTCGTACCCTTGCACTTATCCCCTTTCACAGCATGGGGTTGTATAACATCCCCAGCTCGTCAGCGTTGTCTACATCTTGAGACTGATACACCTAAGGATGTTTCAGAGCAAGGGCATCCACTCCCTTACCGGTGTTGGGTCGACCTATGCGCTTTCACCGATGACCTTGTGGATGAATATTCTCTGACACACTTTGAAACGCTCTAGTCACCCACTTGAACACTTAAAGTTCTCTATACCCAACCTCAGGGCAAATTCATTGGCCTTCCTCTGCATCATCGGTCCGTTTATAGGCACATTTTGCACTCTGTTGGCTGAACCACTCCAGCATAACTGCTCCAGATTCACTTGTGTCGCACCCTTCAAATTTTTGGCCTTTACATTGTGGCCTTCCTTCTGTACTGCATTCACAATTTCTTCTCTCATTTTAAGAATCGTTAAAAGGGTTGACTTCGAGATACCATGCTGCTGCACAATCTCAGTCTTTGTAATCTTCTTCTCATATACTTTGTGGATGATCTCGTACTTCTTCATGAGCGTCAAGAAGGTCCTCTTTCCATTCATTTCATCGAAATTATAAATCCTTATCAAATAAAAAAATAGCATGGGTCGTCAAAAATTGTTCACAAATTCAAACCAAAAAGTAACCAAATTGAAATAACAATGGCAAAAACAATAGCGTGGGTCGTTAAAAATCGTTCTCAAAATCAAACTAAAAACGTAACCAAATCGAGAATAGAAATAACAATGGCAAAAACAAGCCTGGTGCTTGATGTAGTGGCAGTCGCGCACAAGGAAACATTGTCTTGGGGGGTGGACAGAGTCAAGTGCTATTGGTTGGCACTGATGGGGTGCTGTCTATTTTTATACATGAACCACCCCATTTATTAGTAATACATTGCTCACAAAGCTAATCGCAACACAGCGACCTAAATAAGGGCAACAATCACATTTTACAGACAATTTTCTTAAAATTTTCGAACTTTTTTCCACATTTTTCATGGTTCCCCAAAAAAAGGGTCGTTAGTTCGAGAGGGACACTATTCCTGGGATTGTAGAATCGAGAGTTGACTATATGTGTTTCACTGGAATAAGGGCCAAAACATTTATGTAATGCTCCAACTATGTAATTCACTGGAATAAGAGTCAACACATCTATATAATGCTGGGTGACCTGGCGGTCTAGGGTTAAGGTGTCAGACTTCTGTGCTGGATGTCCGGGGTTCAAACCTCGGTCCTGGCACAGATTTATTTGATTGCCAAACCCTTCCGTCACCTCTGAAAAAGACGTGTATTAATCACAACTTGTGAATGTGTGGAATGCCAGGCCTCCACCGTGTTTTGGATCCCCATTAAACTGTAGGTCCTCCATTTCATCTCACAATCACCCTCCATTACACATTAGTGTAAGTGAATACAACACGAACAGGTAGTAAGACGCGGTGCTAATAATGCTCCAACTATGTATTTTCCAGGAATAGGGGAGCCTTGGGCTTGCATACGCGTGCTTTTTCTCTATTTCTTTGTCTCTGGACGGCACTGGAATAAACTTACTTCTTTCTACATCGAATCGTTCTATACACAGTGACTATTTCAAGAATGTCATTCGGTAGAATTCACGATCTACAAGAACTCTGGATTTTGAACTCACAAAATACGCCTTTTATCATGTGGGTATCTACTCTAGTCACCATCATCATCATCAACTACTCTTTCTAGCCTGTGGCTGGGTCAGCTTATTAAACTACATTCATCTTACTCTATCCTCCCACCTTTCTTCCTCTAATTCCTTCCATTCTTCTTCTCTCACTTAAGCATTTTCGGTTATCTGCTCCTCCCATCCCTTTCTTGGTCCCCCTTGCTGTCTTTTTCTTACATACTTCATTTCCCACATTTTATTTGACTTCCTCCTTTTTTCATTCACATGATATGTCCATACCATACCACCTCAGCCTTGTTTCCTCTATTATCTCCTGTACTACCTGTACCCCAACTCTTCCCCGGATAACTTCATTCCTAATCTTGTTTCTTCTTGTGACATCTAACATGCTCCTCACAAACTTCATTTTCATGGCTTCCACTTTCCTAGTCTCTCTTGCATTCATATACATGTTTCTGCTGCATATGTGACTGTGGGTGCAAAGTACACCCTTTACAACACTTCTCTTCTCCATAGCAGGTCTTTTACTCACCCATAGAACAATTCTCCCTGTTGTCCTCTTCTCATTAAATCCTCTCTTCTTCCAACTTTCTCCTCAATCACACTTCCAAGATATTTTATGGTCTGTACTTTTCCCAGCTCTACTCTATCCAACCTTATAGCTTTATTAGGCCTTACCCTCTTCTTGTCATTACCATCACTTCACACTTTGTCCGTGCTAAATTTCATTCCACACTTTTTCACTTCCTCATTCCATTCTTGTAGTTGTTCCTGTACTTCCTAATTCCAGCAAACATTATTTTTTCATTCTCACTTCACTGCGTTTTCTGACCACTTTGTTCCTGACCATTTCCATTACCATTACAAATATTAATGGTGAAAAGACACTCCCCTGCTTAATTTTATTTTCAATTTGGAACTACTCCAACCTTTCACTCTTCATCTTAACACAGCTCCTGTTATCCTCATACATGATTTTCACTCTCATCACAACTCCTCTTTCCACTTTGGCCTCCTCCATTGCTTTCCAAACTTTATTTCTCTCCACGCTATCATATGCCTTCTTCACATCCACAAATATCATTACCAAGTATTTCCCATATTCATACCTTCTTTCCATCAGCTGTTGTATGGCAAAGATTAAGTCTATTGTAGACCTATGTTCCCTAAATCCGTGTATTTCCTCTCTCCCCCTTTTCATTTTATTTCTTATTCTCTTGTCCAGTATCTTCTCATATATTTTTGTACAGTGGCACATCAGGTTATCCCCATATAATTTGTACACATCTTCCTGTCTCCTTTCTTGAAAATATGTATTATAGCTCCCTTTTCTAGTCTTCCAGTACCTTGTTCTCCTTCTAAACCACTCTCAGCACCTGTATAACCTACTTCACCTGCTGCTTTTATCATTTCCACAGTCACTTTGTTCACATCTGATGATTTTTCTTGATTCATCCTTTTTAATGTGTCCTCCACATCTTTTTATGGGGGACCACTTTCCTCCTCTGCCGATATTTCTTCCTGGTCCTTGCTTTCACTCTCAACCCTTTCCTCTTCCAGGTTGAACATCTTCTCAAAATATCTCATCGGTAGTTCCTTTTATTCCTCTCCCATCTTCAATGTTCTTCCTTCATCTATCATTCTGACTTCTTTTCTTCCTTCTGTTTCTTACTTGGATATAAAACACTTTCTTACTTCCTTCCACGTGTCATTCCAGCAGGGTATCTCATGATGGCTACAGACAGGGAAAACAGGGAAAACCTGGAAAAGTCAGGGAATTTTTGGATGACAGGGAAAACAGGGAAATGTCAGGGAATTTAACTAAAAATAAGGAAAAGTCAGGAAATTAAAAAATATGTCTAGAATATCCCATTAATTTCGCAACTAAACACTAAAACAAATATTAATAATACCTAAATAAAATAACATTTTAATTTTAAAATAACTGATAAAACTGTTTATGTTTAGTAGATACAAACTTTTTTTTAATATGTGATCACTAATAAATAAAATAAGTCATCATCCACCATTAAAACTGGAAAAAGTAGTCAGGGAAAATTGAAAAATGTTGCCTGGAAAACCTGGAAAAGTCAGGGAATTTTGTAAAATATGTTTTGTAGCCACCCTGGTATCTCCTTCTCCAATTCAACCTCTACACTTTGCCTCTCATCCTTGGTTATTAAGCTTCTTGCCTCGCTTAAATTTTTAGCCTCCATGCCCTTATTATACTTCCTTGTCTTACTACCTTTCTCCTACATTCCTGTCGCTTTATGTCTTCACCAATACCTGTGATCACTATCTAAGGACACACTTGGTAGTACCTTGTTGTTTACGGTCTGTCTTTTCATTTCTTCATCTACAAGAAAGTGTTCTTATCACCAACTTTTGCTCCTCAACTCAATTGTATGTATTAATATCATTACTTTTCTTTCCTTCTTATATCAGTTGTTTGCCACTTTCATTTTATTTCTTGCACATGGCTCAAACAGCCTTCTACCCTCCTCACTTCTCTTTCTCTCTCTCCCTCTCCATCCTTCCCTAACTCCTCCTCAAACTCTACTCTCTCCTTTCCTAGTTTTGCATTCAGATCCCCCATTACTACCTGGCTCTGTTTCCCATATACCTTTCTTGGTCTTCCACAAACTTACCTTTTTCTTCTGCTGTGCACCCCACTTGTGGGGCATAGGCTTGAATCACCTTCACCAGCTACTCAAGTCTGCCTTGATAACAATGCAATGTTATGCAATTATCCAGGTACAATCTCTTAACTAACCTTAAATGATTAGTTAAACATTGAATTAAGAATCCTGGAAAATATATTTTGTGTAATTTTTAGTAATAAAGTGGTTGAAAAAATATATCAATAGAGCTTAATCTATTTGACGAAAAATTGGATTTTTAGTTGTAAAATATATTTAATTTTTCAGCTTCATATAAACTTGGATCCAAGCAAGTTTGACCACTACGAAGGTCCAACTCCAGACATGGTGTGGAAAGCATATGAGGAAGCCCGCCTTGCATGGACCTTTGATCCTTTGTCATGGAAAAGAAATGATTTTACACTTAATCCATTCAACACCAGCTGCATTGGAGTTATTTCAACTCAAAAGTATTTCGCTTCTCTCATCATTATACGTAAGTGTTGAAAAGGGTCAATATTGAAATCATTTTTATTTAATTTCATCAAATAAAATATCTTGCACACATGCCAACATTGATATCTCCAGCTAATTGAATCATTTGATGTTGAGGGGCTTGCTTACTTGCTTTTTATATAACAATCATTCTGCATTAATCATACACTTATTCAAAGACTTTAAATAATTCAAGTTCGTTATTGTTTTAATAAACTCAATTTTATTGTTTATTTGACTCACACTACACTCTTATGTAATACTTTAACCAGTGCTTAACTTATCTCCAACTCAATCCTTGTAATCACAACAATGCAATTAGAGAGTCATGTTACTTTCTCAACAAATATTCCATAAATAGTCTCAAGGGAAGAGTCAAAGTGAGTATGTTCCCTAGGTTCGACCATTTGAGTAGCAAGATGAGGTAGTCCCAAAGCACGCCTTGACTTCTGGTGAAGCATGACACAACCATAAAGTTGATCAGAACTCTTCTCTCTAGTCTGAAAAACACACCCATATGCATCAGAGTGATGCACTACAGAAGAATAAGGGTGTAGGGAGCCAAACAATTAAAAGAAAAGAGAGCTGTACTTAGGGCAAGAAGCTTAATGCCCGAGGATAAGATGCAAAGTGTAAATGAGGAATGGGAGGAGTTTGAGAAAAGTTTGGTGGAGGCTGCAGAGAAAGTATGCGAGACAAAAGTTAAGAGCAAGGGTAAGGAGACATCATTGTGAGACAACAGAATGAAGGCAACAATGGAGGGGAAGAATAAAGTACTAAGAAAAAAATATAAGAATAGGAATTAAGAAATAAAGAAAAATTATAGGAATTCAAGAGCGCATGGTACAAGCATATACAAAGGTATTGCTGCAAGAGTTGATAGATGTTGGAAAGGGGTGTGGAAGGTGGTAAATAGAAGGTGTTAAAATATATTCATGTAAGAAACAGGAGGAGGGAGAAAAACAACGCGTTAGAATGATAAAGACTGAAGAAGAAGAGAAGGAACTATGGAAAAATAGTATGAGATTCTGCTCACTCCGGACACGGAGGTGGAGGAGAGTGAAACAGGGGAGCATGAATGATTAGTAGAAGAAGAGGTAGTGGGAAAAGCATCAAATGCGAACAAATTAACGATGGAAATTATAATAGTAGTATGAGAAGGGGGAATACACTAGTTATACAGGTGCTCAGGTGTAGAAAGTGCATTAAGCTCTTAAAATTTAAGTTTGGCACCCACAAAGTTTGATGGGTTGTCTGAATATATATAAGAACATGTCCCTTGACAAGCCATGAAATGTGTTAAGGCCTCACTGAAGCATTTTGTTGTCATATCACTTACTAACTCTACATGCATTGTTTTTGTTGTGAAGCAAACAAATACTGCTAAGTAGGTTTTTACTGGTGTCTATGGCTTGGTCGAATATTCACTGGACCACAATAATCAACTCACTTGGAGTTAGACTCGAAGTTTTTAATACAATTACTAACTATTTTTTGCATTAAATTGCATCCATTTAATGACCAACAAGCCTATTATATTCCTTTAACCACTTACCCTATGGGTTTTAAGTTTCTTTCTGCATTAAAAATATTATGTTTTTTATTTTTATACCTGTTTGGCTAGAGACATCTTGTAGGTAAAATTTAACTTCTACAATCATTACAACCACCTGGTGTCACTTGTGAATGTATGCCAGAGACATCTATTGAATAAAGGAGTACTTCTACGAGGATAAAGACAGAAAAACACTGCCAAATCGAGGCTGAAGCGTCAAAGATTATATAGTCCAAGATAGACACAGGCAAGTCAGGTAAGCGGTCAAGTAATGCCTGTGGACCTGTGTGTAATTGTTTCAAATGTTGTGACACATTAGTTGATGCTTAATGGATAAGACTATTGTATGGTGCTAGAACATTCTGAATCCTGCCTTCAACGTTGATAAGGCCATCTTTATTGATAATTGGAGACAATTCTTTGAGTTCATCTCACTTAGCCTTGCTATAAACTCTGTGTGTTAAACATGCTTTGATTGCATGTTGCAGTGCTTGTACATTTAATGGTACACTCTGTCAATAAGGTGTTTGAAGATGTTTTCATGTTGTCTACAGCCCTGAAACAATAAGCTGGTATTTATTGTAATTAGCTCAGCAGCAAATACCTGTCAATAAGTGTTTGAGGCTCAGTGGCTATCATTGTGATTATTTATTTCTGGTATGTCAATTGATTCTTCTGGCTCGTAGATTCATGTAGAACTGTGTTTATTTATTATCCAATGTGACCCATACCACCATTATTCAGCAGTCAGCAGTATTGTCTTGAGAATGTCACTGTGTCTATTTATAAGTCTTTGTTAGCTCTTGAATCTGTATCAAGCTAGCTACAAATTCCATTGGGTGGATGGAGGGAGCATTTAACCATGACAAAACTCTGATTGAGTGAGACCATAAAGTTATTTTGCAGAATTTGCAATTAAAACAGGCCAGTGTCTTGTGAACTAGTTGGGCCAAGCATCTTAGGTGACCTCTGAAGCATTGCAGAATCCATGAATTTGAATGTCAGCTGCAGATTCATGGCACATGCAGTGATTGAGGTAAACTATTTAATCCATTCTGTAAGATGAGTTGTGGACAAGGGTCTGTCTTGAGTCGCCACAATTTTTGCATTAAAACCTTTGTCTTGAGTATTATTGGCTCAAAGATGTGTGCTAAGTTTTAAAATACAGTGTATTTTGAACACATTTAGGATTCCACAGTAGACCCAGTTTCTTAATATACCTTCCATTAGTCTAGGCCCATGCTGTGTTGTTCTCAGGTCTTGTAAAGGTCTGCTTTTAGCTCTAAATGGTTTTAACTCAATTTTCTCAGTCGAAATTGAAACCCTCCTCGTTTGAGTATCTATGAGCTGTCTTCAAAGCTCCAGTGCCTCAGATTATGTTCTCACCAGTTGTCACATCAGTTACTTGAAAGTATCTAATTGCTATCTGGGAGATTACTGGAAAGTCATATTGTTCATCTGAAGCAAGTTTTTGAAGACATCTTGTTGCTAAAAAGGGTGGTGCTGAAGTAGGATTGTATGCTACTGTTGTAAGACAGTATATTTGTATTGGTTTTACAGATGTTTCTTTAGAGTTTGAATATCTGTTTAATAAACCTGTATCTGCCTATAGTGATATCTGCAGTCGTGACATGCGAGGGGGTATCAAAATGTTTCAGACTGGTTCTGTAAAATTAAAAACAGAGTGCAGCATGGGGATGCATGTACTGGTGTGGCGAGATGTGACCTTCATCTGTCAATATGACAAGTGGCATCATTCTGTGTAGACCAATGGCTGTGTTGCATTTATTTGATGACATGCACGGATGCATTTGCGATTTTATTATGGAACCGCAAACTCGAGCAGAGAGCAAACATCAAATTCTGCATCTTACTTGGAAAATCTGGAACGGATGAAGACCTTCCAAATGATGCAGCAGGCTTAGGAAAATGAAGCTATGAGCCGTCCAGTGTGCTTTGAGTGGCACTCGCGCTTCAGGAGCGACAAAATGGCAATGAAAGATGAAGAAAGCACAAACCCGGAAATTGTGGACAGTGAGTGCGTGAGGATCATCACATGACCATTAAGGACATTTCTGACACTGTGAATGTGTAATATGGATCAGTGCAGAAAATCCTTTATGGTTACAACCCGGGGACCAAGCAACAGTCTTCGCAGGGGAAGAGACCTAAATCTCCAAGACCTAAGAAGACGAGGAAGGTCAGGAGTGCGACTAAGACATGCTCATAGCTTTCTTCGATATTGCACCTTGAATTTGTCCCCAAGGGTCAGAATGGCAACGCCGAGCACTACTGCCATGTTCTTAGGTGTATGAGGGAGGACATTCGGCGGAAAAAACCAGAACTGTGGTGTGTGGGCAATTGGGTGCTCTAACATGACAATGCACCTGCACACACAGCGATGAAAACGTGAGAGTCTTATCAGATACAACATGATCATCGCTCTTCACCCCCATACTCGCCGGATTTGGCCCCCTGTGACTTCTTCTTCCCAAAGATTAAGTTAAAGCTCAACACTGTGAATGAGATCAAGTGTGAATCACAGGCGGTGTAGTGCACGCTTCGAGACAAGAACTTCCAGGGAGCTTACCAAAGGGTGATAAAGTGCTGGGCTTGGTGTATTGCTGCACAAGGGTAACATTTTGAAGGAGATAGTGGCCAAATTTAAAACTGGTAATTTATTTTCATTTTACAGAAACAGTCTTGAAACTTTTTGATATCCCTCGTATGTGAAATCTGAACCAAGTAACACACATGCCCAAAGTGGCACAAAAGAAAATTTTCTTGGCATGTAGCATTCACTGCTGTCCATAAGTTTTTGTCTTCCCAATCAAGTAAAAGCATTTTATATTTCTTAAAAGTATCTTAACTGTCTCAGAGTTATTGATTTGGTCTCTTCTGAAGTACTAATCACAAATATCATGTAATTTCTCAACTGTTGTAATAGTAAATATAAATATAGCAATATAATATAGATATAATATAGCAAATATAATATAGATATAATATAGCAAATATAATATAGATATAATATAGCAAATATAATATAGATATAATATAGCAATATAATATAGTATAATATAGCAATATATAGATATAATATAGCAAATATAATATAGATATAATACAGTAAGTCCTGTTAAACGTTGTCTATTAATCTCTTTGGCCCTCTTTTCATTTAAGATTTTCCTCGACTCACTACAGCGTTGTTTTTCAGCCAATTTAATTGCTGGTCAAGGCCGAATTGTTCTCCAACCACCCATTTAATGCCGGCTATTCATTTAGTAATTCTGTTTACGTCACACATCCTTCTCTTTGTTGGTTTTTAAGAGCAATAAAAATAAAGTACAAATAAAAACATATTTAAGTGAAAATTTTAATTAGAAGGTCAACATAAAAGTTTGTTTCGTGCAACAATGATAAACCCCATGGAGAAAAACCATTTCCAATTGATTGCCTTTTCAATGTCCAAGGCATAATGTTTTTCACTTACTTTTAACACTTTCTTCTAGTTTCAAAATATTGTATAAAGGAAAAACAACAATCTAGATCTTACAGCACCAAAATTGTACCAAATTCTATTTTAAGTGACAAATGCCTTTGTAACACTTTGCTGCAGCATTGTATTCAGCCTCAGTGCTACTTAAAACACTCTAGGCTGTTTACGAGAACAATACAAGGGGCCTTTCGAATCAAACAAATGTGTCCCTCTCTTTCATATCCTTCGAGAGGTTTCACATAAAATATTGTTTCATCAATATAATTATATACAAAGAATATTTTAACATCGAATGTTTTAATTTTGAAGTTCTTGCTACAGGACTAAATGTTTTCTGATAGTTAACTTCATACTCTTGCTTGAATCTTCTTACAACAAGCCTTGCCCTTTGTCTTTCGTTATTTTTTGTTTTTTTTTTTACTCTGAGCATCCATTTGCTGGACAATATTTTTCTCCTTAGATTAATCTACAAACCTCCATGTTTTATTTTTGTTCAACAAAGATTATTTCTCATAATGACATCTTACATTTCTTTTCAAAGCCTGTTGGTAATTCAGCACTACATAGTCGTCATATTGTTGCTATTTTTCTTCTCTATCCCGGCTATCTCCTGAGATATAATCATCAAACTTCTGATCCTCCTTCTTCTGTATCGTTAATATTGCCCTTTACTACATCTCAATGAATTCTCTCTTCCTCATCATTTGTGTTTTTATCTTCGATGATGGGATCTTTTTCCAAATTTTCTCCTTGTCAACATTTTGTTTGACATTCTTTTCCAGAGATTTAGGGTCTGGATTCTCAAATATGATGTCACAGGAGAGTATAACTTAACGCCTAACTGAATCCCATATACAGTAGCCATTTGGGAAATAACCCACTAAAACATACTTCTCAGAATGATTTATAGTGTTTTTTTGGACACAGCATCCTGTAAGCCTGACAAATTTTGTTTGTTTTTTCCCTGTCCATTTTTCCACTAATGTCAAGTCGATAGTATAATTTGGGATTCTGTTCAATAAATAAGCAGAAGTCTGGACAGCTTCTCCCTAAAGCTCTTTTCTTCAGAATTAAATATTAAAGCTCTTGCTTTCACCATAAGATCGTGGTTGACTCTTTCAGTTTTCCTGTTAAGGTGAGGGCTGAGCTAATTGTGAAGTCTAATACAGTACTTCTATGCTTGCATCCTAGTTATTACATCTTATTTTGTAAACTTACATGTTCATTAATGCTTCAACTACTGAAACATATTCTTTCAAGACTTGCTTCAGCTCACCCTTACTTTTTAATAGGGGAACCATACAGAAGTGAGTATAATCGTCAAGGAACATAAGAATATATTCTAGGGATGAGCCCTCGAATCTTCGAATCCATCAAATCCTTAAGGATATTTGAGAAAATTTCAGAATAAAGAGTAAAGTCCTTATTTTATTTTTTCTTCTATTTTTCAAATTAAATTTGTTTTAGAGCTATAATACTGCTTATTGGTGGTTCAGAACCAAGCAATTTGTTTTATAGCTCTAATACTGCTTATTAGTGGTTCAGAACCAAGCCATTTGTTTTATAGTTCTAATACTGCTTATTGGTGGTTCAGAACCAATTATAATTATAGGGTGAACTTAACAACCAGGCCCCAGAACAGTAATTTAACACTAAACTGAATATATGACTGCTATAATAAATAGATTATAAAAATAAATCAAATAATTTTAACATTTATTTATTCTTTTAATTCGACACCATAGCTTAGTCTGTAGCATGTCTGCCTATTGAGCTAAGAGTCCCAGGTTCATTTCTCGGCATGGCCAAAAATTTTATCATTGGGGAAAATGGTTTTACCCTTTCACAGTGATGAAATAACAGCCGAGGAATGGATGTTGTGCCTGTCCTAGTCTTAAGTTAGAGTATAAGACTTGACACTACAACAAGCCTAGAAAGCCAGTAGTGAAAAAAATATGGCTTTAATAAAAAGTTGACCCAGACCACAGGCTGGAAACAATAATTGATGCAAAAAAAAACTAAAATTTAATACTATTTGTAGTTTATTATTATTCTCTTAAGCTCATAATTTTTTCCAAGCCTCAAAGGTAAATAGGAGATTTGGATTTGTAAAAAAATGTACCTGACCCGACTATTATACATTCCTTCCCATCCCACGTTTTAGGTTAATCTGGCCACACAGATCTCTGTGGACAATTTGTAGGAGTCTTGTGGCTTTTTGTCTCTTAGTTTTAATCAGGCCACACAGATCTCTGTGTACAATTTGTAGGAGTCTTGTGGCTTTTTGTCTCTTAGTTTTAATCAGGCCACACAGATCTCTGTGGACAATTTGTAGGAGTCTTGTGGCTTTTTGTCTCTTAGTTTTAATCAGGCCACACAGATCTCTGTGTACAATTGTAGGAGTCTTGTGGCTTTTTGTCTCTTAGTTTTAATCAGGCCACACAGATCTCTGTGGACAGTTTGTAGGAGTCTTGTGGCTTTTTGTCTCTTAGTTTTAATCAGGCCACACAGATCTCTGTGTACAATTTGTAGGAGTCTTGTGGCTTTTTGTCTCTTAGTTTTAATCAGGCCACACAGATCTCTGTGGACAATTTGTAGGAGTCTTGTGGCTTTTTGTCTCTTAGTTTTAATCAGGCCACACAGATCTCTGTGGACATTTTGTAGGAGTCTTGTGGCTTTTTGTCTCTTAGTTTTAATCAGGCCACACAGATCTCTGTGGACAGTTTGTAGGAGTCTTGTGGCTTTTTGTCTCTTAGTTTTAATCAGGCCACACAGATCTCTGTGGACAATTTGTAGGAGTCTTGTGGCTTTTTGTCTATTAGTTTTAATCAGGCCACACAGATCTCTGTGGACATTTTGTAGGAGTCTTGTGGCTTTTTGTCTCTTAGTTTTAATCAGGCCACACAGATCTCTGTGGACAGTTTGTAGGAGTCTTGTGGCTTTTTGTTTCAAAGGGAAGCTTGGTCTGTCTTGTTTCCAGACAAATTTCACAAATAGAATTTAGTTTATCAGTGTAATTGGCCTTAATATTACATCCACCTACTAATGAAGAAAGTTTTTTAGGTTTTTAAATCTCAAGTGCTCTATCTTACAATGCAACTCGAATGGACCTTTGCTTTCACTTACTGTTAAAGCCTGCAGGGGTTCTTGCTGATTAAGTTGTATTTGATATAGACCATTGCTTTATTTAGTACCAATTTAATTAAATTGATTCCAAATTAAATTTTCACTCAGCTCGGGTACATAAGACTTCATTTAACACACAGTTTTGACTTACAATAGATACTACTCCAAAAGCTTACTCAGACGCGTCTCTTTTTGCAACTGATTTTTCACTTTTCTTCTCAACCATATGAGATGACAAACCTGAGACAATAACTTCCAGATAAATAAATATTATTATCATCATCATCAAAACCTTTATTTCCTGCATGGTCAGCAAAAGTGAGTGAGAAAAGATTTTTTTGACCACTGTTTTTATTTCTAAAAAAAAGTCTTCCTCAAGGTAGTTTTCTTTTTTACAAATAATGTAAGACAAAATTTTACTTTTTACCTTGTCTCTATCACACGAGTTAGCTAAATGATGCAGGCTGTTACACTTGAAGCAACTTCTTACAGTAAAAGAATTACTTCCTTTTAGAGTAGAATTGTGCAATATAAGAATAACTTTGACAAATAAAGCATTTCTTTTCTGCTTATCTGAATGCAACAGCCCTTTCAGACAACTCATTTGAATTCCTTCAACTTGTTTTCTTTAGACATCAACGTGCTGTAAGGCTAGTCAGTGATTTGCTCCACAACAGATGTTCACTCCCAAGCAGTACCAAAATTACTATATTGATCTGGCAACATAGAGAGAATTTTATAATTATATGATCATATTATCATTAATATTTTAATTCACTGACTTTAATCTAAAAGCTAAATTCTCCAAGTTAGAAGAGCAATGTCAGTACCTTTGCCATCATTATAATAAAACAAACTGGTGTAAACCTGACCCAGACTATAGACTGGAAACAGTGATGAATGTAAAAAAAAAACTGTTGGCAAACCTAACATTTTTGTTGCTCTCTGTCCTACCAAATAACACTCTTAGGCTGTAGCATAATTTATAACATGCGTTATAGCTTTTTTTTTATCAATGCTTGTAATAATAGCTTTCTGAGTATTTGTGTTCTTTTTAATCTTTGATGATTTTGCCCCCTCTGCAATTACATCTTTCAATTTTATTCTTCTATTCACAATATCATAAAGATCATTTTTTGCCTTAAATAAAACAGTTAATTGGAATTTCCATACCTGAAAGCTGTCGTTTTCAATTAGTTTCTCAATCTGAGAACTTCATTGTTATTGTCCATTTTACTCATTTGAAAACTTCACTGCAACACGCACCAGTTTTTACGGTTTTCTTATGAACACAGTTTCCTGGGCCCCATAAACTTTTGGTTTTTAAGAACTATAAAAACACATTTCAATTAAATATGTATTTAAAGGAAAAATTCAAATAAGAAGGTTAACAACAGTTTTAAGTTTCTTGCTCAATGATAAGCCACATAGAGAGAAAAATTCCTTTTGTTTTCCTTCTCCTGTCCAAGGCACAATATTTTTGAATTCTCCCCCTTCCCCTTGACTCAATATGAAAAATAGTTTGGTGTTCCACACCAGTTTGTTTTAAGTCTTTATTTTTGACTATCTAAGTTAGTTGCTCATTGTTGCAGGTATGGATCAAATGAAACTTGCCATGTTTTTATCAGGACTGGTAATGTTTTGTTTAGCCCCTAGATTGAGCAGGAATGCTTTGTTCTTTTATCTATGTGGGATCATTGTTGGAATCTCCACATCTCTACTACTGTTGTTCTATCTTGTCCACAAGATGCTGCCCAAGGTAAGTCACCACATATCCATAATATGTTCAGGAACCCAATATTTCCACAGAACATAAAAATATTCAACCCAAAAACCATGGAACACAAATAAAACATTTGAGCACTTTATGTATACCAGAGGGATTAAGGATTGTAACAAGAATGTTTGGAAAATTCAAATTCAAACATATTTTTGATCATACAATTAGTTACATAGGCCTTCCTTTTACAAAATTAAATTGTCTCCTAGAAACTGCAACCTTACTATTTCCTTGTGAAGTCTGTCAATGACCGGTGACATCTTGTAGACCTTCAAGCAAACAAGAACTAGAAGAAAACTGGGTAAAGTGGTATTTTCCTTCATTGAAATATTTGTCCAAGGATTCCTTTAGAAGACATGAAGCTAATGGACAAATGTGCCATTCCAAGAGATGAAAACTTGAAACTTCATGGAAAAGAGTGTCCTACTTAATGATGTTGTTGTGTAATAAGGTGTTGCCTATCACTGATCCAATTGATTCACACACTACCTCAGTGTATATTTTCATACAATTCTCCAGGACATAAATGGTGTCAAGAATATGATGAAACACATTTTCATTAGTGAATTCTTTCTCTAATTATAGCATTATCATAAATGAGTAAGTTTGGGTTAACTTCCTTAGACTGAAGGTGTTTGAAAGATTTTATTTCAAGTTTTTAAACTAAGAATCTACTACATCGGTAGTTAATGCATATCCACAATTTTTTACTAACTCAGGTTGTTAATGTTTGTATGACTCTTGAATTTCTGCTCTAAAACTTAATCGAAACTGAAATACTCATTCATTACTTGCTGCTGAAACATAGGCACACATTTTTTACAATTGGAGGCTCTGTTATCTAGTTCTAGTGTCCCCAATAACATTTTACACCAGGGTTCAAACTATCTCCTCAACTTTGTGAAGTTACATACATCTGTGTACTCACTGTATCTACCAACTCCACACCTCTTCAGCAAGGGACTGGTCATCTAGTTGAAGATTCTGTCTTATTACCCATTGGGGTTATACGCTGATTCTTCAGAAGATCATCTTGATTGTTGTTCGTCTTAATTTACCAACAAGCAGTCCTGATAAATGTTGTTTTTCAGAAATCCATTTCCTTATTGAGGGATGAGAATTTTTCTCCAGATATTTTTCCACTCTTGACTAACTCTCTCAATCATTTCAAGCAGTTGAAAAATAAAACTTGGCTTTGAAAAGTTTCTCAATTCCAATAAAAAGTATTTAGCATTGGTATTCTTGCCCTGTCATCTACTCCTGGTGCTCTTCTTTTGTAGATCAATAAAAATAACTTGAAATTTCTCTAAAATGTTTAAACTCTTAGTCACTTTGAACAAAACGAGTGTCCTGGAATGATTTTGGATTTAAAGCTAATGCAAAGCAGTTCTTCATGTCCAATACCCCACTTATAATTTTTCATTAGCTTACCTATAACTTGAACTTGATTACAAATCCAATGAGCTATGTCCTACATAGGAAGCAAAAAATCATGATTTACCACATGGTGAAATGTGAGTCACAATACAAGTCTATGCAACTTTGTAACAAGAGAGAGATGGTTAGTTACTTTCCTATTCATGGTAAAAAAACATGCCTTTTTAAGTTGGAAATTCTCTGGAGTATTAAGCTCAGCACCATTTAAGCAGCGTAAACTTTATAAACATTTGATAAATGTGACTCCCTTACCATCTCTTACTGCACTGTTGGCAGCTCTGGCAACACAAACTTCCACGATTTCATGTTCCTTTTTACTGTACATTGTTTTTCCATCGAGTCAGAGAAATTAACACACCGTTGATGTGCTTTTGACTGTAAATGATCAATAAGGGGAGTCTTAAATTTCAAGACTCAGTACTTTAAGTATGTTGTAGCAACTGCTCTTCACTCAAAAGATAAAAAATACCAAAAGTTCCAGTTTTAAGAATATCAACTTCCTTAGGGATGTTTTTGAAACATTTGTAAATTTAAGTATAGAGAGATCAATATAATATTTAAAAATCATAAATATTTTATAGTAAAATTATTGTAAAAGTTGTCAATTATTACTCTTTCAATAAACTTGTAAATACACATGCAACAATACAATTATAGTTTAAGATCATAATGGATGATGCTCATAAAACATTTAGCTTAACAACACATTAAATATGTGAGATATAATAAACAATTAAAAATATTCAGGCTCATAACATGATAATGTTGATTCTTTATGTTATTTTCATTTTAATATTTCAATATTATCTTTTACCTTTGGATATTTGATAATTAAGTAGATAAAATCTGTTAGATACTCTTGTTATAAAGTTTGTTATTATAATAAGATTAATAAATTAAGTTGAATGATAAAAGTTGACAAGTTTTATAGACAGAATTAATAAAAAGTTAATATCACAAATTTATGATTCCTCAGTTTTTAATTCCCTTTCTCCTTATGTCAAAAAGCTGCCTCAGTGGCCAATAAGTGATGACTAGTTTTGATGTCTTCTGGTCTAATATTGATTAGGAATGTGGGTTCCTCACTTCGTGGAGGTGAAAGAATGCTTTTAAAAAAGAAAATTATAACTGCATTGTTTCATGTATATTTCCAAGTTTATTGAACATGTCATAATATAATCTTGAATGACAACATTTACAATCATTATACTATGGCATTAATTGATTCTCAACTATTCTTAGGGATGGTTTTGTAGTTTTCTATTCATGAAGAACATTACACTATTGTTGCAGACACAACATATGTTGACAAATGTCTGGAACAGACTTGCTAGCTCTGATTTATTTAATTTTTGCTTAAAATTCCTGGCTTTCCCATAAAAAATATAAATACTAGGACTAGTTAAGCCTATAACTCATGTTTTCTGCTAAACTCAGAATTTAAATTTATATTACTAGCCCTATGTTTGTTTGGTTTTGTCAACTTGTAAGAATGGATAGCTAATGCATTACATATTCGTTCTGCTATAAAAAGTACAAAAACACTGACCTTAACTCGCATCCACTACAATTCCACCTTATCTCACTCAAATAATGGTTCATGGATACACAATTACAACATGCATGTCACGAGTTTTAATAAATTAAATAGGCAGCGGCCGCATAGTCCAAGGAATCACTTTTGCAATGGACTAGACTGCCAAGACAGGGCGGTCGGGTTTGAATCTCAGTCGGGTCTATTGAGGGTTGCTTTTAAAGAGCCACAAAGCATTCTGGCACTTAAAAATGCCCTACAACTAAATTCATGTTGTGGCTGTTAAAGAAAATGACCTACATCTTTCATCTGGTTCCACAACACATTTGTACCTTCAGTAATATATTGTTTTAAAATAAAAACCTTACATTGAAAGTATTACTGTTTTCATATATTTGTCCTGATCACCAACCTGCTGACAGTCTCATATCCAAAGATGGAAATATTAGTGTTGTATATTTACCAGCATTAATTCAGCTCCTTGATTCAGGAATAATTTATAGTTTAAGACAAACGACAGACAAGAGCTTCCTTTTATCTTTGCTGTCACCAGATTATATTCCTTCAAATCTGAAAACGTTAAAAGAAGTTGTATACATAATTGATCCTCTTAGAATATGTATTTTGAAGGATTCTATTTTAAATTGTAGGGGAAAAGGTTGTTTTCTAAGATAGGCCAATGGATAGATTAAAAATTAATGATGAGCAAAACAGAGGACTTTACAACTCGGAACTTACAGAAGATATTATTTATCAATGGGTTGACATAGATAAATAAGAATTGGTGTGTCACATATTGACAGACAATGAAAGTATTATCAACGAGAAGTGATGTAGAAATGAATTATAAATGGTGCCAGTCAATGCTTTAACAAATCAGGAAGCACTACAAGACTAAGAGCCTGTGAAAGTATGTTTAGAGGCACAGTAGGATGTTCAGGAAGTAAAGATTATGCATTTATTTCCCCTAACAAATTTGGGCTTTGAAAAAATACTCTCCACCATAAACAATAAAAAATACTGACTTTTTATAGAAGTGATTAAATAAATTGTTGAATATTTGCATGGTGATTTATTATATAGAATTTTTCAAAAAGTGTGTTTGTATGTACTAAACTTAGTAAATTTGTTTCATCATTCAGTTGACCTGTAACCTGCTTGTGTTTGCGGTTGCTATTTTATTATGCGCGATAGTGTCATATTAGAAGAGTTTATAGTCTATTAGATAATCACTTTATTAATTATAAAATGATTGAGTCATCACCTAGGTGCAGGTGCCCCCTTACAGGTCAGATCCCTTTCTACTTTATAACCAAGGAGCAGTGTATTCATTCTGCTTCATTTGTAGATATAATAGCTTGTTTCTTTGATTGACAGAGTCGGCTGCTATATGGACTTGCTCTTGGTTGTTCGACTCTTGGAATCTTTGTGTTCCATTCTCTATGGCAGTATGTGCACAGCATTATCTTTGAATATAGCAATCAGGTGTTGACATACATCTTGGTGACGGGACTTGTCAGTTTTGTCATGTGCTATCGAATGGGGCCACCCACTGACCCACGTTCAGGAACATAATTAAGTGGACCATACAGGTAATAGGAATCTAGAAAGAAGTCACTTTTGTTTACTTTATATTACAATGTGAGACAAATCTACTAAAAAGAATATCATGTATCCATAGTATTTGAAAAATGAAATTTCAAATATGTTTACAATAAGTTTCAAAATATTAAGGGATTTAGTATTTGTATTGTAAAAATATTAGTTTTATCTTTAACTCACACAACTCTGCAAAGAGTACAAACATATTTGTCTTATTAATTATTTTAAGAATTTAATATAAAACGATAAAAATTATACAGACTTGTGCTTAAAATAATGGGAAATGCATTTTTTTTTCAGAATACTTTGAAAAGTCAGTGGTTTCAAAACTTAAAAAGTATTATCGACATTGTATTTAGAGATTGTTTGACTCCTTATCCTTGAGACAACATATCCTCAGGGAGATTCGAAAAAATTATAGATTTAAGGTTTTTTAAAAATAAAAAACAATAGAATTTTGGATTGGAACATATTTGGGACCTTTAATATTGCTTACAGTTTATTTAGTCTAGCTTAGGACAAACTTAACCAGTTCCCAAACCATTAATTTCTCACATAATTGACCTCAAGGAATACATTATAACTAGAGACCTGTAAAAGGTGAGGTTATTTTTAGGGGAAAAGTGTTATTTTTTCAAAAAAGCAATTATATTATAAGTTGAAAGCGATGGTATTATTTATATAAATAAGAGTCGAATTAGTATCCATTGAAAAACAATTAGGATAAAACTATGTATTTAACTATTTATTAAGATATTCAGAAAAGACCCAATATAAATACACACAAAACATTTCATACTTAGTAATATCAAACTCGATATTTCAATATCTTTACCTTCGAGTTTTACAAATAGCAATATAGAAATAATCGATCATCAACTTATGTTTAGACCAAACAACAATAACACCGAAACATTTAATCCTAAAAGACTAAACTACTATCAAATAAGGAGAAGGAAATAAAAACTAGTAAAATATAATGATATAATTTGGCCAAAAATTGCCGCATTTATCAAGGTCCATATATATATGAATGTCGTTGCTTGGACCTAGCGTGAAATCTTTTAAACGCTAAAAACAAAGACTTAAATCTATTGAATTTTAAATATCGTAATGTGTAAAAGTATAAATTGTGATTTTCAATGTTAACCTCAGAGAAAAAGCCCAAATATCCTGAAAACACTAATTTTTCTGTGATCCATTTTATATCTATAAAATAGGGAAAAAAACTGATACTATCCATGTGAATTGAAGCCCTGGCATAGCACTATCGCCAGTGTTATTGGGTTAACAATTATATTGCATGACTTAGTATTTGCCAAATTACAAAGAAATTGTATTTATTTAGAAAAAAAGCTTGGATTTGTTTTATTCCTGTGAAAACAGTAGAATTTGTGTAAAAATTCGCATTATAGCAAATGCAAATTTTGCATGTCCATAATTATAACTAAATATGTTAATATATAACTACAATAGCTTTTTTTTTACTATAATATTTATATTTTATCCTATGATAATAATTTTTTCAAGATTTGAACTTGAATTTGAGATTTTGGATGGAATGAATATTTTAATATGTAAAATATTGTATTCAACCCTATTTTAGTTTAATGTGAATTCACATTCATTTCAATAGTAAATCAATTCCTTGGAAATAAAAACATTTTTCCCATGTACTTGAGCCAAATTTTCATAATAACACTTCTCTAGAATCTTTTAACACCGAGATATATTTGTCCCATAAAACTTCACTCAAAGCACAAATAAAAGTAAAAACAATAAAATAAATCTAAACACATTTCAATATTTTTGATGCATTTATGGCATCTTCCTCAGGAAGTTCCCTAAGTTTACTTTATTTGTGCCTCATTTTTTACCATTCTATTATATTTATTTAACTACATATTATAGTTTGAGTAATGCACTTTATTTCATAAATTTTAAACAAAAATTTTAAAAAAACGTCCTAAACTTGACTTCACATTGTAGTTCTGACAGTTATATTGTTCCAAGAAAACATTAATTTCAAACTCTTTTAGTTTATATTAGTCAAACAAAATCACAACTATTAAATTAAATCAACAAGTGGATCATATTATAAGTGTTCTAACACCCCCTTTTTTTATTTTTTTTTAAAAAACCTCTTTAGTTTTATTGATTGCTACTAGGCTATTTGTTATATAAATTGTCATGAGTGAGTCTGAAAATGTCTGTTATATAATTAAAATAGTAAATGACAGGGAAGGAGAGTTGGGTTAAGCCTGGTTAGAAATAAAAAAGTTTGCTCATCATTTCTCCACTCTCTCATCAATCATACAACTTCTGATCATTTTCACAGATATATTTTATTGCACAATTTTAGAATTATTTCTCTTTACTCTTTATAAATATTAAAAAACAGGCAGTTAATTCTCTCTGGGTTGTTCTATTAAGATTACTGATCAGAGGATGGAAGTTTGAAGAGAGAAGTTTGCTTGGCTTCAATCAAGTCTCAACCTCCCTCTCCTTCCTCCCAGGCTAACACTTACCTTACATTTGTTTTTGTTTAAAAATGAGCTGGCCCAATGGCTAAATAATTTTATAATAAAGGAAATTGATAAACTAAAGAAAAAGGCCTATATAAATAATAACCATAGCCAAGAAATTTATCTTTACTCCCAAAAACAGTTGGCACAATGTGTTTTCTAACAGTTCTTCTTTAAATTCAAAATGGAGTAATCCAGTGTTTGTGTTATATGTACTCTGTTTTTTCTTCTTTGTGTTTGATAAAGGCAACAATGCCGAAATATTATTTATTTGTGTGTGTGTGTGTGTGTGTGTGTGTGTGTGTGTGTGTGTGTTGTGCGCGCACGTGCACGCGTGTGCTATAGAAGACAAAAGAAAGGAACAACATGTCACCTTTGTGCATTGCATTCTTCCCACATGTTTCCTCTTTCCCTAGGTGGGCTTTCTTCATCAAATTTACTCTTAGTAGTTTATTTTCCCTTTTTCTTTAGTTTTATCAACTTACTTTATTATAAAATACTTATCTTACATTATTACCCTACATTGTTTTCATAGCATCCGGCTAGGCACATAAATCATGTGACGCTCTATAGGGGTCAGAATATTTCAGCCGAGGCTCACTAGCTTGGGTAGTGCAATCGAGTACAAACTTTGCAGATGCTGGTTTTACATAATATTTTGCAATTGAAACCTAATGGCTTAAAGGTGCAGTGGAAGAGGCCACGAGAAAAGGTAGGTATTTTTGCAGTTTTTATAGCAAAACTTTTTTTTGGACGCAAATAAATAAACTATTGCTCCAGTAGAAACATGAAGTTTAATGTTCCTTACATGGTGATATCAACAGTTGTTGAATATCTGTCTGGAATGTCATGAAAACTTTGTATCTTCATTTAAAAAGTTTGTCATCTAATGTCACTATCCCCATGTCAGATATTCAACAAATGTTGAAGTCACCATGGGAAGAAAATTAAGATCTATGTTTCTACTGGAGAAATATTTGATTTATTTCAGTTATAAAAATATGTTGCTATTAAAACTACAAAAACAATCAATCATCTTTTCTCATTTTCCCTTCCACCCGACCTTAATTACTATAAATAGAAAAGGGGCAGAAAATGTAATCCTTGCAGTTTTATTAGAGTTTTCACAAGTACCCTGGTGGAAAAATCTTGTTTTCCTGAGACCACTAAAAAAGTTTGGACCTTCCTCAATAGGAAGGTGACTGAAAATTCAAAGAAATTGTAAAAAACAAAGTACTGTAACGTCCCTGTCCTACTTCTGACAAAACTGTGTAAGGCTACTAGTTTTATCTGGGTACCCGGTAGCCAACCCTACTACAGCCCTATCGTGGCACCGTAGGGACTTACATGGTTAGGATGGACCCCGAGCGGTTGGGTTTGGAATGGATGGTTCATGGTGAGTGAGACTCGCAAGTTAGTCCAATAAGATATATTTATTAATCTATTCAAATGCTAAACTACTACATGGTTAACTGGTTAGATCTCCCATGACAAGGGAGCAGGCACGATAACGGTCTCGCAACCTCCCTGTAGACCCACGATCGACCCTCCCGCGGGGTGAACCACCAGATCACATTTTATATTGTCATTACGCAGTCGTGCTCGATACCGAGCCACATGGACTCAGCATGGCATCCAACATTCGACAGCCCTGTCTTATTCTCACACACAAACTTGCTGATCTCTATCTTCTACCAGCCAGGAAGGTCAATCGGTCGCACCATGCTGCTCGTCAACAGGATGCAATATCTGAGTTATATGCTATTCTCGGCAAGATGGTAACTCAACACTCTTGACTTCCAAGGAAATGTACAAGCATAGGTTAACATCTTGCCAAAATAAACCTTAAAATAATTATGCTCTTACAGTACTGACGTTTACAAACACTAATTGAGACAAATATTTTGCCTGTATCTCTGTGTCATTATGAATACAAACTTGTGTATTAGCTATAGTTATTGGTATATTTAAATTAGGTTTATTTTTGGCTCCACCCTACCTACATCTTATCAAGCTGGAGAAAAATAACATTTCTGAAAAAGGGTTTCATTTCTCTTTGAGTTTTGAGAGTTGATTCTTTCCTGGTTCATTTCTTTTAAATAAATAATATTTATTTAAGTATAGTTGGACATTAAAAAAAATCCTTTCACAGGCTTTAAATTGTCCCTGTTTTGAAACATTACAGTACCATTCACTAATAGTATTATTACGGACAAAACTTGTCCCACACAAGGAGCCAAGAAGATGGAGAGGTTTGATGTAGCCTCAATGAAAACAATAAAAAAACTTTTTTTTTCAAAAAGCTCATATCTAACTTTTTCTTTACTGTATTGACTCGAAAATAAAATGCACTATTTTCTCATAGAGAACCTTTATAAAACCATATTGTGGCCTATAATAGTACCCTTAGGTAACACATAGCAAATGCTATAATTTAGAGGACTACGTGTAGTTATATCAATATACATCCAAATAGTTTATAATCTCTACGACAGATGGTGCTCTTTAATGCTTCCAAAAAGTTTTCAGTAACATATGAACCTAGTCTCTTATAGTAAAATTAGTAAAAATATAGCTTCAAGCTAAAACAGCTGATAAAATGAAAAAGTAAAACCTTCTATAGGTGTAATTACTACTTTTCACACATGGTTCTAATGACTTTGTTGCAGTTCATTGGCTATGTGAATAAATACTTTAATTATTTACTTTTTTTGTTATAAAAATATTACTATTAATTTTCAACTTTATTTTACATACTATACAGTATAATGTGAAAAAACAATGGGCACACTTGTATCTAGGACTTGAGAAAAGGCATATATTTTAATAGCCTACTTACCTCACTTTTGAAGTTAGAATGAAATTGCTGTATTAATAAGTAACAAGAATAATATACACTTTTATAATAAAGAGATGGATAAATAACTCACTATCTCTCAATTATTAAAACTTAGTTACAACAATAAATGTAAAATCTTAGTAATAACTAATAGGTCATGTAAGTGAACATGAGCGCAGGTAAAGGATTCATTTTTAGACTTAAATATTTTTTTCCTCTTAAAGTTATTGTAATTTAATGGTACGACCTATATTCGGGGGTGGCTTATTTTTGGGTCAATGCAGTAGTATCATTACCTTTTCGGGCTATACATGTCTATACTAATTACACTAGTGTGTTAGGAATAAGTAATGTTGAATTTAGATTAAGTGTAATGGCATTTGCATTAATGGAGACGTTAGGCCAGTGTTCAACAAACTTGTATTGCGGGGGCGAATTATGTGTGCCTTAAGGCTACAATCCTGAATGGCAGCTGTGCATTGTGCACATTTCTTACTTATATTTTAAATACATCTGAAGTCAAAAGTTTTTTTGCAAAGCTAGAGTTACACTTCTAACTGACTAATGATTGCACAAAAATTTTCCTAATGTCAAAGAAGCGGGCACAGAAAAAGAACTTAAACCTTTGATAGTGGAACGTTATAAGTTAATTCAGGAAAATACTAGTCTACTTTACTAAATGACAAATTACCAGGAAATTAGAGTGGCTTTATCGACAGTTTCGCCAAACTTAAGCCGTCTTTGTTCTTCTAAACAATTGACTGAAACAGAAGTACTTCAGTATGTGTTACCAATAAAGGTGGTCGAGCACCCAAAATTGTGGGCAGTAAATCGAGCATCTAAAAATCCCAAAATGTCAGGCGAGTATTTTTTATGCCCGTATTTCGATTGAGAATCTCAAGCATTTGGTAAATATATAATACCATGTTAGCACTAATCTCTGATTCAAACTTTGAAAAAATTAGGTTTTAACTGATATTCATAGTTGAATTATTTCAACTCAACTAATACTAAACCAAGGTAAATATTACTTTTTATTAATTTGTAAATTATTATGTTTGCTTTTAACAAAACTAGAATGTTTCTCACAGGTTACAAGTCTACAACATAGTGAAATCAAGTTTCTTATGATTTAAATTTCTCTGTAAATGCCAACAACATAACAAATTCAACATTTCCACATTGAGATTTTTAGGCCTATGCTTGCGAAAACTTAATTTAAATTAGTTTTCTCTACAGTTATTTAATTTATTATTACCAGCCAGATTTGTTAGGAACAGAACTTTCACACAGCAAAGATAAATCTGCTCTAGTATTAATTATAAATTCTTGAGCATAAACTAATCATTTTAATTATTTTTAATCAAATGTGACGATTTTAACTTTTAATTTGAAATTTATTAGGCCTGTAACAAAGTTGTTTTTATATTATATTTTAAATTAGACTGTTAAACTTATAATTTGAAATGTTATAGGCCTGTGACAAAGTTGTTTGCAAAATGAAATGCCCGCCCAAATCTGCCCGTACCCGAGTTTCATTTTGTAATGCCCACCCGATACAAATATTTGCTGCCCGACCACCCCTAGTTACTAACAAAATAAAGTATTATTATTAGTAATAATTTTCTTAATTTGATAACAGAGAATCAAGTTCTATACAGTGTATGGTATACATTCTAAGCAAGGGAGACAAGAGGTATTTATAGTTTTGTCAAGAAAAAAACAAACACAGAAGAAATCTGTATAGATGAGATATATGTTTAAATGTATCTCTTTATCTGTAAAGGCACTGATAATTATATATACACCAGCCCTGGCTAATGTTCTGACCCTGTACATGTGTTGCAGAGTATTAGGAGGAGTTTATTGATATGATGGCCAACATTATGGCAATAAATATAATGGGTTAGAAATGTATGACAACTATGGAAACACTGAATTAATTTAATGAGGGAGAGTTAGGTTAGGTCTAGTTGGAAAACAAATAAACTTCTCTTAATTTATACCTACACACTTCATCAAAAATATATTTTATAATATCTCTTAAACTCATGTGCAACTGTGAAAGTGATAAAAGTTGTAAGTATTAAGAGTGTGAAGAAACGAATAAATAAGTTTATATGTTCCTATCCAGGCCTAACCTAACTATCCTATTACACTACTTGATATTGTTTCCACATGTCATGCGAAACTATGGAAAGTCATACATCCAGACACTCCTCTTTAAATGTCAATAACTTTTTTTCTAATTTGTGTTTGGTAATTTCAGGCTTTGAGCTTGGCGTTGATATTTTACTCCAGTTTCTTCAAAGAGCTAGTGTCAGCCATTATGATCCTTACTGCAGTCCTTCACTACTTTCCTCCAGGCCTGTCAGAGAAAGCCATATCTTACTGGTAAGAACAGGTTTACTTCCTATCACTTGAACTATATTTAGCTCTAGCTCACTTTATTTTATATTTAATGCATGAATAGCATTTGTTTATGAACCAGATAGCAAATGTCCAACAAATATTGAAGAGTATAAATTAAATAATAATTGTATTCCTCATCTGAAGGAATGTATGTATGTTAATTTTTAGATGGATTTCTAAAATTTAGTTGTTGGCAACTAATACATAATAGTACATAGTAAGTACATAACAAGTGTATGCCCCACAAGTGGGGTACCCAGCAGAAGAAGTAGACTAGTTGGAGGAAGATTTATAAAGACATATGGGAAACAAGTATCAGGTAGTAATGAAAAGAGAGAGGAGGTTTTGAGACGGTGTTAGGAAAAGAATGATGGGGAAAGAGAAACAAGGAAGGTAGAAGGATGTTGGAGTTATGTGCAAGAAATAAAATGAAAGTGGCAAACAGCTGGTATAAGAAGGAAAGAGAAAGCCATCACTAGATACAGTTGGTATGGGAATAAAAAGTCGGTGATAGACTACTTTTTCAGGGATGAAGAAATGAAAAGGCAGACCTTAAATACCAAGGTAATACCAAGTGTGGCCTTAGATAGTGACCACAGTTGTTGGTCGCGTAACATAAAGGGATGAAATGTAGGAGAAAGGTGCTAAGTCAAGAAAGAAGAATAAGGGTGTGGAGGTTAAAAAATGAAGAGGAAAAAGAGCTGTACCTAAGAAAAGCAAGAAGTTTAATACCCAAGGATGAGAGCCAAGTGTAGAGGTTGAATGAGAAAGGTTTAAGAACAGTTTGGTGGGAGCTCAGAGGAGGAATGTGGGAGAACAAGTAATAAGAGGATAATGGAAGAGAACCCTGGTGGAACGAAAGGTTGAAGGAAGCGGTGGAGGAGAAGAATAAAGCATTCAGAAGGAGTTTTAAGAATAGCAATGAAGAAACAAAGGAAGAATACAGAGATAAGAAGAAAAGAGCAAAGCAAGTGGTACGAGGAGCTAGGAAGGATTGGTTGCAAAAATGGACAGAAATGCTGGAACGGGATGTGGAAGGAAGTAAGAAGGTGTTATATAGCCATGTAAGAAACATGATGAAGAAAAGACGAGAAGTTAGAATGATAGATGAAGAAGTAAGAACATTGAAGACAGGAGAGGAAGAACAGGAACTATGGATGAGATATTTTGAGAAGATGTTCAACCTGGAAGAGGAAAGGGATGAGACTGAAACAGAAGAGCATGAAGAAATAGCAGAAAGAGAGGAAAGAGGTCCCACATGGAAAGAGTTAGAGTGGGATAACGCTGATGTACCACTTTACAAAAAAAATATGAGAAGCTACTGGAAAATAAAATAAGAAATTAAATGAAAGGAGGGTGGAGAGAGGAACAGCACAGATTTAGGGAACAAAGGTCTACAATAGATTTAATATTTGCCAGCTGATTGAAATAAGATTTTAGAATGGGAAAGATTTGGTAATGGTATTTATGGGTGTGAAGAAGACATCTGATAGCTTTTTACATTTTATTTCTATCTACACTATGGCGGAGGTCGAAAGTGAAATCATGAGTTATAATGAGAGTGAAAAACATGTATGAGGATAACAGGAGTTGTGTTAAGATAAGATTGGGAGGACGAAGTGGTTCCAAATTTAAAAAGTAGTGAAGCAGGTGAGTGCTCTTGGACCATTACTATTTGTAATGGTTATGGAAATTGTCAAATATATAGTGGTAGGAAAACTCTGGGAGGAAAGAACGAAGGCCATGATGTTTGCTGATTACTTGATCATATGGGGGAGAAGGAAGAGGAAGTACAGGAACAAATACAAGGATGGAATGAGGAAGTGAAAGAATGTGGAATGTAAGGGCTGAGGAAAAGTGCAAAATTTAAAATACCTTGGAAACATGATTGAAACGAAAGGTGGAAGTAAAGAGGATGTAATGAGTATAGGACAGCAGGGGAGTTGTTCTATGTGTGTGTAAAAGACGTAGATATACTAGGAACGGGGAGGCCAGGGGAATGAAATTTGTGTGGAGCATGTTAGCTGTCACGAGGAGAAACAAGATAAAGGAAGTTATCCAGGAACCAGTGGTGGGGGTATAGGGAGTACATGAGATAGAAGAAACCAAGTTATGAACCTAACATAAATATTGGGTGTAAACAAATACAGGCTACAAACTTCTAAGGTATGTAGGAGGTCAAAGTAGACCCTCTTTTAATAAGGAACTTGTGTCCGGAAACGTACTGTTTGCGCTTGCAGACTGGTACTGTTAGTGTGTTCAGTAATAGGAATAATTATAATACTTAACTTAATTACATTACATACAAAAGCAGATGGCTACAATAATTGCTCAAATTGACTTCCACTAAATGTGATGCAAGCATTGCACCTGCAAAGCATGTTCTGGTACACGCTTTTAAAATAACAGCCTCATTTGGATATCTCTCCCTTTGGCGAGGATATGTGCAAGCAGACCTTCCTCAGTTTTCGACAAGTTTGGTAAACCAGATTTTTCATGTGGCCCCACAGGAAAAAGTCTAGCAGGGTTAGGTCCTGGTATATTCTATAGTTCTATTCTGTAATCTTAATACTTTGTCAACGAAAAGGTTTTTGCTTTCATTGATGTTTGTAAAAAACTATACTATGCCATACATAAGCAACATATTTCTGCAGTAATACAATGCAGAGAAACAAGCAATGGTTTCAACTTACACACATTTTAATTTTGTAGTCTATCTCAGGTTTTCCAATCACCAATATTAAGTGCAGAATGTATGTGTGTGTTTGACATGTTCACTATAATTGAAGCTTTGCGCAAACCGCAAATGAAAACATTTTGATTCTGTGCTTAAAAAATGTGAGAAAGGAGTATAGAGTAATCTACATTAATTTCTCTGAAGGGTGCTGTACCTCCCCCCTTACATAGAAGCTGCACTACTGTCATCAATGTCGAGGTGCCAATAACTTGCATCTCTGTCTCTTGCAATTAACATTTTTATTCTGGCTTTAAGTAGTTGAAAATAAATTGCTAGAGGATTAAAATTCAGCAGTATTATAACACACACTTTTTCACAATCATTTCTTGCGGAAACTTTCATTCAAAGACTCGCAACCAAAGTAGAAGTCTTAAAATAAATGAACCCGTTTAGAAAAGGTTTTTTTGGAAAACCAAGGAATGATGATAGAATTTTATTATTGAATTTAAATGGTCACTTTGTAATTATTAAATATTGTATTTAATGAAGTAGATCCCTAAACCATGGAATTTTGAGAATTTCAAAGGCTAAGAGCAGAGTTTACTAATGGTGTAGCCTACTACAGGCCTAATATTATAAAACCCACACACATTTTTTCCGAGCAGTCAGTGGCACGGACACCGCCATCAAGTAGAGAATAAACAAAGCTATTTGTCTGTGTATTGTTTTTTGCTTCACTTTTCTTGCTTGGATTGTATGGCTACCTTTTTTAGGGCTGAGCGGATCAACTATTTGGCCAATCATTGATTGCCAATGTTACTGATTATTTAGTTGTTATTTTTTCCACTATTACAAATGTAAGACATGATATAATGACACACATACATTTTTTAACCAAATTTCTTATATTTTTACTTTCAATTCCTCAGAGAGAGGAAGTATTGTGGTCGTCAATAAAATGGAATAGTCCTTAAGTTGAAGTTAGTTTACTTAAGTGCAAAAAGAAAAAAGCCATTTTCTCGAAATTGAATCTTAATGGTTTTGATTAAATGTTGTATCCTCTAGGAATGGTCTAACATTAGAAACAAAATGGCAATCCTCATTTTTTTTGGAAAAATGACTTAACCTAGTGTACTTTAAATAAGCAGATACCCCCAATTTTGATCATATCTTTTTATAAAACCACTAGTATGCAAGCTATAGGCAAATATACTTTTTGATGGACAGAGATGTTCCTGTTTTCTCAGTGGTTCTGTAACAGTGTGTATTATTTCATATATGCTCTTTGGTTTAATGTGATGCTACATTATTTATTATTATTTCATATATGCTCTTTGGTTTAATGTGATGCTACATTATTTATTATTATTTCGTTTAACATTTCTTAGGAGTTTTTAAGTGAATATCTCAATTTTTATGTAAATTAGCATGAAACTGTATGCTCTGCACCATAACATTGATTTTTTATTAAATTCTTGAAAAATTTTGATAACTAGAAAAAATAATATTTAGGATAATAATCAAGACTGTCTAACCAATGCTAAAAGAGGACTACAAAGCCAACCCAAACAGCTCAACTGTGTGCATTATTTAACTTATTGATACTTTTCATAGTTTAATGACAATAATTATTACTGCATATGGGTATTAATAAAATCTAATCAGAAGCTTAAGGTGCTTGTTTATTTTATAACTGCAATTATTTTGTACATATGTCTTGTTTAAAATGTTATCAATCTTAAATGTATTATAAAGTAAGGTCTTGATAATGTTTACTATTACTTTCTACATGATATATACATATATATTGTATTCATTTTCTTAAAATATGCACGATTTAGTTCACTCAATTCTTTTGGCTTTTGCTTGTTACAGATTTGTGCTCGTCCATTTACCATTTATAATTTCAATAAAGCTACTTGTTTTATTATTATTCTACATTTGTTGAAAAGTTCAAAACCTCTACCTATTTTAAAAATAAGTTAAGTAGAATACATTAAAAATATTATTTACTGCAAAGCATAGTACTTTGTTAGTGTTTCCAGGCTAACTAAATGTTGAGTGTAAAATTCAAAGAGAAATGCGTTGTTTCTTCCCGACAATCAAGTTTTAAAAGTGATCATTGTGGATTGAAAATAATGGAATCCAATTTTTATCTCAACAAGTTCTACATCAGCATCTCTAAGCTTGTTGTGCTGGTTATCCCTTTTAATTTAAACCACAATGAAGTAATTGTTAGGTTTGTCCTTTATTTATATTTAGAGCTGGGTTCATTCCATTATTTTACATATCTGAATTTTGGAAAAATTTATGAACATAAGAAGAAATATAAATATTATGAAACAAAATAATAGAAAGACAATAACTAATAATCCATTAATTATAACAATCATATGTTCAGTTAAGATTTGGATGGACACATTTATAAGAACAATAAAGTTGAATAGCGTATTTCTCAGAAACCATGCATAATAAGAACATGCAGTTTTTTTAATTGTATTTAACTTGTAAGTTTAATATGAAATATATTAATAAAAAAGTTACATGTTAATATTTACTTTGTTACAATAAGATGTAATTTTGATTAAATTAAAATTAAATAAAACACGAAAAACAAGAAAATAGTTTTGAAGTTATCATATTGTTCTAGAGAATAAGATAATGTTCCATCATACAAGACGAATATTTATAATACAATAATTTAAACAAAATGTTGTATTTTCAAATTAAATAATTTCTAAACCATGGAAAAAGTTCAGTCATTTCCTGCTAGATGGGTCTGTCATCAGAAGCACCTCTCCCTCTCCTCCCCAACCCATTTTCGGCAATATCTATCTTTCCATCTTTTGTGTACGACCAGCTACACACCTTCCCTCACCCCACTTATATCCTATTCAGGTAAAACCCTTGAATTTACACAAATTGTCTGTCATTTTATTACTACTTAACATCCAAACCTGAGTTATTAAAATGTTGCCTGTGATGTATTTGCATGATCTAGGTTAAAGGTGTTTTTATAGAGTAAACTTGATTATGTTTAGCTTATAAATAATGTGCATAGACAATGGTTCCTTGATAAGATAAAACCTATCTTTATTACATTGGTTTTGTAAGAAAATGTGAAAATGCTTTCTCTAAATAGTTTTATTCATGTTTAATAGACGAGTAAGACCTTTTTGTACTTATAGCGGGATTAATTTCGATGATATTACGATTCAGCGGCACATCCAGGAATTTACTTTAGGGGAAGAGGGCATGTGTGTCAAAGCTATTATTTCTGTCCCCTGAAAATACTCATCACATTATTTTAGTTTAAGACTTCATTTTTTTAAAGAAATTATGCACACACACATGTACATACAGGTTGTTAAAAAGGGGTTGAGAAATTATGGATCATGTTGTACACATTAACATGAATAAAATAATCCTAATTACATTACATGACCTCTACTTGTGTCAATACGTCAGTATACTATAATAATAATAATAATAATCATAATCATCATCATCTTAGAAAATATAGGTCCAGAAACCAACTCACATAGAGTTAAAGGCATTTTTATATATCTTAATAATACAAAAATAAATGGTATGGTGCACCTCACAGACGTCTCTTGCTTTTATTCCAAAATAGATATTTACTAAAAACTCATAAAATTTGTGAAATAAAATAATTGGTCTATATATTGTTGTAGAAAGACTACACCAAAGATCATAAATGAAATAATATACATTTTTACTTACTTATTCTTTGGCATTAGGAATTAGGAACACTGTTACAGAAAAATTGAGAAAAGAAAACTATCTTTGTCCACGAAATAACATAAGAACAAATTCATTTTCAAAGACCTGAATTAAAAAGTATATCTTAATATATATAATTCTTCTGCACGTGTGTATGTCACTGAACTCCTCCTGGACCGATTTTGATGAAATTTTTTGTGTAGTTTTGAGTGGTTCCGTGGATGGTTTAGATTCACAATTGGACCCGGTAGGTGGCGCTTCAATCGGGTTCTAGGAATAAATTTTTTTTTTTTAGGAATTTTTTTTGGGGGGGGGGGATTTTTTTTAGATTTTTTGCATATCAGAACATGTAACCTCAAAATTTCACCCCCTCCCCCTCCAACAACAAACCCCCCCCCCCCCAATATTTATAATAATGAATATAATATTAATAATTGACTGTTAAAAAAATCCTAAGTTCATCAATAATTGACTGTTAAAATCTTTTGAAAAGTTCATGAATAATTAACTTGAAATAATTCATAGTTAGTTATGTTTGTTTTTCATACAGCTGATATTTGTGGAGTTGTGGGCAAAATCCCAAAAATGAAAAGATGTTTTATTTTGTATGTTGTCTTGATAAACACTGAATTTGTAATATTTGTGTTACTCACTAATTGGAGTTCATTGTGAATTTGTAATTGTGATGATCACATTGTATTTGTTTTATTATCGAGATCAATTATGCCACCCAAATGAAAAGCCAGCGCTCGGGCAGGACAACGTCTGTCGGGTCTGTAGTACTATTATATATTTTTTATAGCTCAGAATTTATTGGTTTTATAAAAAATATATTTGAAATAAAATATTTTTACCTTTAATAGTACTACAACTTTACAATGATATGTTATTACGTATCAATCACAGAAAAATGATGAAAATTGGAAAATTTCTTTCGGGTAAAGTACCCTCAAAGTCATGTTCATGAGAAAATGAAAGTTTCCATCTTGTTTATAATTATAAACAGTGTTTAGATATAAAATTTAATCAAAATAGTAGAGCGAATTTCGAGAAGATCGATTTATTCTCTTTTTCCCTTCAGTAAACTACCCTTAAATTTAGGGTTGGTATATAATTACAAAAACCCCTGGGGGACCTTATGAAAACCCCAGATACCAAGTTTTAGCCCAATTGGCAAACCAGTTTCGGCCCTAGCTCGAGGTACAGATAGTCAGACAGACAGCATTGCAGAAAACCACTTTTTTGTTTCAGGTGGTCATGAAACGTTGACATTTATAAAAATCTCAATTTTAAATTTTTTTGCGACCACAATATTCTCTCTAAAGTGTCTATTGAAAGTAAATACTTGTTTACAAAGCTTAGTTACCCGCAGCGGTGCTCTAGAGGCAGACCCGTTGGCTTGATTGCCATTGACGGAGGTCGAGGTTCGAACCTCAGCCACGGTGAGCTGAAGATGGTTTTCCACAAGTGATTTATCACTCTGGTTTTCCCAGCTTTACTTAACCATATTAAGCCATTAATTACCGTGTGCTGAACATGACAATAAAAAAAGAAAAAATCTTAGTTCTGGATAGTTTATAATCATATAATAATAATAAATTAATGATTTTATACGAAACATGGTTTACCATGTTTTATTTCACTAAGAATTTTTTTAGATGCTAGAATGCAATGTTCTTGTTAGTGTTAGGATCCAACAACATGTTGAACAGAGTGTACAGTCAAAATTAAGAATGTGCAGCTACAAAAGTGCAGAGTTGAAACTACAGATAGTTGTAACCTAGGGTGGCCGGCTAGCTTACAATTACATTCCTAGTCTTGAACAATGTCTTCTGTACTGACCATGTGAATTCCAGTTAGGGATGAACGGCCGGTTCATGACCCGGAATTATGCAGGGACAGACTGACTGACTAGCAGGACAGCTGTGTCCGGTACTTGATCAGAGGATGTTGTCAAAATTAAGACCCCTGCATGGTTCAAGAATATTTTAGAGATAGGGAAGTTTATCCATGGACAGTTATCATGTACCAACTATCATCTTTTGTAAATAATTGTATTTTTTATATTCTATGATACTAAATTATTTTTATTATTATTATTATTATTATCACCGCGTCTTTCTAACCGGTCGTGCTGTACGCACTTACGCTAATTTGCAATGGTAGGGTGATGGTGAGATGAAATGGAGGACCTACAGTTTAATTGGAATCCAAACCACGGTGGAGGCCTGGCATTCCACACATTCACAAGTTGTGATTAATCCGTCTTGTAAGAGGTGAAGGAAGGGTTTGGCAATCAGATAAATCTGTGCCGGTACCGAGGATTGAACCCCGGACCCCCAGCACAGAAGTTTGGGCACCTTACCCCTAGACCACCAGGTCGCCTAGGGTTAGTTATAGAATAGTAAACCTCTCTCTATTATTTAAATGTGTGTGTGAGCTCCCTTCCTTTATGAACTTGTGACCACTCATAACATTAGAATGGTGCTCGGTAAAAAGTTAACAGTATTTGTAAACGTAGGCACACAGTATGTAAATTGTATTTCTTTGAAAGAAAATTTTAAAAATTCAAATTTTTTACCAACTTTGGCCACTTTTTTCTGACTCATAAATTTTTTTTAAGGTAAGCTGTTAGTAAAAATTGGTACTATCACCTAGAACAGTGTGGTTTTCACATTGTTTTTTCTATCTATTCTAATTTATTTTTTTAAACTCTAACCTCCTTATACCATGTATTTAAATAATTAGCATAAGTAGCGACCGTAAAAACTATGTCACTGAAAAAAACAAAACGAAAGGGCTAAATTTTTTTTTAAATATAGGGAAGAAATTATATTTTTATATATTTCTACAGTAATAGATAAACTAAATAAAAATGTTACAATTTATTGTAAATAATGATTTCCTGGGGTAACTCAGAAAAATTATAATTTGACAGGGATTTGAGCCTTGTCCTTTGACATTGGATGTCATTCTAATAAAGCACCGAGATTGCGGCTCTCAGCTCAACACCAATTCTTGGAGAGTATATCAGTGACAACTTGTCTTTTGTTGAGTAGTAAGCGACAAAGTTGCAAGGATTATGGGTGGTGGGGGAGTCCTGGAATAAATGTGGAATGTAAGAACTCTCTGAAAGGAGGGAAGTATAGGACGGGTAAGAGGGGCAGGGGTGGGGTCTACGATAGCTACAGCAGCACACCTATGGTGAGGTGATAGAACAAAGGACTACTTGGAAGAAAGATTTGCAAAACCTCGATGTTTGGGGCCTGGTTGTTAAGTTCATCCTATAATTATAATTGTTTCTGAACCACCAATAAGTTTTTAAAGCTCTAAAACAAATTGCTTGGTTCTGAACCACCAATAAGCAGTATTAGAGCTCTAAAACAAATTGCTTGGTTCTGAACCACCAATAAGTAGTATTAGAGCTCTAAAACAAATTGCTTGGTTCTGAACCACCAATAAGCAGTATTAGAGCTCTAAAACAAATTGCTTGGTTCTGAACCACCAATAAGTAGTATTAGAGCTCTAAAACAAATTGCTTGGTTCTGAACCACCAATAAATAGTATTAGAGCTCTAAAACAAATTGCTTGGTTCTGAACCACCAATAGCAGTATTAGAGCTCTAAACAAATTGCTTGGTTCTGAAACCACCAATAAGTAGTATTAGAGCTCTAAAACAAATTGCTTGGTTCTGAACCACCAATAAGTAGTATTAGAGCTCTAAAACAAATTGCTTGGTTCTGAACCACCAATAAGCAGTATTAGAGCTCTAAAACAAATTGCTTGGTTCTGAACCACCAATAAGAGTATTAGAGCTCTAAAACAAATTGCTTGGTTCTGAACCACCAATAAGTAGTATTAGAGCTCTAAAACAAATTGCTTGGTTCTGAACCACCAATAAGCAGTATTAGAGCTCTAAAACAAATTGCTTGGTTCTGAACCACCAATAAGTAGTATTAGAGCTCTAAAACAAATTGCTTGGTTCTGAACCACCAATAAGCAGTATTAGAGCTCTAAAACAAATTCTTGGTTCTGAACCACCAATAAGTAGTATTAGAGCTCTAAAACAAATTGCTTGGTTCTGAACCACCAATAAGTAGTATTAGAGCTCTAAAACAAATTGCTTGGTTCTGAACTACCAATAAGCGTATTAGAGCTATAAAACAAATTGCTTGGTTCTGAACCACCAATAAGCAGTATTAGAGCTCTAAAACAAATTGCTTGGTTCTGAACCACCAATAAGTAGTATTAGAGCTCTAAAACAAATTGCTTGGTTCTGAACCACCAATAAGCAGTATTAGAGCTCTAAAACAAATTGCTTGGTTCTGAACCACCAATAAGTAGTATTAGAGCTCTAAAACAAATTGCTTGGTTCTGAACCACCAATAAGCAGTATTAGAGCTCTAAAACAAATTGCTTGGTTCTGAACCACCAATAAGCAGTATTAGAGCTCTAAAACAAATTGCTTGGTTCTGAACTACCAATAAGTAGTATTAGAGCTCTAAAACAAATTGCTTGGTTCTGAACCACCAATAAGCAGTATTAGAGCTCTAAAACAAATTTAATTTTAAAAATTACAAGAACTTTTTTTTTTAAAAGTAATTTGAGTCTCAGATCTAAATTTTACCCAAATCCTTGAATATCTTTAAGGAGTCAAGAGATTCTAAGTTTGATACCAAGTTATATTAGGTTAAACCTACCTAACACACTTGGTAAACCATGATGATCAGGAAAACACTGGTAACTCCACCAACAAGTAATGAAATATTTGAATATTTGCTGTTGAGTTTGGACATTAATTAACTTCAGACCCGCTTAGGTGGCTGCATGATCTAACTCTAAGGTGTCAAGTGTTAGGCTGGCCTACTGATGACAGGGAGATTGAGGTTTGAATCCCGGTCAGGTCTATTGAGGTTTTTTTTTTCTAAATGGTTTCCCACTCTCTTCCACATAAATGTTGGGAGATTACTTCTAAAATGCTTCCTCCCTCATTTATACCACTTAGAGTAATTATAATATGCAAATAAACTGAACAGGTAGTTAAAAGAAAGTAATTCGTCAATTTCCTCCATTCAGTGTTTTGAAGGTCACGTCAGTGTTGCCAACTATATAGTCTCTGGTGATATACATGGACCTGAAATGGATTGTATTGAGACTAGTAGGATACTACTTTCTGACATTATATTGATAAATCCGCCGATTTTCATAAACAATAATTTATATAAAATTTGTTACTTTATAGCAAGGTCACAGGATATTACGTTTAGAAAATATCCTAAAATTGGATTGTACAGGTGGTGAAATTATATCAAAAGTAATATCCAGATCATACAGTTGGCAACACTGGGTCACATCCCTGTAATATTTACAAACACAATATTATCTCGAGTTTTCACTGTCACAGACAACTTCATCAGACAGAGAGTAAACAAAATGTCTGATATTCTCTTCTTTAATTGTTCTGCTGTTGTGTTGAATATCAGCTCTTGAGCCATAGGTAGTAGAGTAGAAATTATCGTGTTGTTTGGAGCTTGTCTATATTGTGTAATGTGTAGATGAAAGTAATCAAATGGTTAGCTGGGATGAATTGCAGACATTTAGACCCTAAGTTTATTGGTGCAGCACTGATCAAAGTTCAAGTTCTGTAAGTTAAATGGTGTTTCTAGTATTTTAGCCATAGGTACATGGAAATGAGCATTCACTATTTTTTCTTAAAGCTTTGTCAAAAGTCCTGTGTATTGATACATTCTAACTTTTGGACTATTTTCAGAGATGTTGGTATGATGGTCTTTTAACATAGGTGGTGTTGGCTATGTTGATGGAGGGGTAGAATGTGCAGTGTGATTAGCATTAGTATTTGGAGAGGGTAGGAGGTCAGGTGGAATAGTGGGATTCTGATCAAATTTACAAATATACTTGATGTGACTACATCATTAACTTAAAGATAATTTCCTTCTTCCGAGCTGGCTATTTATCTACAGTTAATTGTACAAGCATTAGCTTTCTTCCTATGAAGGTAGTTTGAGCATGTTATTCACACATTTGGTACTCTGATATCACTTATGTAATCCTTACATTTATGGACAAAGTCTAATGGCTGATGCACATCAAGCTAAAAAAACAGAAACTTGATATTTCAAGATGAATTGATGACAATGCATTTTAAAACATTTCTGCAGTGTTTGTTTTTGTTTTGTCTGCAATTTCATAAAATATTCCATGTCCTGCCATAAGTCAGTGAACATACAAAATTTAGTGATTTGTCTCTGGTACAACACAACATTTTATCAATTCTAAATGTGCAGCATGGGCAGTTAGAATAAGCATCATAATGGTTATGTAGTTTATGTATACCTTTACTATTGTATTCTGTATCCTTGTATTCATCAGTTTTTTTTAATCTTAGCTTTTTTACATTGGTATGTCGTATGAATGTGATAAAATAAAGTTGACCACAGAAACTAATCTAACTATGAAGCAATAGTGTCTTGTGACCAAAATTCTTAGGCAAGCTTGGAAGGGTGCCCCCAAGCTTAAAAGAGAGGTCCCGGATTTAAAAAAGAAAAAATTCTGCTTCAAGAAGCTATTTGGAGTTTTTTTTAATGATAGTTGTGGCTTTGGGTGTCCTTCTGTTCTGTGATTTACATTATTGTGTTATTACTTATTAAATTCATATACTTGTAAACTTTAGTTGTGCAAGAAATTATACAATATACTGGTCACATGGATTGCATACAAATTTTAGCCAGTGACTCTTTAAATGGCATTTGTGATTGCATACAATATTTAGAAGAAAAAAAATGGCGTTTTGGCCCTTTTTATGTAAAAATTATGATTGAATTATTTGGAAAATATTGGTATTTAATGTAAATTTCTTAATCATTCCTAAATATTATTAAATAAAAAAATATATTTTATTTTTTTCAATATTTTTTTCAAACAGTTGAAAACCTTTATATTTGGGGTTTAACAGAGCCTTCAATTATTGCTATTTGTTTTCAAGCATTTAGCTGCTTTTCTTACAATAACTTTTTTTTAAGTAACTGTTGTAACGTTATTTGCCACCCTACCATTTATTTCTCTATATTTTTTCCAATCTTTTTAAATAGTTTCCAATTTATTTTCATTTTAAATTATGCATTTCAAAGATCGGCCGCAGCTTAACACGATGTGTTGCCTGCGTGAAAAATAATACTATTTACATCTATTCAAAAAATAAAAGGACGGAAGGAAGAATGTCTAACACTGTTTTAAATAATTTAAATAAGTAATTTTGACCTAAGGAAAAACACTTATCTCTCATTAAACATATTAATTATCCTCCTAAGAAGTTTATTGACTTTTATTTTTTTTTAATGTCAGCCATGATTTATTTCAAGGCATGCGCACTGCGCGGATTTGGTAAAAGAAGTGAGTGGCGGGTGTCGCGATTGTATAAGAAGTAAGAAAAAGAATATGTGAAGTAAATACCTCCAAACTAGTGCGTGTTTCAATTTTGATAGATTAAAATAAACATTTAATTCTTTTAATAAACATTGTTCATATTCATAGTCATATATTTCAATATTTACATTAAATTTGCATTTTATTTTATATTCATCTCTAGTCCATAGCCAACATATTATCTTTTGTTTTAATTTATTAGTTTTCTCTTTGGACTTGGAAGAATATAGAACGTTTTAAATTTGATTCTTGGAACACTTTTTGAAGAGATTAGGGTCTTCTATTTTGGCGTTCTAAAAGTATGGAAACAAAATTTGTGTGGTTCCTTAATAAATTTATTTTAAAAGTGGAAATCCATTTCTAAAGTGTAATATCAATATATCAATGGAAAGCTGAGTGTCCAAGGAAGAACTAGAGCCTATTGGTATTCAAAAACTGTGGATCATTTGTAATTAAGAAGAGGAAACAAAATTCTTACATTTTTGCTGTTTCAACACAGCATATTTTTCATGGTGAGATCCAGCCAAAACTTCATCTATAAATATAAATATAAAAAATTTTATTTTCTTTTATCATCAAGGATCCAGAGATAATATAAAACGTTTTAGAAGAAAAAAACTAAATATATTCAGACACTTTATTAAATCCAATATTTTATTATAAACTCCTAAATTTTACCATGTTCAGAAATTATTATTTTAATTGATTAATTTTGTTTAACAATGGATGTAATAAAATATATTTTATTTTTATTTTATCATGTTAGAATTGTATTTACTTGGAATTCCATAGGTAGTATTGGGATGTGGTAACAAGAAAACAATAATAATGGCACACATACATTTCAATAATTGGTTTTTTTTATTGTAATTTAAAATTAGTATATTTCATTCAATGATCCATTTTATTTCAATTGTTCATGTTTTTATTTTAAGTATTCTTTCAATTCTTGTAGGGACTTACAGTACACCATTGTTGTAAGTAAGTTAGTGCCATTATCTTTAACCTTGTAATATCCAGATAAATGTTCTTGAGCATACCCAGTGGTCTCGAGTATTAAGAGTCATCGTGCCTTTGTCAAAGTTAGTCGAGCTGAAGTGTTTTTTTATTTATTTTTTTATTTTTTCTCCTAGTTCCTAGGAGTGGCGCCCAATATATATATATATATATATATATAATTTTATACATCTCGACGTTACCTTTTTTTCGTTGTGTAAAAGGGATTATGAAGACAACTATATATATTATCACACTGTCTAGTAGACAAAGTTTTCGTGTTTACAACTCAAAGTTGTACAAGAAAAATGGCTGATATAGGACGCATTATATTTCCTGAAATTGTACACAATAAGTTGTGCAAAGCAGATCTTGTACACATTTTCGTGTTCACATGACACCCTCTTCAGGCTGCAACTTCTTATACAACTTTATGCACAATCAGTTGTGTCGTGTGTACCATGCTTAAAGATGTGTGGGCACGGGGTCAGTACCTTGACAAAAATAATTTCCCCTCTCATATCATACCATCCCTCTATATTTTGAAAGGGGAAACAGGGGTAGTGACTTCGGTTCTAGTCATCACCTTTCGAGCAAGAGAAGTCTTAGCTCGGCTGCTTGCATTTTTACCTGAAATCTGCAGCTCTTCCTCTTCTCTTCCCTCCGAAATCTATGACGTCATAAATAGGAACTACACTAGCTAGAGCAATGGAATGAAAGTCTGACAAATACCAACCTTCAACCACCATTAGATGTACTAGTGCACGTCTTGCATGCATGTTATGGTCACTGCCATGTATGGGATATATTTTTCAAACCCACTGATGCTTGAATAACATTTAAATGATTACCAGGAGAATATGTTTGCCAACATTAAATAAAAGAATTACATATCTATAATCAAAGGCAAGCAGTGCTTGCCTTGCTTACCCTAACACGGCCACTGCTATATAGGGAATTTCCATTGCTATGGGATCGCAAAAATAAATAATATTAGATGAAAATAAGAAATATAAATTTCCAAACTATTAGTGGAATAAGAAATGATTAAAAAAAATTAAAAAATCAGGCGCTGGAAAAAACTTTTATGTCATGAGGTTCTATTATTCACTTCTGAGTTTTCTTCTGACAAAAATAGATCCAAGGAAAACCTGCAAACAAGGTAAGCAACAGACTCTCAGGTAGGCACTTGATTAAATGTTCTTTATTATAGTCTTGCAGCAGGTTTAATAAAAGTTCAACGTGTATCTACTAGCATAATACACTTTTGTTAAGCCTTAATGCTACCAACAATAGATCTTAATTAGAGAAACAAATTTAGTCTCTTGTATGTATATTTTTGTTCCCATTGTAGGGGTGTATTATGAAAAAGAAAATCTAGCTATAATAAATAAAGATAAATAATAACCCTATCATAAAAAAGATCTACTGCTAATATGTATGTGTTTGTAATTTGTAACAGTATGCATCACAATTTATAAATCATTATTTTATTATATTTGGAAGAAGGTACAAGGGAGGTGAATATAAAATTAAGGATCAAACACAATATGACTTTTGCAATGAAAAGAACACAATTCACACTTTACATTGCTGCCACTAGACAAAGAGGTAATGACGGCTTCTTGAAGAAAATCGACCTAGGTTAATTCAAAGTGTCCTGTCATTCTTTACCATTTTCCTTTTTCTCCCTTTTTTGTTTTTTGATTTCCTCTTTTAGGAAGTTGTGTTGTGCGTTTCACACTCCTCCCTGATGAGTTCTTATAGAATGAAACCTAGGTCGGGGGATTGGGCGGTAATGATAGATTTACTTCAGGAGGCAGACATTACCTCTTTGTCCAGTAGTAGCATTGTAAAGTGTGAACTGTGTTGTTCTTTTCACTGTAAAAGCCATATTGTGTTCGTCCCTTTAATATCCACCTTTCCTATACCTTTTTCCAAATATAATCCAATTACCTCACAAAGTGAAAAGAGGTTTTCCTTATTGAGATAAATTATCAATATTGTAATTTCTGTGGTATGTGACTTTTCTTCGTCAGGAAATACTCAGCGAACACATCCCTAGCTGCTACCGCTTCTACACATGTTTACAAGGAGCAAAAATAACAAAGGTGTTCTCCATTAACCTTGTTTTGTCGTTCCACTGTCCAAATGCTCCCGGTCATATGTTCCAGGTGGATTTAGCTTTTTATGGAGATGTACTCATAATAATGTTATCTTTTCTGCCTTTTCCAGCAGTAATAACATAGGTTTATGAGATACACAAAAAATTGCTGCTAGATTCCAAATATATTTTCAACTCTACTGTGGCTACAGCCAAGGCAATAACTAAACACACAGTTTTTTAATTGTTTCTCTTGATGCCCACTATATAGTTTCATTATAGAGGTAGGCAGGGAAAATGCATCAGCTGCCACAAAAACATGTGGAACAATTTTTGGTCTAGGAAACAGATTTCCATCAATTTGTGAAGAGAATAACTTTTGAATAAACCAGCCTTGACAGCCAACACTCGCATACATTACAGACAAATTGTAGTTCACGTCTACATTAGCAAATAGCACAAAGATATGTCTCTTTATGTTTTAGAGCTCACTGCCGCTATGTATATAGGTGCTTCTATTACATGTTTTCTGTTCATAGCATCTAAACAGTGAGAAATGTTCCAAGACTTATAGCACTTGTTTCCATTATTCTTCACAACCAGGAGTTTAAAAATAATAACAAGATTTTAAATGTACATTATATTTATTCATAGAGGGAGGAAGACCGGGGGACGGCAGGGAGGAGGAGTGATACTAATAATAAAATATTATCAATAGATATCTCTGACCACATAAAATTATGATGTATGTTCTAAACATTCCTTCCTAGCATAATCTTGCAGTACACTTCATCTATGGACTCTGAAATTAAATATAATCTATAAGGAGAATGTAATAATACAGTGTATGTCAAACTGTTTAATAATAATTGTAACCCATAACAACAGACATGCTGGTGACTCGTATTGCTGGTGCACTGTTTAATGTGTCTGGAAAATAATGAATTGCAAGGTTATCCATTAAGCTAGCTGTTTGCTTGCCCAAGGTAGCAAAGAGGTAGATATTCTCGAGCTCAGTTCATAACTAAAATGAGTATGGGAGCAGCTAAAGATGGCCCATTGTTGATGTATTTTTAAACTCTATGTAAGAATTCTTTAAACAAATCTCAACAAAGAATCCAGGACTAGAATTTGGTTTGCTAGTCAAATATACAGTTACTGAAACTACACAAATTGTATTTTTCTTGTTAATGTCTATCTTTTTGTCTTGACTATCATAATTTTGGAATTTGTTATCCTTTATTAATCTTGCCAAGCATAAAATATTCTTCACCTTCAGTATATATTATTTGTATTTATTTTTTTGAGGTATTTAAGGCACACTTTCTGACCAACTGATTATATCAGCACACAATCTATAAGCGGAGCAAAGGGTGTTATTTTTCCCAGAAAAAGTATTTCCACATACCTCGAGGTTTTTACATCCACAATCGGTGAGACCAGGGCCTCATTACCTTAAGGAATTTGTGATACAGATTTAAGATCAAGGAAAAATTTTTCAACCTGGCTAGTTTAAACCCAAAACGAGTCTGGCAAGCACTATTCCTTCAAGACACGAGGTCTACCATCATAATATCGATTATTGGTTATTTAAACAAATAATTATCAGTACATTCACATATTAAACTAATTCACTGTCACAACATTAGTACTGATGAAACATTAGTTATTCACTATACAGTCATCAAATTTAGTTTGAATTTCTATGTTATGGCACGCTTTGTAAAACATTTGTTATTTTCATTCAAAGTTAGCTTTGGTGGCCAATAGTCTAAGTGGTCACATCATGCTAGACTAGATGCAACGTGAAGAGATAAGAGTTAATCCAGTGGGTTTTCACTCCTCCATGAAATGTTGATAACTCATCTAAATTCAACTTTTTATCCCTAACTATAGTGTAATAGTACATATATGTATAACTGAAGAGATCATAAAGTGGTGTAGAAAATTCAAGAGTAAAATAAAAATATTTGAAACTACACAAAAATTTCTACTTATTCGAAAATAGGTCCACTATAAATTGTTAAATTATACAACCCTCACTCTAAATGCATTTAATTTAACAAGAAACACACAATTCTCAAAAAGCAGCCATTGCACTTTGTCATAGCACAGTGTAAGTGTGAATGTTGTTCCTTTCACTGTAAAAGCATATTGTCTTTGCTTCTTTATTTGTCCCCATCTTTTTCTACCATTATTACAAAGTGAGATTTTCTACAGAATAAGCTATTAAAATAATGTATTTATTGCCTTTTGTTTGTGTTAGAAGAGCAGTTCCCTCGAAAGTTAAACTTCTAACAGAAGAGGAATCCCCAACAAGATGGGGAGATAAGAAAGCTTTGGGTGAGTGAAGGCTACTGTTCGAGTCCAGACTGTACACCTGGAAGAGATCAGGAAAATCAAGCATCCGACAGGCAAGTAGAGAAAGTACTTGGTAGAACTACTGCAGTTAAACGTAGATACTTGAACTATACCTTACCTAATACCTTGGAGGACTTCACACTTAATCTTAGAGACCCTAACAAGATCACAGTATCAAACAAGTATGAATTTGTGAGTGTGAACATGTTAGCTTTTCAGAGGAGAAGAGGAGAAACAAATTAGGAGAAGTTATTTGAAGAGTGGGGGTACAGAGTACATGAATAATAGAAGAGTAGACTTGAGACGGTATGGCAGTAAATGAGGGCGAAAAGAGAGAGATACCCAAAAATTCATACAAACAAGTATGTAAGAACAAGACGCAAGGGCTGGTAGTAGTGCAGATAACAGAGTGTGCAAGTGAGAGGAGCAGATGTTTCAAGAATAGGAGTCATTTACTAAACTAAATTGCGTAGTGTTTTTATCTCAGCACTTTTTATTCCCATCATCATAGTAAGTGTGAAAGCTAAGACTAATACTTTAAACCTCTTTTATTATAACAGTAATATTTATCATCATGGTACGGTAGTATAAAAGATAAAACGGTATTATAGTACTGATTTTTAAGGAAGGGAACAGGTAGAGCTATACAAACTATAAGGTAATAACACTGATGTATACAACGTGTATCTAAAACATTGCATCAAACTTTAGCAGGCTATTCCTTGGGTGAAAATAGAATAACTCACATCAGCAACCTAGGGTCCATCTTGAATAATAAGGGCGGTATACACCCCTAAAGATAGAGATAAAAACGACTGTTGTATGAAATATTATGAAAACTGCTTAGGCTATTACAACGAATATTTGTTTACTACTTATTGAAACCTTGATCGTTAATAAACTAAATGTGCTGTTATCGTTACCCACCCACATCATGTAAACAAGAGGGGGTTGTAACACTTTTTTCTGCAATAAAATATGTCAGAGTAAGTAATGTCAAATTTGACTTAAGATTACAAAACATGGAGTGAAAATTAACAAAAAAGGTGTCTTGGAGAAACTGTCTATCTTTTCCCGTTTTCGAGATAATCACACAAGTTTGAGCTCAGAGACAAATGTATCTAACACAACTAGCAATACAGCTATACTCGCTCCCTACCTGACAGGAATTAACTTTTGTCTTTGAAATCACACATGCATGATTATCTCAGAAACGGGGAAAGAGTTAAACTTAATGCCGATTTTATTACAGCCTGTCTGCTAGGCCTGTTTTTATAGAGCTTGGATAGTGAGGTAAGGATGACCACATCACAATATTCTCTCACTACTGCTGCTCAAGTAAGCTGACTATAGGTGTGCGATGCTTTGAAACCTTCTATTTCGCTTTGAAAAAAACTTTGGCTTTGACAATCAAAACATTGACAGCTAAAACACACATTTATGTTAAATTTTTTCTGTTTGTAATTTTATTTTGAATTACAAATTAATATTCCCATGACAATCTTTTAGTAATTTAATAACTTGTTGTAAAGTTATTATAATTTATCGACTGAAGACCAGATGTTCTATACAATTTTGCAAGAAAGCACTTTGTACATGACGTTTAGCATCTACATTTTTATAAATATGCACAATATAATATTGGGTGGGGGGGGGGGATATTTTACATATTCGATTTGGATTCACTTAGAATAAAAAGAGTGTTCTTAGCATACCCCTACAGCTGACTATTTACGATAGCGAGACCTAATATAGTTAGAATTTCATCACAAACCTTATAAAGTACCAACTATCTTACCTCTTAACCTGAATAAAGTTTTTTTTATCTTTACTAAACAGTAGATAAACTTGGAGTACCCGAATGAGGTTATAGGAATTTTTGCTGTTTATTTTCATGTTATTGCCTTAAAATCCAATCCAAGAAGACAAAAAAAAAAATCTACACCATTAACTTGCAACTTGTTTGCTTGTTTACAATTGATAACCTATAAAATATGTGACATTTAACTGCCAAATATGCAAAATTAGTACACCACGTTAAGATTTTAGGTATTCGCAAAAGTATATTGCTTTCTTTGCTTTCAAAAAAATACTAACAATTCTCCTTGAAATAAAAATACAAAGATGTGACACACTTGCGCTTGGTAACAACCTTAGAATTTATTGAGTTGGAGTTTGTCTGCCATGATCTATTATTATTATTATTATTATTATTATTATTATTATTATTATTATTATTATTATTATTATTATTATTATTATTATTATTATTATTATTATTATTATATTGGGTGACCTGGCAGTCTAGGTGTAAGGTGTCAGACTTCTGTGCTGGGGGTCTAAGGTTCAATCCTCAGTTCCGACAAAGATTTATCTGATAGCCAAACCCTTCCTTCACCTCTAACAAGGCGTGTATTAATCACAACTTGTGAATGTGTGGAATGCCAGGCCTTCACCGTGGTTCGGATCCCACGTTAAACTGTAGGTCCTCCATTTCATCTCACAATCACCCTACCATTACACATTAGCGTACAAGTGCGTATAACCTGAACAAGTTAGTAAGACGCGGTGCTAATAATAATTTTTTTTTTTATATATGTTCTTATAGGTTCATAGAATTCATGAATGATTCATCTCATGTAAGTAGTGAAGAAATTTTGGCATATGAGATGGACTTGCGGCACACATCAAATGATTTATTTACTGATGATGAAGATTCATCTGATGATGAACAGGTATCACCGATATTTTCAAAAAAGTGAAAGATAAATACAGTGGTGGTGTTTTCGTTGAGACAAAACTATGGAAATAGACTAATTAGATCAGACTTGAATTTTTGGTCAACAACATTAAGTTTAATTAAATAGCATAATTACAGTTTTTAGTGACACATTTTAAAACTTTTTTAAGGAGTGACAACAATTCCATTTAAAATTATGTAAAAAAACTTATTGAATCAACCCCTTTTTATGTTGTTTTTAGTTTGATTTTTAAAGCAATTGTGATCTATTGCCATTTAAATTGATCAATTCTTATATTAAGGAAAGATTTACCCATTGACTAGTATTATATATTTAGTAATTTCATACAAAAATATATAAAGTTTTGTAAGAGTCGTAAACCTAAACCATACCTATAGCTCCTTGTTACATCCATCCCTTAGCTCTGCCATATAAACTGAATAGGGTCTATAAGTACAGCTCTGTGATCAAGAGTAAGTCCTAATATTTACAATTGTATGAAAGCTAATTTAATTACTGATTTTTTAATGTATATTTCAAACAATTTGTCCTCTTGATACATAGATTTGTACAAAGGAAATAAGACTGATATTATAAATATATATACATATGTATTTTATTGATTAGTAGATCTGCTACATTTTTCTCCTAAATTTCCTGTTTTATTTACCAGGTTTTCCAACTTTGTTGAGTTTGTCACAATGATTAGCACACACATGTGCTGTTAGGGAGTGTAAGAAATATATACACATCTTCAGCAACTATTTCACATAGACGACTGAGTAGAGCTAGAGTTTGCTTCACAAAACACGCTTAGGAATAGAATAATGAGAAGGGGGTAGTTGTGCCTTTGGTGAACTTATCTGCTGACATCCAGATATTCTTGTAGCACATTGTAGCATAAAGGACCAGATTAGTGACACTTCAGAGGAGAGTGATGACAGGAGTTGAACAAACCAAAACTGATGATCATCAGCCGGATATGGTGCAATAAATTACACCATTTTGTTCACAGCTTATTAAAACCAATGGTTTGAACTGTGCTTTGTACATGGAACTGGTGACTCATCACTGTTAAGCTCCTTGGCAGACAGCCTTGTCCTTTATTCTATAGCTCGGAGGGGAGGGTTGGAGGGAGAAGATTCAAGGGAAGAACTATCAGGGGTTTCATATCTATCTCAATAGCTACATTTATTTAACAGTCAATAATTATGAAATTATTTCAAGATAATGTTGTCATTTATCTATATTTCTTGGTTTTTAATTCATTAATTAAAGCTCAAACAGTTGCTGGGGATATTACTCATCAGTAACAAGTGATCAGCCTCTGGCCGGATAAACAAAATGGTCGATAAGGCCAGCTCTAACCAAATTCCTTTATTTCTCCACTGTTGTGAGCTGGGTGTAACGGCAGACAGTCATTGGTGGGTGTTGCAGGAGGGAAACCAAACTGTTGTTGGAGAGGTTATGTCAGTTGAGCACTGAACACAGGTATGCTAATATCATTTGAAGTGGACCTAATGAGCAAGGGAAATAATTAATTATAAGACTCTTTGTCTGTAATTGGACAAATCCATTTATCTAACTCAATATACTAACTAAAAACCCTAATAATGAGTTCAATGAGTCAAATGTAAATAGGGAAAAACTATTAAAATAATTTGTTCCAAAGTTGTTTATTAGTTTGTCCTTAAAATATGTATTAGGTTTTAGCATGACCTAAAATGCTGTCCGGTGGTCTTTCTTTGTAAATCTCCAGGAGAGTTAATGTTCAAATCTCATTTGGAGATTACAAATCGAAGGAAGAGGGTAAGGTCTAGGAAAGCTATAAGGGTGGATAAGTAGAGTTGAGAAAAGTACAGAAGCGTGATTGGGGGAGAGGTGGAAGTAGAGAGGATCTAATGAGAAGTGTTGTACAGGCGTGCTTTGTACCCATTGTCATATATGCAGCAGAAACATGACAGTGAATGTAAGAGATACAAGGGAAAGTGAAGGACATGGGAATGAAGTTGGTGAGGAACATGTTAGCTGTCATGAAAAACAAGATTGGGATGTAGTCATCTGTAAAAGAGGAGTAATGAGATAGTAGATGAAGCAAGACTGATATGGTATAGGCATGTAAATAGGATGGAGGAGAGAATACCAAAGGAAGTATGTAGGAAAAAGGACCAGAAGAGAAGCCAAGAAATCAACATCAAAACCTATGTAAGGTGGAACTGGGGCGAGGCCGGCACTCACTCACATTGTAGGAGGGGAGCCAACAAGTCTCAGAATGGCAAGAATCAAATTCTCGCCACCTTCAAGAGAAGCGTGGCTCCCCTCTCCACCACCACCATCTCAATCGCCACCAGAGTGGGCTTTTTTATATGAGGGATGGGCCCTCTGGTCATAGAAGAAGTTGCACTGGATCTCCCAGACATCATCGAGGGACAACTACCGCCCATCAATTACTGAACTCGTCGACATGGTCAGTGACATAGACGACACAACCAGCAAACTATGCCTCTCGTCAAACTACCCTGAGAACCTTATAGGAGGACCCCAACACCATGGAGGTCATGTGAGAGTTTGGAGTTCTGGACATCTACTCTTCTTTCTTACATTTGTACCTTGTTTATTTGATTTGTCTTGCTGTATTATTTTTGTGTAATAAAGGCCATGCCAGGTCCCCTCTTTCGATGTGTTGTCCTACCAGACCTTCCCTTGGTTCAGGCAACATCAAAACCTATATAAGCTGTAACTGGCTGGCACTCGTCACATCGAAGGGGGGGAGCCAAGCTACTTGCATGCTTAGGTGGTACCATGTGTATCTGCAGCTTAAGAGAACACATTCATAAGGTAAAACTGTGAATAGAGCAGTCGTCACTTTTACAAAAGCCATGAAAAAGAAAGGAAGTTTTAAAAAGGCTAACATTCATTGAAAAGCTTTCTATTAATGTATAGGCCATTCCACTCTTAAATGGCAATACAGGCTCATACGTACACTTGCCATTGCTTTCCGACCCATTTTACCCAGCCGAGTTTCCATTCTATTTTATTAACATCATTATTTCTATGAAATAAGCATTCTATATTATATAACATTCACTTATGCATCCAGAGAAGCAATATAAACTACCATTTATTTTTTTAATCATTTAATTTTTACAAAATATGAAAATTAATTTCGGATCTTAGTTTTACGAGTTTTCAAATAGGCCTATATCATGTCATAAGTGCTGCTCAAATCATTTTATTACAGCTATTATAATAGTCATAAACAATGGCTACAAAGTCTTTAATTGACATCTTTTGACGAAGTTTAAAAATAATCATAATCTATAACTCCTTAAATATTTAAATTAAGACATGGAAAAGTTATCTTGTTAAAAACTTTTACTTTTGATTTTATATGGGTATATTATATGAAAGAAATTATTGGAATAGTTCAAATATATTTTTGAAAAGATCTACAAACCAATAACCCGCCTCGATGGCGTAGTTGGATAACACGCTAGTCGTGTTAAGCTCGACCGCCGAGGACGGGGAGATCGAGGTTTGAATCTTGGTCGGGTGAACTGGGGGTGGTTTTTCCTAAATGGTTTTCCACTCTCCACGCAAATGCGGGTTCACTTCCTCTAAATTCAACCCTCCCAATTCCTAATTCATTAGCATAATTAGTACTTAAGCGTATAAACCTGAACGGGTAGTAAGACGCGGTGCTAAATATTATTATTTCTACAAACCAATAGCACCTCCCATTTATGTTTTGTGGCATTTTGAAGTTCAGAGTGTGAAGATCAATTTACACACGGCCCACAGCACTGTACGGCAGTTGTGGCGTTGAAAACTGAAGTTATGTCAGCTCATCTCATCCACATAAAAATTTAAAACATTGGCTAAACATAAAATGTTTAGTCAATTTTAAAATCATATGTAAATAAATATAATTACTTCTATGTCTGTTTAGTTCAGTAGGTTGGATTTTTTTTTTCTGAGACAATATTAAATATTGTTTGCACAACAACAATAATTTACTATGCATATCAAACTTTCAGGTGAAGAAACCAGCTACTATAAGTAGCGGTCTATCAGTCTATGCCATATAGCTTTCATTACACATTGTCAGCGTTAGTAATCGAGACAGGGTTCAAATCCCGGCCGAGTTCACTGGCATGAGTTCAACACCACCTTACCAGCGCGTGTGCCAACTGAACTAACAGTCTTGGGGTTCCATTCCCATCATGCTCAAAGATTTATTATTGGGAAACTGTCTGTGGGGAGATAACTATTGTGTTTTTCTTGGTATTAGACTGGTTTGAAAGCCATCAATAAATATAATAAAACTGTAAATTTGTCTGTATGTTTGATTTATTCTGTTTGTTTCCAGTAAACTCTGAAATTAGTCATCAGATACAGATGGAACTTATTTTGTCTTATTCCTTATCTTTAAGATTAAAGAGTAAGCTATTTACCATCACGCTATCTCATCAGCGAAAGAAGCAATTTAAAAAAAATAGTAGTGTGGTTACATTTGCTTTTTAATTTTATAACACTACAAATTGATTAAATTTTAATGCATAAACCTTTGTTTATCTCCTTAGCAAAAAGAAGTTTGGAAATATCAACAAACTATGAATGTAGATTAGTTTATTTCTATCTTGATTGTTAAATCAACTGCAATGCAATGATTAGTTACAGAATATTACAAAATATTAAATCTAATAGAAACTATATTTTGAGTTCATTGGTTTATATTCACGTTAGTGGGCAAATGATGATTATTCAACAAATTAAACTAAGACACAGGTAATGTTCAATATCTTTATGTGATTTGAGCTTACATTTACATGGATACATATTCAGAAAAATAGATTAATCCTCCAAATAAAAGGCAGAAAATATTAATCAAAATGGCATACATCAAGCAACAACACACAGCTGACTATTTAAATGTTAATAAATAGATTTAAATAATGTTATTCTAATTGTTATGTCTTGTTTGTCTACACCTCTCTCACTTAGCGTTAAGTGGAAACACATCTCGGTTTTAATGAATCTTGTACACTGTGACCCAAACATCCGGGCCTATGTTGGCTCACTATAAGTGGAGTTGACTGTACATTGATATCTTGATGCCATAAACCCCAAGGTGTGCACCTCTGGTGTATTCTTTAAAATCAACTATGTTGAGCTTATTGCCTTGAACTCAATTAACCAAGCAATTTTAAACTTTAAATAAGTAGTAATGTAAATCTTTAAGATATGCACGCCTCTTTTTTACGTTCACAGTGAGCCTGAAACATTAAAAACTGACTACTGTTCAGTAAGCTAAAATTAGCTATCAACAATATTCTTTGAGAAACCTTAGTTTTTGTTACCACACAAAATATCAGCCTGAAGTATTAAACTGTGTAATTACTTGTGCGGGAGGATGCCAAACGAAGGACCATGACAATATTAAGCTTTGAATAGTTAATTATTGTATGTTTTGTACAATATATATAATCTATTTTTACATGTCTTAGGCAAATACTTCATTCTATGGATTGTGTTCGTTTGTGAACTCAGTTTATGGGATGTGATTAATGTTTCGTTTCCAAGATTGTTTTTTTAATTTGATTGGTTTACATTATTGTTTTGATTTGAAATTATATAAAGAGTGCAGCTGAATGTGGAACATCATAATTTAATATAGTTTTGATCTGTCTGTCTATATGAATTATTTAAACATTTCTAAGCATCCTAGAAATCTAAAATTTGACATGACGATAGATCCTATGATAATGAAGTCCTAAAATTTAATATGGGGATTCAAAATGGTGGATCAAAGTAGGGCAAAAACATTGAAAACAAATAAGTCCTTTTATATACAGTAGATTTTGACTGTTCTATGTAACCTTCATTTGTTTTAACTTTTTAACAACCATTATTTATGCCCATGTTTTTCTTCTTTCTTTTTAAATTAACTCCAATAATCGAGAGTACAAATATAGTGTAAAGAGAAGTTCTAACTGTATCTTCAAAATAAATTTCGCTTTTAACACTTAATATTGGGTTTTAGTAAGCCTACTTTTCACACTTTGTAACAGAATTTAAAACAATAAAAGACTAATATTAATACATAATTTAAGATTTGGTTACTTTTCCTTCTGATTAATTTTATGCACAGTAAAACCTTGGATTGCAAGCATAATTCGTTTAGTAAATGTGTTTGTAATACAAAGCACTTGTATATATAAGTGGATTTCCCCCATAAGAAATAATGGAAACTCAGATGATTTGTTCCACAACCCAAAAATATTTAATCTAAAAATAATAAATACAAAATTATTTTTTTTCAATTTTTTTATTTTCGCTATTTAAATTTAACTGTACTATAATCAGTGGCGCAGGAACGTTTTTATTTGGGAGGGTAAGAATAACCATGTGTTCTTATAGGGGATAACATTTTTTAGATTAAAAAAAGAACAGGAAAATGTAATACAGCTGTACCTCACACTACGCGAGTGTTTGGTTCTGATAAATAATCGCGTAACATGAAAACGCAAGTGAAATGATTTTAACATGAGTGATATAGGGATTACTCCAAAGGAAATAAAAACCTAAAACTGGTAAATGAATGCCATTTTTTTATTTATACAACTAGTACAATGCATTAGGTAGCTTACACCTATTTTCAATCTTCAATCCCCTGAAATTTGTAGACACAATTTTTAATCAATGTATCTAATTAATACAATGCTACAGGTACACTTACTGTTAATCTTCAATCGCATGATAAAATAACTGGATTTGGCAATTCTGGATTATCACTATCTTGCTCTTGACAGTAGGCATTTGCTCTCTTGATGACCCTTGGACGAGAAGCTCTTGATCTCTTAAAGGTCCTGGGACGGTAAGCTCTTGCTCTCTTGAAGGCCCTGTGATGGTAGGTTCTTGCATTATTTTAAGGCCCTGGGAGGTAAGCTCTTGCTGGCATGAAGGCCCTAGGATGGTAGGCTCTTGCTTTCTTCAAGGCCCTTAGATGGTAGGCTTTTAACTCTTTGGAAGACCCTTGGACGGTAAGCTCTTGCTCTCTTAAAGGTCCTGGGACGGTAGACTCTTGATCTCTTGAGGGCCCTGAACGGTAGACTCTTGCTTTATTGAAGGCCCTTGGATGGTAAGCTCTTGCTCTCTTGAAGGCCCTGGGATGGTAAGCTCTTGCTGGCATGAAGGCCCTAAGACGGTAAGCTCTTGCTGGAATGAAAGCCCTGGGATGGCAAATTCTTTCTCTCTTGACGCCCTTGGGATGGTAGGATTTTTCTCTCTTGAAGGCCCTTGGATGGTAGGCTCTAGCTCTTAGGAATACCCTTGGACGGTAATATCTTGCTTTCTTGAAGGCCCAGGGAAGGTAGATTCTTGATCTCTTGAAGGCCCTGGAATGGTAAGCCCTTGCTGACATGAAGGCCCTGAGACGGTAGGCTCTTGCTCTCGTTAAGACCCTTGAATGGTAGGATTTAGTACTTTGAAAGACCCTTAGACGATACGCTCTGGCTTTCTTGAAGGTCCTGGGCTGGTACGCTCTTGCTCTCTTAAATGCCCTGGGATGATAGGATCTTGCTTTCTTGAAGTTCCTGGGATGGTAAACTCTTGCTTTCTTGAAGGCCCTGGGATGGTAGACTCTTGCTCTCTTGAAGGCCCTGGGACGCTATGCTCTTGCTGGCGTAAATGCCCTAGTATGGTATGCTCTTGCTGGCATAAAGGCCCTAGGATGGTAAGCTCTTGCTCTCTTGAATGCCCTGTGATGATAAGCTCTTGCTCTCTTGAAGGCCCTGGGACGGTAGATTCTTGCTCTCTCTAAGGCCCTGGAATGGTAAGCTTTTGCTGTTGTGAAGGCCCCGGGTCTTTAGACTGACGATTTTCGATTTCTTTGATGAAATGGTAAGACTCAACTGATGGGCAGAATTTTCCTTCTATCTCTATAGAGTTATTTGTAGCAAGCCAAAGAACTCTGGATCTCTCTGGCAACTTTGGTGCTTCTATCCATGTTAGGGTCATTCTCTTCAATGATTGTAATTGTACTGTCAATGTGCTTAAATAAATTAGCAAATTGTTTTGCTAAAAGTTTGATAGGCTCAACAACATAAGGCTCTTCCTCTTCATTATTTATGCCATTCTCCATTTCTAGAAGATCTTCATTGGTGAGTTCTGTTGAGTGGGATTGGAGAAATTCACACACATTTTCCTGGTCTACGTCCTCAAATACAACATCTTGTAATGTCAACGATGCCATGCCTGGAATTGGAAAGCTCGTGGTCAGGATCAAAATCATGAGAATCAGAAACTTCAGGCCAAAAATTTTTCCAAACTCCTTTCATACAGGACTGTTTAACTTCTGCCCATGCATATCCAATGTTGTCAATACCACCCCCCTAAAACCAAACTGTACAGTAAAGATCAATGCCTTCACTGGAATGTGTTTACGCAAGATCACACCACCACCGCACAGGATGACAGCGAAATTCCAGCTGACCATGCATTATTTTTGTATTTCTTTGGATCATGTTATAGTGAAAACGCGTAAAGTGATATCCCGTATAACGAGGGATACGTTGTATTTAATGGTCCCACTGTGCATTTTTCTCATTTATTTTAGTCATTCCAAACATTAGAATTAATACACACAAAACATATTAAGAAAAATGTTATCTGATGCAGCTCAACTAAAAATTATGAAACACTGAAAACTAAAGTAGATTTACATACACCTTTTCCCTATATTTGTTACTAGCTATAAAACCACTAACCAGTTTTGCAATTTCAATTTTGTTGAGCCTCTCAGGTGATTTAGTCTACATTGCCTCATCGTGGAGCAAAGATAGTTTTTAATGCAACCAAGCATTGAAAAACTTCTTTCTGCAATAGCTGATATAGCTGGTATCACTATCAGTTTTCAAAACTCTTCAGTGTATGCTCCAAGCACATTTTATTTTTACTATGTTAACATAGTGTGAACATTGTATTTTGCCTCAATAAGATGTTTACATTATCTAAACGTTTACTATATTATTTTAGGGGGGTAAAAATTATACTTTTTACCCCCCTCAATTTTTAGGGTGGGTAAAATTTACCCCCGTACCCCCTAGTTCCTGCGCCACTGACTATAATCAAATTTATTAATTAAATTTAATCATGTCTGGTGTGAGGTAGAGGAGAGAAGGAGGTGGGTTATTGTTTAGGACGACTTTCACTGTCACTAACGGAATCACTGCTATATGTTGGCTCACTGGAATATTTTTATTTTTGTGACTTTAACAAGGAACCTATCCAATGACACTTTCTTTTGCCTCCTTTTGAGTATTTTGTGGAAATGTGACATTGTATTGTCGTTAAAAATATTTATCGCTTGCACTGCTACAGTCTTATTTAGATGGTGCTTTTCTACCAAATTTTGCACTGTTTTCCACATTTTACACATCTTCCTAATCTCATTTGAAGTGAGGGATTTCTTCATCTTTTTCTCCTCCTCCTCAGATGGCATCTTCATAACTTCTTGCAGTTGCTCGCGATGCAGATCCATCAGTTGGTCTGTGGTCAGGTCATGGATATGTTCCTCCATTAGCTCTTGAATTTTGTTCTCATTAACCTCCAGTCCCATGGTTTTCCCCAAAGACACAATTTCATCGACAACTGGTGGCTCCTGTTCATGAGCAAATACCTCGACGCAATCAGACCACAGTTTTCTCCAAGCAGAATTGAGGGTTCTAGTGGTGACCCATCCCAGGCTTTATCAATGATCTTGAGGCAGTCTACTATGTGAAAATGGTTTTTCCAAAACAATCGGGGGTAAGGTTTGCTCCTTCGGTCACCTCGAAGCATCGCTGAAATAGTGCTTTGGTATAAAGCTTTTTAAAATTCGAAATTACCTGCTGATCCATGGGCTGGTGTTAGGAGGAAGGAACTTGACCTTATTGAACTTGAATTCTTCCAGTAAGTCGTCTTCAAGGCCAGGAGGATGAGCAGGAGCATTATCCATAACCAGCAAGACTTTGAGTTGCAAACTCTTTTCTAAAAGGTATGTCTTCACTGCAGTACCGAATACCTCGTTGATCCACTCAACGAACAAGATACGAGTGACCCAAGCCTTTCTGTTGGACCTCCACATAATGTTTAACTGGCTCTTCTGCACCTTGCATTTCTTGAAGGCTTGTGGATTCTCAGACTGATACACGAGAAGGGGCTTGACTTTGAAGTCACCGTCTGCATTAGCACACAACAAGAGGATGAGACGTTCTTTCATGGGCTTGTGACCGGGCATTGCATTCTCTTCTGCTGTAATGTAGGTCTTCTTTTGCATCTTTTTCCAAAATAGCCCCGTCTCATCGCAGTTAAACACTTGCTGTGGCAGATAACACTCGAAAATCATGAGCTTCTGGAACTCGGCAACAAACGCCTCAGCTGCCTAAGCAACCGAAATCGTAGCCTCTCCGTGCCTCAAAATACTATGGATACCACTTCTTCTCTTAAAGTTATCAAACCATCCCCTGCTAGCCTTAAAGCCTTCGTTTTTTGTTGACGTACCTGGCAGTTTACTTACGAGGTCGGCGTACAAAGTCTTTGCCTTCTCGCAGATAAAGTTCTCGGTCACAGTATCACCTGCCGAGAAGCAATTTTTCTACATCGTTGAGAACGCGTGGCCGTTGCTTTGATACTATCGTGACTCCTTTTGCTGCATCTAACCCTTGCACGGATGTTGACTATACCCTACAAGTGAGGCACGCTGACTGAGACCAAACATAGAAGTCGATTACCTACATTCCCGCAGTGAGAGAGATAGAGATAACAGAAACATCTGCTCAGTTGTGATAGAACTGTTATCCCTCCCTTCGGCTTCGGGGGTAAATGGTTGATGTCGCGACGATGGCAACGTTGTATTCAGACACATGTGGGTAGGGGTAGGAAAAAGGTCGGTGAGAGTGTTCCGGCAACGTTAGTCGTGGTTGAACTGAAGGATGTTCCGGCAACGTTAGTCGCGGTGGAACAGAAGGATGTTTCGGCAACGTTAGTCGCGGTGGAACGGAAGGATGTTCCGGCAACATGAATCGTGGTGGAACATGAGGAAGTACCGGCAACGTGAGTTGCGGTGGGAGGTAGGGTGATGGTGGAGAGAGAAAGGGTTAAACAATATTGCTCTTTCGAAACATCAAACAATTTAATTGCTCTTTCAAACAGGTGGCGTACACGGGTTGGGTAGCCACTCTCCGATTGGCTAAGGCTAACTGACCGCTTCTGACACAGACGCATATTAGCATGCTCTAATGCACCCTGAGGGGGAGCACGAGAGCAAATTCCAACACGTACCGACCAATTGGTCACACCGTGTAGTTTCGGATTCTAAAACAGATGGGTTGTCGCATTTCGCGAAGTTTCTGAAACAAAGAAAAGCATATTATTAATATTAATGGGGAAAACAAAAGTATGTTGGGAAACCAAATAAAGGGTTTTTAGATTTACGTGCGGAGACACTACTCTATGGGTGGCTGGGTGAGAGCCTCCCAAACCACTGTTGAAAAATCTCGCTTATCCGAGCAGGGCTTTGGGACGTCGATGGCACCCTCCAGGGTCGATTACATAATTCCCAAGCCCCTGGATAAGAGGATTGGTGGTACTGGGAAGTCTATCGTAGGACTGCGACAGCTTCCGGAATTGGTCCTTGATGGTAGGCATATCCAGGTCGCGATGCAGAGTCTCATTCCGGACATACCAAGGTGCGTCCACAATGATCCTCAAACCCACGCTCTGGAACGCCTGTATTCTCCTCATATACGTGGCCCCAAGTGGGACATGCATAGTCGAGGATCGGTCTGAGCAACTGCTTGTACAGTGTCAGACCGTTCCTAGTAGACAGGGTGCTACGTCTGTTAAGCAGTGGGCTTAGGATTCCCAGCCTTTGCCTCGCTTTGTTCATTCTCTCGGCGCAGTGTAATCGCCAGATCAGTTTAGTGTCCAGCGTAAGTCCCATGTACTTAACACTGTTCACCTATCTGATCTGCTCTCTGAACAGCTGGAGTGAGGTCGGCCTGTAGAACTTTCTTTTCTATGTGAAGAGCACTGCTGTGCTCTTTATGTTATTGCTTGTCCTCCAGGTGGTCAGCAACCCCTCCAACTGTGTCAGGTGCGTCTGGAGTCGCCTCTCCACCAGCTGCCCTCGCCACGACTCCGCTACTAGAGTCGTGTCGTCCGCATACAGTGCTAACTTGGTGTCTAGGGATTTAGGAATGTTGTTCACATACAGACTGAAGAGCACCGGGCCCACGAGGGAACCCTGCGGCACTCCAGCCCGGATGCTTCTGACTTGGGAAGTGGCGTTCCCAAAGGTAGTGGAGAAGGTGCGGTCGCTTCTGACCGAGGAACCACCGTGTTAAATAAATAAATGACACGATGGAAGATGAATATGGACGGCATACAGTGATGAGACAACAAACTATGGACCTTTACGAAGACGTCACTAAAGTGGATCTAGTGAACCAGGAAGAAGTCAAAAAGTTCATAGCCTCAATGAATAAAAACAAAGCATCTGGACCAGATGGTATCAAGTTTGAAGTACTGCACTAAATAATAGCTGTGATATCTCCATATGTCGCCCAACTGATGATTGAATGCATACGGCAGGGTGCTGAACGTCCGGAAAATGCGTGAGGTAGTTGTTCTAAACAAGGGATATGACAAAAAACTGCTTTCTAAATCATATTGACCAATATACCTCCTACATACCTGTGGGAAACTACAAGCAAAGCTATTGTGTGCTAGACTCTTGAAACACAGAGGTGATATGGATGCATCAAAGGCAATAGAATTTCAGGCATGGAAGGTCTACGGAAGATGTTTTAGCTATGGCTATGAACATAATAGACAACGCGAGAGAAATATGTGGTCGAGATATTCATGCACATCTCGGGCGCATTCTACAGCTTGTGGGGGTCAACTATTCGAGAGGATGAGTTAAGTCGGATGTCCCAGGCGACTGTATTACAGATTCCAGGACTAGCGTAAAGACAAATATGCAACAATAGGGTGACCGGGATTATCCCTGAGTAAGAAACTGACAGAGTTGTCCTCAAAGATAAGTCAGTGGACCCGTATTTCTGGATAAAGGAATTGAGCCTGAGCTGCAAGAACTGAAATCAATCCTGTTACGGCAGAACTGGTGGCATTTGCAGATGAACTCCTAATAGTGGTTGAAGTAGAGGCTAGAATGCAACTGGAAACCAAGTACAACCAGAAACTAGAATATCTAGATCCATGGTGCAAAAAGATAAAGTTGAAACTAGCGCCAATAAAGGCTACTATCATACTGTTCATGGGGAAATTCCCAAGCGATCCCTTACTAAAGATAAACCTACAGAGGATTAAGCCGGACAGGACTACCAGATACCTAGGTGTAATGCTAGGCGAAAAACGGAACTTGTTTTCCCACATGTAACAATTAAGTATGAAGTCATAAAATAGTAATCATAGGTCAGAGAATACGTCATCTCCCTATGCGAACGATAAGAATGTATCAGGAGGCTCTGCTTGTATCCATTGCGGGCCATCTAGGCCAGGAAGGTCAGGTCGGACGCGTTGTTTAGGAGGCCTCAGGGGGGGTATTTTTCTGAGGCTCTCCTGGTGGCATACTCGACCATTTCGATAGATGAGCTATCCGTTATACTGAGTATATGCCCACTGGATTTAGAGGTAAGAAGGAGAGGTGCTGAATAGGGGAGACCTGCGAAAATTATAAGAGCTTTTTAAAGTCGGAGTCACTACATCAGCTCGAGGAGTAGCAAAACTATTGGGTGAAAAGCACAAAAGGCAAAAGAACATTTGATATGCTCCCAAGCGTTCTGGAGCGCCTGAAATTTTGGCACCGGCAACCCAACCAAGGACTTGTTCACTACATCGCCAGACATGGCTCATACAAAGCACTTCTTAATGACAGAGGACTTACTAAAATAAGTGAATGTGACTGTGGAGAGGAAGCATTACCTGAGCACTTTGTCTTGGAATGCATAGGCACCCAATCCTTACACAACCAACAACATGGCGTGTTCCAAGGACGCAATACTTACGAGATACTACGAGACGATATCAAATTGAAACTTCTCGACGAGGTCACGACTTTGGTTTCAGGAAAAGAAAAGGAAGACTGCATAAACAGACTAAAAAGATAAGTATAAAACATACAGAGACATAAGATAGATAGAAAACACTACGAAGACAAGGACTCGGGCACCAAGGCCGTAGTCAAGGGGGTTTTGGGGGTTCAAACTCCTCCGAAATGTTATGAACAAAAAATATATGGCTTTATTTATGGTCCAAACAATATCAAAATTAAGGTACAAGTACAATTAGGGGCTGTGTTACCATAAAATAACTTCGGGAGAGCTTCTAGAACTGTTATCATTTATAATTTTTCTATCCTCGTCAATTGGGGTATGTGCCCACCAAACCCCCTGAAATCATCGGCTGCTACGGCCTTGTCGGCACAGAAGAAGAAGAAGAACGAAAACCTGGCCGAGATGAGACAGACAGTGAATAAATGGACAAATAGGAGCTGTGAAAAAGTAGTAGTCGTTGACAACAAAACCAACACTGGGTGAGAGGGGAAAAGACAATAAGTTAAGAACCTCTCTAGGTATGCTGAAGATACTTGCCACGCTCCTGAAGATCTGCATTAGGCACTGTGACACTGTCCTGAAATTCCGGCAAGGATATCCAAGACAATGAAAGGAACTTATAAAGTGGTATGACAGAAATAGCACAAGGTACCACATTGGCTCGGAACATTTGTAAAAGTAATCTGCGGCTGGAACCGTCGGGCATCCTTTCTATCGGCTGGCCCGAAACGACGGCTAATAAGTAACCACACAGGTCCAGCCAGACAGTGGCGGCTCGTGTATTAGGCACTGTGGAGCTGCAGCACCCCCTATTTCCACTTTATATAATCAATAACATTTAATATAATGAGTCCTTTTTTCTTTAATTCTTTCTTTATTTTTGTAGTACAATATATGTTCCTTAAGCTTAATGTCAGTACTTCAGTAGCCATCCCTCAGTTTATGAAAAAGATACAAAAATCTTTGTATGGAACTGTGCGCTTCACAGTGCCAGTGACGTGATGTTTGACTGTTGTACGCATGCGCGGCGTGATGGTGGAAGGAAGTTTTATTTTACTCAGCTTGTGTTGTGCTTAAAAATCGTGTACCATATTCTTTAATGGAATAAAGTGTAGAAGAGTGTAGAGTTAGATTATTATTCTGCTTCCAGCTATTCTATTGATACTTTTTTTCTGTTCTTTATTTAACAGAAAACTTTAACCATGGCCTTGAATCCCCAAGAAATAAGTTCTGTGACTGTAAGTAAACTTCAACAGCTTGAGTTTTCACAGCTATCTCTCCATGAGAAAGTTACAGTTAAGAAAAGCGGTCGTTCAACACCTGATATTATAATATCTCAGCCAGGCAAAAGCAACAACAAGAAATATATTCGTAGCTTTAATTCTGAATGGTACCAACAGAAAAGTTGGCTAGTAATCTAGATTATGTTTTTAGTGAAATTACGAAACTGATAAAAATCCTCTTAACAATTCCCATGACTACATCAGAGGCATAGCGCTGCTTTTCAACATTGAAAAGAATAAAAAGAATTTAAGAAGCACTATGAATTCGGAAAGACTAAATGCACTTGCAGTACTTTCAATGGAGAAAAATTTCCTCAATTGTCATCCAGAGATCAAGGAGAAAATTATTGAACTTTTTACGCAAATTAAAACAAGAAGAATGGATTTCATTTTAAAATGAATAGATCAAGCTAGAACTGTAACAATTTAAGTTAAAGTAAGTAAAAAAGGTTTTTTTTGTTAATATTTTATCAAGTTCCTGAATAAAAATTTTTTTATACATTTTTTTTCCTTTTACACAATTTTAAAACGATGGCTAAACATTTTTTGGAGCAGCACCTCCACTAATTTTAGCTACGAGCCGCCACTAGACTTAGAGTAATGATTAGTGTTAGAGTACCTAGTTTTCTTATAAGAGACAATTCCAGTCAAGCTTAGAATTAGAAAAAAGGAAATAGAGTTAAGTAGAAAGCACAAAAAAATAATATTATGAAATAGGACCCAGCCTATAATACAATATGCTGGGTCATACCTAGACATCGAAAATGGAAAAAAAAGTAAGTTACTATCGATTTGGTTGTAGAAATCTGTCCTTGTTGTTATATTGTTGTTATTATTTCACTGAGTTTTTTTATGAAGGAAAACAAGTTTAAAATTGAATATATGAAAGCTAGTTGGATAGTAGTGTGGTATTTGGCCACATGGTGTGCTAGTTGTGACAAAATAATAGTAACCATTTAAGAATAAAATAAAAATAAAAATAACTTGAAAATAAAATTCTTACTTTTATATATATATATTATATAATATAATATATAATATATAATTATATATATATATTATATATATATATTATATATATATATATATATATATATAATAGGGTGTTTTTTAAGTTGTCACAGCGATATATCCTTAAAAACACATTTAAGAAAAAAGTGGTACAAAGTTATTGGTCTTGAGACACTGACAACATGACATAGTTTATTTTTTATTTAATGGATGTCTTCAAGCTCATCTCAAGTTCAAGGGAGGGATGGGGGCAAAATCCCCGGGGCCCAGCTTGGCTTTGAGAGCTTTTATTCTCATTTCGGACAAAAATATAAACATTTTAGCGAAATGGAAGAAAAGTGCAATATAATACGAAATCTAAGTTAAGTACATTAATTACCAACTATTTAAACTTGAGTGGATGAGCCATAAACAATATTAAAAGATACGCCATTAAGGCTATTGAAATGTTGGTGATTTAACGGAAGAAGTCAATTATTTTAAAGTGATACACAAGACAAACATTTCTAAATCTACTCTTCAGTCCCTAAAACTTCTCAACAAAATAACATAACTCAAAATTGCAAATTTATTTTTGAATGGTGCTTTGCACACACTTGGCACACTCCCAGTTTCTGTCGATCAAGCAGAACAATCTTTTAGTGTGCTTAAATCGATATGATTGGCTCTAGGTCTTAGCGCGGCCTTCAAACAGTGGTCACTCGCCAAGCGCAACAAAGGCATAAGTGTTGCGGCACATTAACTAAATCTGAGTCGGCTTCGCTCGTATTCAAGTTAGGTAAATTACTTTTTTCCATTCAAGCATTTATACTAGCAAATACTCAATTTCAAACACGTACTATGAGGTTAGGATTTCTATACATTATGGTGAAAGAGAGAAAGCATATAAAATACATCTATGTTCACTCGGAGTATTTAATATCTTGCTTAGTTGGATAAAAATATAGAACATACATCAAAACTAACCTAAACTAAACCTAGTCTAACCTAACCTAAGTTGAGATCGCTGTATACAATTGATTATACAGGTATGTATAATATATTACTATAGTATTTGCACTAAGGATCTAAATGTACAAATTAGATGTATACGATAGATATGCAAATTGTATATATAATAACTATTCATACTTTATAATGATATACTATTAACCGTTCAAGGCACTGTAACGTGACACAGCGCGTGAGAGGAGAAAGGCGGCGTAAGGGAAAGGGCTGAGAAACGGCGCGGGGTAAGGGCCAATCATATCGCTCTAAATGCGTGGTGCTCTGTACTGGGTTAGGAAATGTATATACGCTGCCCGGACATTGAATTTTGACTCCATCATTCAAATGTTTGCTGATAGAAAATCTTGAAAGGCGAATTTTAAATGACTCTTTTATATTCCAAGCTGTTAAGTCTTAAATAAATTGTTGAATTTAAAAAAAGAGAACCCAAGAAATAAATCATACTTACAAAAGGATCAAAGGGTAAGCCTTTTATTTAAGGTTCTTTCCTAACACTTTTCAATTTAAAAATTGTGTCACGAATGTTCATTGTATTTCTGAAAAATTAACGTGCGTAGTTGGATGGTAACTAAGTTGTCTTGGGAGAAACTTCTGGAATAATTTTCTTAAAATTGTTGTTAAAAAATTATGTACTAGTTTTGCTATTTGCATAAGAATATAATTTATGAAAGGTACCCATTTTTTGAGGTTCCTTTTATTGAGGAATGTAAATGGTATGAAAATTGTTCATTATCGTAATGGAAAGTGAGCCTGACAAAATAATTTTCCTCCGAGCCCTTAGTGGCTCTCGACGGCACTGCCCATTTGTACACCAATCGTGTCTTCACAAGTTTTCCTCTAACACTTATGAATTAATACATTAAATAACCATGGTGACACATGGATTACAAGTTTTGAGTAAATATCTCAATTTTTTAATCAAAAGGACTTAAAAATCAGTGCAGTGCACCGTACAAGTTTTTTTTAACCTAATACCATAAAACGAATTGTGCTTTCGTTATTATTAATCGATAGTAACGCTCTTTTGTTTAAAGTATGATGGCTTAAAGTAAAGAGTAGCTAGACCTAAAGATCTTAGACCTTGCTCAAGGCAAATAATGGTTGTCCTTAGTAGCGCTTCTTTTGGAGTTATGGAGAAATGTATTCAAAGTTCAAACAAGGATTTGTTATCTTGACACAGTTTCCGGTGGGTGTCGTCATGGCGGCAGGTGGGGATTACGATAAGCCTGTTGTTATGATTTTGGGTGGTAAGTATTTGATTAAAGCTTTTATGACAGTAAAAACTGTGTGTATCAATAAAAATATATACCTTTCCAAATTTCAAACCAATTACAATTTTTTACAAAAGGCATTAAATATGTTTTTCACAGCGTTATTATGGATAGGGCTTAGCAATGTGTGTCAAATTATATTTTAAAAATAAATTCCTTAATGTAATAATTAATTCTATTTTTGTTAGTGTAGATCTATTTAAAATTTTATAGTCCTAGATTTATCATCGACTGTTTAGGCGGCATTTCACGCATGACATAGGGGTACTACTATTTTAAAAGTAATTTCACTTATACTTGATTTTATAATAAAATAATCTTTGGGGATAAGTATCTATCATAATATATATTTATTTATATCTTCAATCTTGCGATTGGTTGGCAATGCAAGTGAACACATGGCACATTTAAAACTATCCGTTTAGATAACGTTTATGGTTACTTTTGAGAAAATATTTGTTTAAAAAAAACCTTACCTTACAGTGTTATTAATTCCATATGACAAAAAAAAAAATTCAGCCATAAAAATATTTTTGTTGGTTAGTTAATTAATTAGCTAGGCCTAGTTAAAATGTCCATCAGAATAGGGGCCTGCACACACGACAACTTTTCATAGAAATAACTAGTCTCTAAATGTGTTAATCCATCAAAAATTTGATTTTAATAGAATTTGAAGGTTAGATTGGTTTGATTATTTTTTATTACTATGAAACATGAATTTGCTACATAAAAAAGCAAGATATTCATGGCATGGTTGCTGTAGATTTTTGTGTTTCGCGATACCCTGTGATATGGCTGAGCTTACCAAATATTTTATTAATTAAAGATAGTCTTAAGTGTGTGGACAGCTAACGTTTTTGTGTCGTTAATTAATAATGCTGTAAGGTATGATAAGGTTTTTTTTTGCAAAAAAAAATCTTAAAAGTAACTGTAAATGTTCTTGACCCTCAAATCCCAAGGAATTATCGCCTATACAAACACACAATAATTGTCTAAAGTGACCACACTTCACCTTTTTATGTAGCAACCCCAACACTTGCGAAGAAGGTAGTTATCTTTTTGTCATTTGAAGAAATCTTGATAAGTTACAAATGAAATAACATGATATTATAAACTCACTAAGGAATTTGTTTGAACTAAACCGACTTCATTACACCACACCTTTTAAATGTCATCACAAAGATAAAAGCCGAAATTAATGTTTAAAATAATCGTTATGATTAAACCTAACTTTCATATCGTCCATAATTTATAAGTTACATTTTGAATTATAAATGTGAGCTGCCCAAAATTACTTTAATGGTGCCTGGTATTTCTTGACTTATACCCTATACAAATTGAATCCTCGCTTCTCCTATCAAGTAGAAGAAGAGACGATTACAATTACAAAGAAAGTTAAATAAGGAAGTTTTTGGAAGTATGAGACATAAGAGAAATATATAAGTTTAACAAATCAGTTTAATTAGATGCAAACAAGAAAAATTGAATTACATATATTTTAAATACATTTTAAATACATTTTAGATCAAACAGTCAATTGTTATTAAAGAAAACTTTACAGTTACCATAGTCTAAACTTCTCGATAGGCAGGAATAGAAATAAACACCTTGGTGACAAGGAACTAACAGAAGTAAGATAAAATATATTATTGATTAGTTTAGTAACTCTTAAAATGAAAGGTCTACTCATGAATAGTAGTGAAATTATAATGAATTAAAACAAGGGATATTTAATCCTAATTTTATAGAGCTACTATGAGGATTGATATAAAAGCTAGCTAGATTGAGTTAAGTCCTTAAAGAGTTAGGAAAACCTAAGGTTAATTTCCTTGAAGAGGAACCAGCATTTTACAAATAGTAAATGGTGAGCAATCAGGCATCTACAAGGTTAACATAGGTCTACTATGGCCGGTCACTTCCTAATAAGTACTGCCTGGACATTCAATAGTATAATTATACTTCCACCCATTACTAGGGCACACAATAATTAGTACAAACAATATTAGTATAACTTGATACAAACGACTCCTACAGGGGCCGGAGACAAAACACTATTCCCGTGGGCCACGACTACCAACTAGTAGTGCTCCCACAGGTAGATACACTAAAAAGAACTAATAGTGACTGATCTCTTGTCACTGACCTGACTAGGTAACTGTAGAAAATGTTAAGATAACCTGATTTCCACCATAAAGAGATCCTAAACATGGTCATATTGTTTAGGGAGTCACTATTATTCCCTAATATATAAAACTATGTCTTAAGGACATAGACAAAGAAGTCAGACACACTGACATAGTAAATAAAGTTGTATGGACCATGATAAATATAGCATTAAACACTTCATTCTAAACTATACCATATGGGCATAGGAAAACATGTCATAATTTTGACAAGCAACTGTATGTCTTATTTACATAGAAAAAGAGCGTTAAGACTAACATTCAGAACTATGCCTTATGAACATAGAAAATAAAGTCAGACATTCTGACACAAAAACTTATGTCTGATGGACATAGAATATAAAGTCAGACATCCTGACACAAAAACTTATGTCCATTGTTGGCTCTGTCCACTTCATACGCTTGGAATGCTCTCGTACAGATAATCCAAGAACAAATTTGTAAAATCAGTTTACTAAACACTTGACTCGCCTTCTGTTGGTCTCTTGGGTAATGAACTGGTGAACCAGGCAGAAGGGGCAATTTATCTCGCTCCTAAGGTGAGTCTGGGTGTCATGTTTTTAGATCTAAATGGCTAAGTTTGACATGGGGTTTTACACACCTGGCAAGATCAATGGGTTTCGACCCTTACCCAGAACATGCTGTGGTCCATTAAGGACGGTGTGTCGCAATGAGTCTCTTGTACACAGGTCTAGAAGAGAGGAGGTCGTCTTGACAAGACTCGTGTCGGCCATATTTCATTGAGCCATAAGTTGACCCATAAGTTTTTAATTGAGAGGCGACTCACCTCCCATGTGTGAGCTTTATAATGCTCCCCTTGTGGAGTGTCACTAGTATGCCCCTATTCACCTTGCTCTTGATATTTAGGTTGAGCTTTGTTATTTTTTATGTGACAGTGCGAATGGAGCTGTTTGTCTACTCTGTTTTATACGCCAGGCGGATCTTTTAGGTTCCATTTGAGTCTCATTCTAATAGTGGCTCACATTGAGAATAGTTTTAACTATTTTAGTATATTTTAACATGTTTGTAGGCCTAGTGTCTATATAAGTTTTACACATAATATACTGTTTCTAGCAGATGTATAAGGCCTGTTTATCCTGCCTTATGGGAATTTTACTATGTTTACATGTAGTTTTTGTATCTTCATCTGCTGTTTTTATAGTGTGAATTGCTTGTATGCCTTGTATTGTATTGCATTGTTCGAGTGTTTTACTGTGTTTTCAACCTATCTTCAAAGCCACTAATGACCTAACTGTGCCGATGAGCCTCTAAATAATAATAACTTACACCCACTCTCCACATTGCAACGAACACTTTCTTCAGCAGCCATCAAGGGAGATTCACCAGTTCACCCTTGCACCATGGTGCCTAACAAATATATTTGTGTTTGACCATATTAACGCTTGCACCATAGTGCCTGGCATATTATTTCATGTTGTCCATGTACTATAGCAGTGGTCGGCAACCTTTTAGTAGTGTTGTGCCAAAGTAATATTACAAAGTGGCTCAGCGTGCCAACCAACCTAAGCCCATCCAACTCGTTTATATTGTTATACTAGTTAACAAGTACAACTATTAAACAAATTCAAGCTGATAGTGTAAAATATAAATGTATCAACATGTTTCTAAATCAAATACATTAAATAACTACTGTTTCTTGAATATTTAATATAAATCAGAATTAATACAAAGGCTATAAATGTGTTTTTCAAAATTTAAGTTATGAAAACATTATTTTGAAATTTTGAAACAAAAAATTGAATCATTATAACATAAAATACATTGTTATTAAAATTATTTACATCATTGATTTTAGTTAATATTAAAGGTTTTATATTATTTTTATTAAAATCGCTCATTGTGTCATTGAAAATCATTCCGCGTGCCGTAGGTTGCCAACCCCTGTCCAATAGCATATCAGTTTCTACAACAATAATTTAAGTCTTGTCGTCTGAAACAAATCTTGAATACAAATAGAATTTATAAATTTATGTTGTCTTATATTTATTTTTTTAAAACAATATTAGTCTGTATTTTATAATATATCTAGGAGTAATATCTGTTTGAGTTATCACAACACAGTTTATAACATTGAGCACCCACATCATGTGCCCAGACTTGTACACTTGTCCCATACACCATGGGAAACTCACAAACTACAATTAATAACTCAAGAATGTAGATCTCAGTTCTCTACAAAATTTGAATGACAAGTAATGGTTTAAAATTATAAAGTCTAGGCTACCTTTTTTTGGTGATAAACATTTTGTAGAACATATTTTTAATTAAATCATCATCATTATCAGCTATTGTTCCAGCGAACTGGTTACAATTTGAGAGTCTCTTCCATTTCTTTCCAGTTAGATACATTTAATGATTTATGGCTCTCCAGCCACCCCTATTCTAGATGTCTTCCTTTAGAGCGTCCATCCATCTTCATTTCGGTCTTTCCCCGACTACCTCCTCCATCCACTTCCTCGCCACTCTTCCTATCTCCATCCTCTTCACATGCCTAAACCATTTCATCCTTGATCTGGCGATTTTTTTTACATGAGGGTTCTGTAATTAAATATAAAAAAAAGTAAATACAATTTTATATAAATTAAAAGAATGATATATTTCAAAACTAATATTTTCTATACACCCTGGTTTCTCTAACTACTACCCGGAGACAATTTATTGTGCTTTTATGTCATAATGTAAACCTGCATTTATTAGGGATATTAAAGATCCAAAATAATCAAAACAATCTTGTTAATTTGTAGGTTGTGGTTTCATTGGTAGAAACTTGTTGGAGTACCTGCTAGACAATAAGTTAGCGTCGGAAGTGTGGGTTGTGGACAAGACCCCCCTCAGACCGCCTGGCTCAACATCAAACACACCTCCATATTCAACGACAACAGAGTTCACTTCAAAAGTGCCAATTTAATTAATCCAGGTAATACTTGATTGTTAATTACTGATCTTTAAGTTGGCTGAAAACTCTAAATGTTATTGTCAGTAACTTATCCCTGATCAAGCCTTATGAGTCTGTAACTCAAGTTCATACACTGAGACACTTTGTACTAACAAAGTGCAGGGTATTTGGTTCATTCTAAATGCTTGGGAAGAAACTAAACTTTGAACCACATATTTTTATTAAAGGTGGATTGAGATCAAGCCTTTGATATATATGTATCCACAGCCATCCCTCATTAGGTAAGTATGTGTGACTCCCCTTCATTATAAATAATAAGCAAGGAGTTAACAAGAATAGAGATTTATTTTACTAAGTAACAATATAAATAATACAAGGTACAAAACATAGTAGAGTAGGAGTAGACTGATAGTGTCTTAACTTGTGGAAAAAATCCTCTGATGAACATAAATGGATGCCAGCCCATTGTTTGGTATGGTCTACTAGAAAATCAGAATATAAGCTCTAATGTTCTAGCGAAGTACTATTGATATCAATGATTAACATATGTAGAGCACAAATGCCGGAGGGGGTTAGACAAAACTCCGGAAAGGTTCAAGTAAACTAAATTAACATCAGGATGATAGTTAGTAACCAGAGTTCTATCCAGAAATAACTGATGGGTATATGTACATATTAACATTAAAAACTTGCCCTATATCGGCAGAAATGTCAATTAATCAGTATGTTTGAATTTATGAAAATATACAAAGATTTGAAATTTAAGTGCCCTGCCATCTACTTTGGCCACAATTTAGGGCTAATAGGAATATATCCGTTAGGTAAATGATGGCACCTTTCCATGCCCAAGATGGCTGTAGCCCACATGACTGCGCCAAGCATCAAAAATCCTCAATTGATTAAAACAGAACTACATTAACGTTCGGGTAAAAGTACCATGATAGACAAATTTTCAAAAATGAAACTTGGCTTTACTCTAGCCAACTGCCAGAAAAATTTATTCCATTCTTGCATTTTAAATTTAATAATTCCAAACAAATAATCTTGAAACGATGAAATTAATCAAGCCGAAAAAGAATTTAGAAAAAAATCAGGAAGTGTCGCTTACCCCATCCAAAAGTAGTGATGCAATGAGTAACCATATTTGCTAAACACAGACTTATATGGTACAAACACCTGATCACATGTTCAGAGAGAGAAGGGGGAAGATTTAGTGAGAGAGAAGCGCTCGAGAAGATCGTAGAAAGGACTAGAATGATCTACTAGAAGGTGGAAAGAATTAGAAAAGGGTGAAGTTCACGTAGCGGCCATCACATATTTTAGGGTGTGGTCTTCTTTACTAGCTGGACATTGGCTCAAATCTCGTTTCAGTCTATTAGGAAGTGTATATGTGGGCGGAGGTGGGGACTAGGGGTGTGGAAGTACGAGTCCAAATGGGACCGAGGGTGTTGCACCATTCAATTGTTTCGCTACTTGTAACTTGTTACATATGTATCTACAGCCATCCCTCACTAGGTAAGATTTCTGTAAGTTACTTTGCATACATCAGGCTTGTCTATTTTGCAGAGTTCACAAGTCACTCTTTCATCTAAAGCAACTTTTTTAATAAAATAACTAAAATGTGACTTTTTTTAAAAATAAAAAAAAATAAAAATAAAAAGTGACCAAAAGTAACTTTTTGTTAATTTCAGCAATAATTAGTATATGTAATAGTACCATTATACAAAACATAAGAGAATAAAATGCTATACTTGGAAAATATAAGTTTATATTTTGCTTATATGTGGCTATAATTGATTGTATGACTTGAACAGTTCTCAAGATAATAATCACTGTTCGATGAGACTAGTCGGCCATCTTATACTTTAGGGAGACGCTGTTATTGTACCTGACCAGTCATTCACTCCATATTGAAGAGTCATACTTATGTTGGTAGAGCAGGAAGAACTACATTTCATGGGGAGTTTGTACTTTGTGAGGGTGGGTAACATGGGTCGATCGTGTCAAAATAATAACTGGGAGATTAAATTCATGTAAAATTACATTAAAACTAAAGATAATAAAACAATTGTATTACATGGCATAGTGGATAAGTAAATAAGATTTAATTACAAGCAAAAGAATAAAAATAGGCACACATAACAAAAATAATAGTTCTTAGAATATATCTGGGATGTGAAACCACGGCGGCCCTTTCCGACTCGCACCCTTGCCATTTGCGGGTGCACTTGAATTTGGTGGTAACTGATGATACATGCGAGATGGCAGCACATGACAATAATTGGGTCATTTGTTGAAGTCTTTGTTTCTGATATTAATACAGGTGTACACACTATTTTATCAAGACCAACTATTTCACATTATTTAATTTAAATATACATTTTGAGAATCTAAGTTTTTAAACTGTCACTATCCCTACAGATGAATATAATTATCTATTTTAGTTTTCATTACTAAATTAGCTATATTACTGATGTAACAAACTTAACCCTAAGACATTCGGAAGGAAACTTATATTTCATGTCCATGTGCAAGACTATTTCATCATTGTCCTGATAGTGGCAATATGATAAGTAAAATACTATTATTATTATTAATAATAATGATCTGCTATACAGTGCTACACTACACTATAGACCTGTCTCTCTCCGTCTCTCTCAGTCTCGCAGACCCCCCCCCACACACACATACATTTTGGCTTTCTTTTACTTTCGTCATTGACCTGGCAGTATGCTCCATTGCCTTGCTATGTTATGTTGAACTTTTTTTTAGACCCACTAACAAAAAAGTGTTCTGCTAATTAATATGTTTATTATTCTTTTAGAGTGTGTGTGCAAGTAAAAATAAATTAAAGATCTTTGATAATTCCGACTGATTATATCAGCACATGATAATTTCTCTGAGTGAGAGTGAAAGAACCCACACATTTTGCCAGGAAGGGTATTTTAACATAAGCTTCCAGGGTTCTTGTACACGCCACGATCATCATGGGACCAACAGCTTTACTTCCCCTCTGAGGTGAGCATCTTATCTCAAGACTACAGAGGTCGACTTTTTGGAAGTTAATTCTGTCATTTTTGTGAGAATGTATGATAATCCCAGGTTGCAGAGGTGGAGAAGGGCGGGTTCATGGAGCTTTTGGTAATGGTCACACTAAATTCAAGGTCGACCCACGAGAGTTTTGATTGTTGAGCGCCACCTCGTTGGCGGTAGTAAACATGACGAGGAATTAGTTCATTCGCAAGATGTAAGTTTTAATATCAACACTCCCCCTAGTAAGGCAGACCCAGACTGATAAGTGACCGTTGGGACAGAGATCAACTTCAGCCCTTTACTTAAAACACCAATAAATATTACACCCATAGGCCTTCATATGTCTACCATGATCGAATCTGCAAAACCTGCTAATAAATAAGGTCGTCTGAAGTTTATCCAAACAATGAAAATGTTTCTCTAGTGTTACTGTAATAATTCACAAAATGAAAAATGACTCATAAAAGTACCTACACCAAAAAAAGAATGAAAATCAGAATAATTATATTGTATTATAAGGTTATTCTTCTCGAATGAAAATCAGAATAACTATATTGTATTATAAGGTTATTCTTCTCGTCAAGTATTCTCCCAGATATTATTAACTATCCACCTTTAACCAATCTATAGATTAACAATATCAGAAGCTCTAATCCTTAGGTACCGGTAATTTGAAGGAAATTCAAAATTAATCGAGGGAAACTCAAATTCTATTACATACATGAAAGTAGTTTTAAACAACTTCCAAACGGTATGAGTATTGATATGGTACACAAGTCTAATGGGCCAACCATCAGCAACGTTCATAGAGCTTTCACTTAAACTTAACACTTATCAAAAATAACTCCAAATTAAATGAATATAAAACGTTGAGAGCCCATACTTTGGTTGAAAGGGATTTTCATTGGCCTGAAGGCTTAACATAATAATGATGATGATGATGATGATGATAATGATGATGATAATTATTATTATTTCTATTTCCTTTATTATAGTGCTGACCAACAGTCGTAAGACCTATAACAGGCCAGCACTGAAAAGTACACAAGTAACTTACAAATACATATATTTACACGAGAAAATAAGATAAACAATAATGGCTAAAAAATGGTATATACTGATGAATATTTACGAAAAAAAGTAATTAATAATGATAAGAATAAAAAATAGCATTAATAACAAATAACTAAAGAGTGGTTAAAAGCAGTAACAATATGCAAAAAATAGATCAGAATATTGTAAATTTAAATATTATAGGCAGAACCTCTACATGTTAAATTATTGGTATGGGATTTCCTTAGATAACTCTCTGAGTTTAGCTTTTCTTTTATGATAGAATTCGAATTCGACAAATCTAGAATTGGCGCTATGGATACAACGACCTATAGGGCTTACCTTATAAGAGCTATTGAGAAAAAATAATTTTGGATTACAAGAAACCTGAGAAGGGATATGAACGCCTACATGATCATGGGCAAATTTGCAAGAAATTTTGCTAATGAAGATATTAAAAACAAAAAGGGCATCACAATAAAGTCTACGCGAGAAGAGAGTTTGGAGCCCTAAGAGGTTTCGAATTATGTCATAATCATAATAAATCCGGTTACTAAAGAATTTATCATGGCACACAGAGACAAATTTTCTTTGAACTTTTCCAACCTAAGAGAGTCAGTTAAGGTAATGGAATTCCAAGCAACAGTAGCATATTCCAACTTAGATCTAACCAGGGCGTAGTACAGACATAAAAAAACAGTCAACTTTCTTAAATGATGAAGTAATAAACTTACAATTTCAATGATTGGGAAATTACATGGTCAACATGATAGTGGAGACAGAGTTTGTTATCGAGGAGAACAGCAAGATCATTAATATAATGGGTGCGAACTATGTTTTCACTGCCCAATTTATAAGTAAAAAAGAAAGGATTAGTTTTCCTAGTAAAAAAATATAGATTTGGTCTTAGATTTATTAATAGACATTCCATTTTCCAAAGACCATTGTAGAATACCATTTATATATTTTGTAAATATATACAATCTGCAATTGATTTGATAGTTTTAAATAATTTTACATCATCAACAAAGAGTAAATAACTAGATGAGGCTTCCGAGGGCTTTAAAGTTGAAAACTGTTCCTAATATGGGTCCCTAAATAAGGATGTTTGAACTATTACTTTTCTGTTGACCGTCATTCCCATCTTTGAACTTGTCTTTCCAAGTATTCACGCTCCTTCTTGAATCCACGTTGATCTTCTTATAATAGTGGTTCTACCATTTTTTTATTCTCTTCTCTACCATCTTTTCCAGCGGCTTAAAATAGCTAACAAAACTATAAATGATTAGCTTAGTGATTGAACAGTAAAGTTTTTTTATTTTTCATATTCTGTACTATGAATACCTTATATTTCTCTCTAGCACTTTTTGCAAGTAGTGATTTTGTATTATCATTAATTTAATTATTGCGATCATATTTTTGATGATTAGGGCTTGAAATGAGCTTATATGGGACTAAACCCTGATTTTGGTTGGAAGAACAGTAGAATAAATTCAAACATATTTCTTTACGGCCAACATTGTTAACATTGTATTATATTATTTGTGTTATTTTATAGGTATTGATAATATCTATCAACAGTGACAGCTGCAGATAGCATGATCATGACCTGATGTTTGAATAAATTACAATTTTTCAGTAACTCTAGTTACTGACTTTTACTGTTCTTCCTACTAAAATCATACTATAATTTGAGAGTTATAAAGATTTCAAAAACTCTGCTCCCTCTGTTTTTATTAGTCTTGGTACACTATACCAGCAGCCAGGTTTCCACGGCTTTAAGTTGTTGAGGAATGATCTTATGCAACAGGTTGGTAAAAGGGGTGAGGTTAGATCACCATACGGGGTATCAGACTGGAGGTAAGCACTCTGAACAGAGGGACATGAGGCGATTAAACTGACCAATGAAGAGGACAGGGAAATAAAAGGAAGGATTATTAACACACACCCAAATGGGTGACTAATGAAAGTAGATGTGTGGAAATAGCCAACAAGCCACTCCCGGAAGGTGGATGAAAGTAGAGAAACAGAAATAAAATGTGGAATGCTAACAAACATTGTACCATGAGAAGAATAGAACTAGAGGAGAGGAGTTGAAGAAAGCTAAAATATTGACAGGTTTCTGAGAGGAGGAGGAAATCTGTGGAAACAAAGGTAGAAGTGATCATAGCTACAGCTTCTGATGGAGGTAGATGTCTGGGGCTAGGTGAGATCTTACAGACATTTTCAGGAAGAGGCTGGAGTTAGATGTCTGGCGCTAGGGTGAGATCTTACAGACATTTTTCAGGAAGAGGCTGGAGGTTGATGTCTGGTTTATGCTACCCTTTGTTTACACTGAAAGGAAGCGACCATAACTTGCATTATTCTACTATGATATAGTTTATAAGATATGGTAGGCTTCTACCACACTCTGGCTTAAACTATGGGTGAAGTGGTGACCCACTAAGCCAAGGGTCCCAGGTTCGATGCCTGTATCCAGGTATCGGTTTTCAACTATATTTATATATAACTAACTTATGTTTTCCCATGTGTTGACAGCATCCTGCCAGAATACTCTGTCAGTTGATGTTGACTATGTGATAAATTGCGCCTGTGAGACGAGGACTGGTCAGACTGATCCTGTCTACAGAGAAGGTATTCTCAAGCTCTCTCTAAATTGTGCCTCAGAAGCTGCCAAGCATAATGTCAAGAGGTTCGTGGAGGTGTCGACCGGCCATATGTGTTCTTCAGACAAGGTATATCACCGACAACTCTCCAAGATAATTACATACTAATTTCTAGAGCTGGGTCAGACCCTGTAGTTCTTAAATCCAAATATTAAATCTGCCTTTGAATCTTGAATACAAATTTGAATCATTGAATCTTAAAAAAGGCACAGTCTCAGTTAAAGTGAAACTATTTGAAACGTAATAAAAATATAAATTGTTTAAGGTTTGGTGCCATTGACAAATGCTATTTTGTTTGCTAATTCTATTACTTCATAAAAATATCCGATACCTTAGCTCAGTTGGTAGCGTGTCTGTCTACTGAGCTAAGGGTCCCGGGTTCAAATCCAGACATGGCCGAAAAATTTATCATTGTTGAAATGTGGATTTTACATATCACAATGATGAATTAAATGCCTGGGGTTGGATTTTGTGTCTGTTCTAGATATAAGTTAGTTTATATGTTGTTTGCTGATATAATCAGTTGGTTCAGAAAGTGTACGTTAAATACTTCAAATAAATGAAATATATTAGCTACATCAATTTTGGTCTCTTCCATTTACCGGGCTTCAATTTTGAATTAGGTGTATTCAGACGCCATTCGGCTCTCCGGGAAGGTCTATTTACTTAAATGCCGAACTTCCATTTTATATCATACCTTTTTTTATATTAGTTTTAGGAATCTTGAGGTACTTCCCACCCCATCTCCCCCCTCCCTCCCTCATACACTGCTGCTTAATTTTGAAATTAAGGATCAGACTTAATGGTTGACAAACTCCAATTTTCTACCGTGGAAAGTTTCACCAGACTCCTTTATAAATAGTAAATAATTATCACTTATTTTATTAGTGAATTATTCCCTCTTAATTTCTGGCACATTTCAATTTTCTGCCTTTCATTGAAGTTTTTTTTACATGACCACCCCTGAACCCTTCTTTCTTATTTTCTCTATTTAGAATCTTTAGTCTTTTATGGCTGTTTGGAGTGGTCTTTGTACCTTTCTTGCTGAATATTGGTTTTTTACCTCACAAGAAAAGTAGATGTATTTCTATTAATTTTGGTAATTGTAACCAGCCCGTGCGCCCATTTAAACAACTCCTACTTAGACTTAAGGTTATCTGAAGTTGTCCTTCTAACTGCTTGCCAAATTTAAATCTCTAAAGCACCTATATTTTTTTTCCTTCTCCTAACCTTGTTTTCCAAAATCCTACCGAACTTTAGTTTTCTACCACACTGGGAAGTAGTTGTTTACTATTAGTTTTTGGAATTTTGAACCCCCCTACCTCCAGTTCTTTAATTCACTCTAATAAAAATTATTTGGCTATCTAGAGTTGTATCTCTACCTGCATGGCATATTTTAATGTTCTACCTTTAATATTTTTTTTTCTTCTAATTATAAGCCCCCTATTTCCTGTAGTCCTATTTTGACATTTCCCAATTGTAGATTTTCTGGTTATTTGTAGCAAAACAACTACCAAATTGTCAACTGACATTTCAAGTTTCTGACCAGGGTCAGGGTAAACACGGTGATGAGTGAGTCTTGCCTAGGATTTAAGACATTCTTGTTCTTGTTTCAATCATCATTAAAACTCGTCAAATAAAAGGAAAATACATGAAAATAGGAAATCTTTGACTTTTTGCTTCATTACATTTAGGCAATGTTGTTAAATAAATTTGATTTCATTGTCAGGACTGATAACCATCTCGTATCAGTTTATGATACACATGAATTACATTATGTATTTTAATGAATAGTATGCGAGTGCCTCTCCACCACTGGGACAAATCTCTAAACAAACACAAGAGAAGAATTGCACACCTATACACTATGATATTGATAATAATGTTTTTAATTCAAAAAGTTCTTGAAGCTCCAGTCTTGAAATGTTTTCATAGTCCTTTTCATATTCGTGTCAGTGATGTAAAGATGAAAGTTTGGTGTTGTCAGAATCCACACAAGGAGGAAGACAAGATGGACCCTTGGACCTATGTGGGAAAGTACAAGAGTCAAGTGGAGGAAGAGTTGAAGAAAGTGCCGGGACTGAGATACACCGTTGTCAGGCCGGCCATCGTCTACGGTCTTGGAGATAAACACGGGATAGGTGAGTCTCTCTTAACTAGCAATGTAGAGTAGAAAATCTTGTTATTGTGAAAGGAATGGACAAGATCTGTTATCTGTTACTAATGTTGGACAGCTCCTCGGCTTGTGATTGGTGCGGTGTACAAGCACTTGGGGGAAATGATGAAGCTCCTTTGGAATCGTGACCTAAAGATGAACACGGTGCATGTGACAGACTTGTGCCAAGCGATCTGGCACCTGGCTACGAGGGAAGACACCCTGGGGCAGGTGTACAACATTGTCGACAAGGGTGACACCACCCAGGGCACAATCAGCAACCTGGTCTCTGAGATCTTCAACATCAACCATGACTACTGGGGGAAAGCGCTCTCCACCGTTTGCAAGGTACAGTAACTTTGAAAACATTGTTATATGGTTGTGGTCTACACAGGGAAAATACACAGCGCTTAGCCACTTATTGGTTTACCTTACTTACACCTATCACTGTTTCCAGCCTGTGGCTTGGGTCAGTTTTTTATTCAAGCCATATATTTTCCACTGCCGGCTTGCTAGACCTGTTATAGCCTTATAATTAGAGATAAGGTAAAATAGCATTAATTTTCAGTTTTCTTAGCATTAATTATTGGAAATTTAGCGTTTTTTGGCATAATTTAGCATTTTGTAGCAAAATAGGTAAAAATGTCTTTCGTCAATGTTTTTAGGGCCTATACAAAGGATTTATGATAAAATTTATGTATGCATTAATACGAAGGGTATTTTAACCTTTGTTTGCAATTATTTTCATGTGAGAGATCATAATTATAAATAATTAATATTAAATTAATAAGGAAGGAAACTGGAAGATTTGTCAAACACAAACAGAAGAATGCAGAATGACTTCAATTGGCATAATTTATTTTACACCAATGTGTAACGTCAAAAAATCATTGTAGCTTACAGTACAAAAATAAAAATAGTTTAGTAAATAGCTGGTATTGTAAATAGTTGGTGTTGTTGAATCAGTTCAAACAAATGTGCAAGTCAAATATAGTAAATATTGGCAAATAAAATAGTGTGGTAACAAAAATTACATATGTGTGCATATTTTAAATACAAGTGTATCAGTTCACACAAACGGGAAAGTCAAAAATAGTTAATATATACACAAAAAATAGTTTGGTTAGCAAGGCTTCAAAAAATGAAATCAGTCGTCATATTTTAAATAAATAATTGCAGTTCAGCAGACTAACAAATACAAGAAACAATTAACAGAAATGGAAACTGGCACTCTACTGATTAAACGAAAGCATTGCGCAAGTTTATATTGTAGCCTCTTTCATTCTGGTTCGCCTGTCAGTCAGTACCAAATTATACTGACTGAAAAAATGTTCGGCGTCAACACTATTAACAGGGGCCCAAATTGTTTGTAGGGCTGGCCCAGCAAAGGCCAAGTTGGTAACTTTCATGGTCGTCAACATCTGAATGATGTCACACACTTTACCTTCACGCACTGTGGTTCCCATCACTTTGTGAAGGTAAATATATCCTTCAACACACTTGTCGCTGGTCAGCTTGGAAAATAGCGGTAGCACTTCAAACTGTTTTCTGACCGACTTCTCGTCTGGTATAAGCAATTGTGCAGCAATCACAGGGTTGAAGAGCTCTCCGGTTGCCTTGGAAAAGTTGTTGGTGGTGCATGGTGCCATGTGTTTGGCCAACTTCATGGCGCTCTTCTGTGCACACCCGCACAACAACTGCTTCAACTCCTCCCGCTTGGCTACACTGGTGATGCTGCCCAGAAGAGATCAAGTTCTTTCCGAGAAGTTTCCATTGGACAATCGCTTCAGGACTGACATCAGAGCTTCCAGCTCGTGCCAGAGCAGATGGGCAAGTGGGAATTTGGAGCCTTCAAGCTTATTGATCAGATCAACGAACATATTGTATGAGTCCGCAACGATTTTTTAATCACTTATTTCCGCTGAAAAACATCGTTTTATAGAAATTCTCAGCATTTTATTTAAATGCACAGAATTTTCAGGGAATTCGCGTCTATTTCGCTAAATAGAATAATTTAGCTAAAATACTCTCAAAATTACGTTTTTCGCGTTAATTCGCGAAATAAAAATCGCTTTAAACACTTTCAAATGCCATGAAACGCAAAGAAAACTTATAAATACCCTATTTTCGACCCCCCTCTCCTTTTTTTCCGCGTTTTTCGCTAAAGCGAATTTACCTTATCTCTACTTATAATCTAACTTAAGACTAGGTCAGGCACAACATCCAGTCTTCACCCGTTAATTTATCCATGGGAAAGGGTAAACCCACATTTCATCAATGATAATTTTTTCAGCCATGCTGGGAATCGAACTCGGGACCCCTAGCTAAGTAGGTAGACACGCTAGACTGAGCTAAGGTGTCGGATTATTGGTTGTACCTGTTTTATGATGTTATGTTGTACAATATGTTGTATGATATTATGTTGTATGATTAGAGACCCTGATTTGTGGTAAATAAAATGATTGGATTTTTTAAAATAAAATGTTGTATTTCGGTATAAAAGTGATTAAATAAAAGGCTAGATCATGATGAGTTGTTAAGAGAAATCATAATTTGTGCTAAATAAAATATTGGATTTTGTTAAAGAAAAAGATGTATTTCGGTAAAAAAGAAAAATCCCTAAATAAAAGGTTGGATCCTGATTTATGGTAAATAATAGGGCTCTGCGAGTACTCGTATTCCGACCTTCGAGTCGAGCTCGTTGCTTAATCTCGAGATTAAGACCGAAAGTTTTGTAGGCTCGTCATTTTCGAGCTTTCACTTGATATAATTAATAATCAATTTTTAAAACGCAATGGTAAGCATAGTCTATTTAATTGAGATAATATCGGCATATCCACTTATAAATCATTCGGTTGCCTAATAAATTGTTAAAAATTAATTTCAATTTTCACATTATTAACATAATAGAGCTTTAAAATCACTTTCGACCGGTAAATTTATTAAATATTGTCCATTTTGAATTATACTTGATTGAAGTTGTTTACTTGTATTTCTATGACATAGCATTGAAAATAAAAAGCTAAGAAGATTACTAAATAATTTAATGATTCTTTTACTATTTTTACCTGGTCCCTTTCTAAAATAATGATTTATGTTAAATTAAAAATGTAATATCAAGAATATATTATTATATTAAATGTTTTTAAACTTAAGAATTTAAAACTCATATTAATTAATACATTTAGCTATAAACTAGCTCTAGTTTAGTTACTATTTAATTATAGAATTATGTTGGCTAACCTCTTTAAAATGAATGTTGATCTTATTTATTGCAATACATATTTTACCAAACTTCCCACATTTATATTAAAAAAGCATTTACTATTTCATATTGTTTGCTAGAAATATTTTTAATTTTAAAGTATGATCATCAACTTTTATAAGCATTAAAAATTAAATTGAAGGTAATTTCTCAATAAAATAATGTCTAACGAAAGCCCGTACGATGAGCATGTTCAAATGCGCATAGAGGAATGGAAATGGAACAGAAGACGTGATGCACAATTATACTAAGGAATAATAAACGAAATATGAAACAGTTCAAATTTTTAATTATTTATGATTCTTACATTTTCTTAAAAGGTAAATTAAGTTACTGAAGCATAGTTTGGGGAAATATTAGCTTATTAAAATGTCAATTTTATTAACTTTTTATCAAGACAGTGTATAAACACTGTACAATATGTAAAGTAAGTGATAGTGAAGGAACGCCAACCTGAAAGGAGAGTTAGGTTAGGCCTAGATATAAAAACACACTTCTCTCTTTTCTTTCTACATTTTTTACACTTCCCACTTCTTCAAATTTCCACAGTAGCACATTGTTTTGAATTTCTGGAAATATTTATTTTTCATATAAGAGACATTAATGAAAAAGTAATATTCCCAAAAATCCAAACTAATGTACAGCTCTTCAAGTTTTGAAGAAGTGAAAAGTGTAAAAGTTGAAGAACACACGAAGAGAGAAATGTTTGGCACCTCTTCAATGTGCTCTAAGTATGAAACTTAAAATATTATTTAAGTTTGAAACCTCTTAAAACTTACTTAGATTTATTAAAACCCCTTAAATGTTATCCAGGTTTAATACCCCTTAAAGGTGCTTGTTTAACACCCCTTATACTCTATACCTGGCTGCTTGCCAACAACAGACAAGCTGATCCCTAATAAATGGGTGACCTTGGCAATCTACTTCCTTCCCCCCTTCCTCTCATTTCCACACCAAAAAGATAGTAGAATACATCTCTGTCCTTCTCTATCTATCAAGCTCTTTCACTTGCTGAACACCAACAAATTGCTGTTGAAAGACAGCACAATAAGTCACAAGCCTCCCAACTTGTCTCTCTACAAGCCGTGGTGGTAAAATAACCCCCTCCCCATCCCAGCCACCAAGTTTGCTAAAGAACAAACAAGAAGACTTCTACAAAAGAGATTAGCAGTGATGAGTCAGCAGTAACTACTAGAACTGTGCCCTTTGTTTTGTTTCCTGGAGCACTATGTTTTGTTTCCCGCCCGAAACTTTTCCGGGGAAAGGGTCATTCCCGCCCGCCAATGGGAATTGATAAATTACCGACCTTTTCCAGGGGTTTGGGATCCTGTCCAACCTTATTTTTCAGTCAATTTCAGGATAAATATAAACAACAAACTGTATTTAGTGTTGATTCACATTTAGATCAACAAAATTGACCACATATCACATTTAAAAGGTAAAATGGTCAATTTTGCGAAAAGATTTTATTTAGTTTTATTTCACGAATATATTATTTCTTCAAAAATGCTACATTGGTATTTAAATAGGTTTTGATAGTGATTTTAACGAACTGAGTAAAAGTTTGTAAAAACATATCCGTGAAATTTTGGGGTGACAATTAACATCTTTTTAAAATGATGTTGGTTGCTAGGAAAATAATTGAAATTGTAAAGGTTTATGAATATGAATCAATAAAAAATAAAGTTTAAATCCAAGACCGCGCACATACAGAGAGCAACTGGTGACTGAAAACACAACTGCTACTGGAGTCGCTTGGCCCTGGGTGACTGGTTTACAAGGCTGATTATATCAAATGATTAGTTTACTCTGTCATTATCATCATCATCATCTCATCATACATCATCATCATCATCATCAAGAGGAGGAGGAGGATGCTGTTGTAGCATATGTTGTGAGGAAAAGGCTGCAAAGACGGTATAGTGTTCACCCTTACAATAATATGAATGTGAGCCCTAGTCAGTGGTAGGTGACCTGGCGGTCTAGAGGTAAGGTGTCAGACTTCTGTGCTGGGGTCCAGGGTTCAATCCTCGGTCCTGGAACAGATTTATCTGATTGCTAAACCCTTCCTTCATCTCTGACAAGAAAGTGTATTAATCACAACTTGTGAATGTGTGGAATGCCAGGCCTCCACCGTGGTTCGGATTCCACGTTAAACTGTAGGTCCTCCATTTCATCTCACAATCACCCTTCCATTACACATTAGCGTAAGTGCGTATAACCCGAACGGGTAGTAAGACGCGGTGCTATAATGATGAGATAATGATGATGAAGATGATGATGATATGATGATCATGATGCTGATATAATACAATAATGATGATAAAGATAATAAAATTAAATGAAATTAATAATGACGACGCTGACGATGACGATACAAACCAACCTTAGTCAATGATGTTCTGTAAAAGATTTGGAATATTATCCGGACAATTTTTTAAATTATTTTCGAATGAGCAAAAGTAGTTTTGACTTACTTTTGAATTTAGTAACCTCAAGTATTGAGAAAAGAATAACCTATTGGCGAGAACCATTATCATTTGGGTAGTTTTCAATAAACTGCGGGAACTTGATGTTTTCTTGTTCTGACACCATAGTTGGAAAATATTAGCTCTCTCAAAATAAAGTACCCTTGGCAACTGAGGAAACTGGGTGACGAGTTTACAGCATGTTGTGACTGGAGCATCTCTAGTTGTCGCATCATTCATCAGTTGTGGTGCTCTCACTTTCGAGTTGACCTGGTATAAACATAAACATTTAACTTTGTGTGCTCTTTAATAGCAACTCTTCAGTTGGGTCGTCACCAGTTGCTATCTGTATGTACCCGGTTCTAAGAATTGGAATGGTAAAAACAAGTACTGTGACATCTCTAGAATAAGCACAAATATTTGTCAGATAGATCCATGTATGACCAGCTGGAGCTTGATCTCACTTCCCAACCTCCTAATTCATGGCGAAGTATCCTTGTCTTCACACTGACTTAACTCCACTAGTACAAAAATAATTCTACACCCATATCACCTTATTAACTGAGCCATCAAAACACTCCTATTAAGTACTCTGAAAATTAAAAAATGACATCTGGACACGGGAATTGAACCCGGGACCTTTGACTTAGTACGCCTATTAAGGGCTAGCAGATATTGCGTTCATCAACTGTTTCCAGCCCATGGCCTAATCGTTTGAGTAAAATGCCTCCATCTTCTATCCTTCCACCATTCATTCTCCTTTAATTGATTTCATTCCTTCCTCTCACTTGTATACTTTCTATTATCTGCTTCTCCCATCTCTTGGTCTTCCTTGCAGTCTTTTTCCTACATACTTCATCTCCATCATTCTCTTTGGCATACTCTTAATTTCCATCCTCATTTTATGCTCATACCATATCAGTCTTGCTTCCTCTACTATCTCATGTACTTCCTTGTCTCCCCACACTTTCCCGATAACTTCATTCCTAATCTTGTTTCTCCTTGTGACAATCAACATGATCCTCACAAACTATATTCCCATGGCCTCCACTTTCCTAGTCTCTCTTACATGCATTGTCCATGTTTCTGCTGCATATGTGACAATGGGTACAAAGCATGCCCTGTACAACACTTCCTTACCTTCAAGGGGACTTACCTTCTCCACAGCAGGTCTCTTACGCACCTATAGAACAACTATCCCTGCTAACTTCTCTTATTAGATCCTTTCTAGTCAACCTCAGTGCTCTTGGGGTAAAGTGCTTGCCTCATGACCTGATGTTCGTGGGTTCAAACCCACCCATGGCCGATGAATTTTTCTTGAACGATAAAAAATCTGTAGTTAGCACAAGTTACTCCATATAGGACTAAAGCTGTCCGTTCTATGTTGATTGTGGCATATAAACGAACCCTAGAAGATATGTGAAAATACCTTTCTCGGCAAAATTTGTAGGCTTGTTCTCACTTACTTGTAGAAATTCTTGTGTGCTGGTATATTCAGTCGGTTCAGAAAGTGTACGTTTAATACCTTAAATACAGTAAAACCTTGGATTGCGAGCATAATTCGTTTCGTAAACGTGTTCGTAATACAAAGCACTCGTATATCAAAGTGAATTTCCCCATAAGAAATAATGGAAACTCAGATGATTCTGTTCCACAACCCAAAAATATTTATTCTAAAAATGATTAATACAAAATACTTTTTTTACCATTGTTAAGTGTAATTGTACTGTAATCAAATTAATTAATTAAATTTAATCGTGGCTGGTGTGAGGTAGACGAGAGAGAGGAGAGGAGGAGGTGGATTATTGTTTAGGACGACTTTCACTGTCACTAACGGAATCACTGCTATATGTTGGCTCACTGGAATCTTTTTCTATTTGTGCGACTTTAACAAGGAACCTATCCAATGACACTTGCTTTTGCCTCCTTTTGAGGATTTCGTGGAAGTGTGACATTGCATTGTCGTTAAACAGATTCATCGCTCGCACTGCTACAACCTTATTCGGGTGGTGCTTTTCTACAAAGTTTTGCACTCGTTTCCACATTTTACACATCTTCCTAATCTCATTTGAAGTAAGGGATTCCTTCATCTTTTTTCTCCTCCTCCTCCTCCTCCTCCTCCTCAGATGAGATCTCCATAACTTCTTGCAGTTGCTCGCGATGCAGATCCATCAGTTCATTGGTGGTCAGCTCCTGAACATGTTCCTCCACAAGCTCTTGAATGTCGTCCTCATTCACCTCCAGTCCCATGGTCTTCCCTAGGACACAATTTCATCGACAACTGGTGGCTCTTGTTCATGAGCAAACACCTCGATGCAATCAGACCATATTTTTCTCCAAGCAGAATTGAGGGTTCTCTTGGTGACTCCATCCCAGGCTTTATCGATGATCTTGAGGCAGTTTACGATGTGAAAATGGTTTTTCCAAAACTCTCTGAGGGTAAGGTTTGTTCCTTCGGTCATCTCGAAGCATCGCTGAAATAGTGCTTTGGTGTAAAGCTTTTTAAAGTTCGAAATGACCTGCTGATCCATGGGTTGGAGTAATGGAGTGGGGTTAGGAGGAAGGAACTTGACCTTAATGAACTTGAATTCCTCCAGTAAGTCGTCCTCAAGGCCTGGAGGATGAGCAGGAGCATTATCCATAACTAGCAAGACTTTGAGTGGCAAACTCTTTTCTAAAAGGTATTTCTTCACTGCATGACCGAATACCTCATTGATCCACTCAACGAACAAGATACAAGTGACCCAAGCCTTTCTGTTGGACCTCCACATAATGTTAACTGGCTCTTCTGCACCTTGCATTTGTTGAAGGTTCGTGGATTCTTTGGAATGATACACGAGAAGGGGCTTGACTTTGGATCACCGCTTGCATTAGCACACAACAAGAGAGTGAGACGGTCTTTCATGGCTTGTGACCGGGCATTGCATTCTCTTCTGCTGTAATGTAGGTCCTCTTTGGCATCTTTTTCCAAAATAGCCCTGTCTCATTGCAGTTAAAAACTTGCTTTGGCAGATAACACTCGGAAACAATGAGCTTCTGGAACTCGGCAACAAACGCTTCAGCTGCCTTAGTGTCCGAACTCGCAGCCTCTCCGTGCCTCAAAACACTATGGATACCACTTCTTCTCTTAAAGTTATCAAACCATCCTCTGCTCGCCTTGAAGCCTTCTTAATTTTCTGTTGACGTAACTGGCAGTGTACTTACGAGGTCGGCGTACAAGGTTTTTGCCTTCTCGCAGATAAAGTTCTCGGTCACAGTATCACCTGCTAGTTGCTTCTCGTTTAACCACACGAGAAGCAACTTTTCTACATCTTCGAGAACACGTGGCCGTTGCTTTGATACCCTCGTGACTCCTTTTGCTGCATCTAGTCCCCTTATTTCTTCTTTCTTCTTTAATATTGTACAAATCGTCGATGTAGACTTGTTATAAAATCTTGCGATGTCGGATACTCGCATACCTCGTTCGTACTTCTCGATTATTTCCTTCTTAACTTCCACCGTAATCATCTCCTTCTTATCGCGACCTACCGTTTCAACCTTTTTTTTCATGGGGCCATTGTTGCAGTACAATTACTAAAGAACAGTCACTACACTTGGACACAAAATAAAAAATACTTTACTACGCACAGTGGTCACAATACTATAATAAACAGTACAGTATACGCTTGCACGGATGTTTACACAATACCCTAAGAGTGAGGCACGGTGACTCATGACTGAGACCAAGCATGGGAGTCGATTACCAACATTCCCGCAGCGAGAGAGATAGAGATAACAGAAATATCTGCTCAGTTGTAATCACGTGACTCTCGGCAGACAAAGAGTAGCCATAGTACTACTCGTATTGCAAGACATCGCTCGTTTATCAAGTTAAAATGTATTGAAAATTTTTGCTCGGCTTACAAAACATTCGCAGACCAAGTTACTCGCAATCCAAGGTTTTACTGTATATGAAAAAATCGTGCCTCATTAACCTGTCCAAGATATTTTATATTCTGTACTTTTCTCAGCTCTACTTCATCCAACTTTATAGCCTTATCTTCTTCCTTGTCACTATCATCACTTCAGACTTGGTCATGCAAATTTCATTCCACACTCTTCACTTCCTCATTATGTTCCTGTACATCCTCTTCCTTCCCCCTGACCCTTACCATTACCATTACAAATAGTTGTGGTGAGAGTGCACTCCCAAGCTTCACTCAATTTTTTTATTTGGGACCACTCCACTCCGTCCACACCTTCTCATCCAACACAGCTCATATTATCCTAATTTATACTCTTCTCTTCACTCTCATTATAATTTCACTTTCAACTTCAACCTACATCCCTTTACACACTTTATTTATATCCACACTAAATACTTTTATCTTTAAATATTTTAATATAAAATTGATTTTATATATAATGTTTTTAATTTAAATACATATTGCTTATTTAAATATATTCCTTATCCATATCCATAAATGCCATTGCCAAAACTTTCCCAAATTCACAACTTCTTTCCACCAGCCATCATATAGCGAAGATAAAGTCTACTGTAGAACTCTGGTCCCTAAATACATGATGTTCCTTTCTTCACCTTCTTTTCGTTTCCTTTCTTATTTTTTTCTCCAATGTCCTCTCATATATTTTTGTGCATTGGCACATCAGCGCTATCCCCCTATAATTTGTACTTACACCTCTTCCTGTCTCCTTTTTCATTAATGAATACTATAATTCCCTTCCTCCAGTCTTTTGGTACCTTGTTTTCCTTCCATGTCACTTTCAGCATCCTGTACAACCATTGTATTCCTGTTTTTCTTATCATTTCCACAGTCACATAGACCTCACCGGTGCTATTCTTTGTTTCATCCTCATAATGCACCCTCCACCTATTTCCATGTGTTATGTTTGTAAAAAATCATTTTGACATAATAAAGTATTTTCTAAACACTCAATACTAATGAATTATCATTTATAACTGATATTTTGAACTGTGTGTTAATGTGCTGACTGTGTACAGGGTCAGGTACTGGTGACTCATCATTCTCAAGCTCTTGGCAGACAGTCTTATCCTTTGTTCTGTTGCTTGGTGGCTGCAAGTGGACTCTTAATTCTTTATTAAACAAAGGGATGGCGATGGTGGTGGTAGTGTTGAGAATAGGAAACTCAACAAGGGAGTGAGAGAGGAGTATTGCAATGGCTGTGATTGAGGGGAGATATCTTTGTAAGGTCATCGAGCAAAACAGCTGATAAAACCATGAGAGGAAGATTCAAGGGAAGCTGAAACTGGGGAAGATTCAAGGGAAGCTAAAACTGGGGAATATTCATGGGAAGCTAAAACTGGGGAAGATTCAAGGGAGTAAAACTGGGGAAGATTCAAGGGAGCTAAAACTGGGGAAGATTCAAGGGAGCTAAAACTGGGGAAGATTCAAGGGAAGCTAAAACTGGGGAAGATTCATGGGAAGCTAAAACTGGGGAAGATTCATGGGAAGCTAAAACTGGGGAAGATTCAGGGAAGCTAAAACTGGGGAAGATTCATGGGAAGCTAAAAACTGGGGAAGATTCAAGGGAAGCTAAGACTGGGGAAGATTCAAGGGAAGCTAAAACTGGGGAAGATTCAAGGGAAGCTAAAACTGGGGAAGATTCATGGGAAGATAAAACTGGAAAGATTCAAGGGGAGATAAAACTGGGAAGATTCAAGGGAGCTAAAACTGGGAAGATTCAAGGGAGCTAAAACTGGGAAGATTCAAGGGAGCTAAAACTGGGGAAGATTCAAGGGAGCTAAAACTGGGGAAGATTCAAGGGAGCTAAAACTGGGAAAGATTCAAGGGGAGCTAAAACTGCAGAAGATTCCGGGAGAGATAAAAATTAAAAGCTCTTGGAGGTTTCAAAACTATATCGTGGTTACGAAGTGTAAATTAGAGGAAGGTTGGTAGTAGAGAGTATCAAATAAGAAGAGGACACCAAGGGGAGTGGTTCTACAGGTGTGTAAGAAACATGATACATTAAAATCAGATAAAGCAAATGTTTTCAGATGACATACTTCAAACACTGCAATTCCTATTTACTTCAAACTAATTTGAAACACATAGGTTAGTGATTCAAAAAATGCAATCCCTTATAACACATTCTGTTAACCTGCAACCATCCATTGTGCACATGGGAAATAAATACTTGAAACTTCTTTAAATGGTCTCAAACTGTCTCATCTTCAACAAAAATAGCAATCTGGTTGTGGATAGTAGAGTATTTTGCTGCTATATTAATCATTCAATAGCTTCAATACTACTATAATTATTGGATCATTTTAAACTTAATTTAATTGATGATTATTCTTGAAAACAATTTTATTGAACATTATGAATACACTAGGATCATGTTTTATTTATTCATTCCAGGTAGTTATCTTGTAAATAATCAATCCTCCATTATACTTGTATCTATCTAGTGGTGTTGTGTTGTTTCAGACGGACATGGTGAGTGTGGTAGAAGAAGTGAATGACAAGCATATGGGACCTTGGGCAGAGGCGTGCAGTCTAGATGGGGTAGAGAATACCCCTCTCACTCCTTACATCGACCAGGAGCTACTGTACAACAAGCACCTCTACTTGGATGGTAGCAAGCTTGAACGTACCGGCTATACACTCACTGTGCCCTGTCTCACCAAGGAGAGGCTGGAGGAGGTGAGTACTAGTAACATACAGGCTATACACTATAGTCTCACCAAGGAGAGGCTGGAGGAGGTGAGTACTAGTAACATACCAGCTACACACTATTGTCTCACCAAGGAGAGGCTGGAGGAGGTGAGTACTAGTAACATACCGGCTATACACTCACTGTGCCCTGTCTCACCAAGGAAAGGCTGGAGGAGGTGAGTACTAGTAACATACCGGCTATACACTCTTGTCTCACCAAGGAGAGGCTGGAGGAGGTGAGTACTAGTAACATACCGGCTATACACTCTGTCTCACCAAGGAGAGGCTGGAGGAGGTGAGTACTAGTAACATACCGGCTATACATTCTTGTCTCACCAAGGAGAGTCTAAGGCTGCGTCATTGTGGAGGATAGAGGTGGCTGGGAGCCTTATTTTCCTATGAGACTCTTCCAGTGGCTAACAATTGCTTATGATGATTGTGTAGGTATTGATTATATCTATCAAAAGTGACAGTTGTAGGTCACATCACTTGATGTATGAATACAAGTAACTTTTCTTGGTCGATCTTTTTGGTCTTGGCGTAAAGTGCTTACCTCAGGACCCGATGTTCATGGGTTCACACCCAGTAGAGGTCGACAAATATTTCTTTAGCATTAAAAATCCTTAGCACAACTTCCTTTGGAGGGGAAGTAAAGTCGAAAGTTACATGTAAAAGAACCATGGAAGGTATGTGAAGATAACTTTTTTCTGCAAAATTGGTAAGATGTTTCGCTCTTGCTCATAGAAATTCCCATGTTGTCATATAAACAGTCAGTGCAGAAAGTGAACGTTAAACACCTCAAATAAAAAATTAAAAAATAAGAATTTTCTGGCTGCCAGATACATGGGCTGGCTGTGACTTAGGTATTATACTGAAGAGACAATATTTTAATTTTCAAAATTTAATTTAAAGAAATTTTAAGTTTAGATTGAAGTTGTTAGCCTTTTTTAACAACCATATAAAATCCTAAACCTATAATAAAGGGGCAACATATTTCTTACAAATAAAATGGAAAAAAAATTGCGCTCCAAATGACCTCAAGTGGTGATGGAAGAAATCTCTTGTTTCAGATCCTGGAAGATTACGTGGCAATGAAACTGTTTCCTAGGTCCTTGTTCAAATGCTGATGAAAGGTTGCTCACAGGAGCAAGATACTTAAACTGGCCTTTGTAATAAATAATAATAATAATGTTACCAAAACACGTTTTGGCCAGTTTCCCGTTAGTGGCTTAGTCAAATTGTTAAAACTCCATCCTTGACCAGAGGTACAATTCAAAGCAAGAAGAGTGAATATTTTTTGGTTCGATTGGTTTAAAATAAAATGCTAATTACAGAAAACATTTGATACTTTGAAAATAATAATGCTGCAATTTAAATGATACTACATGAAGGAATGAGTGGGTTCTAGGCGAGTCGCCTATTAAATGAAGCAACCATTCAAAACAAAACTTAACTATGATTACAATTCATTAGGGATATGCAAACATACAAATAGTTTCTCTTGCCAAATGCGGTTTTAAGACTTTGAATATTTGAATATTTGAAGATTTAATAATATTGTTCTATATTTCTTTAAAGGATTACTCATTGTTTATACTTGCAAGTAAACATTCTTGACCGCAAGGGGGAATTGGGAAGTGCACTGCAATTTTTTTTAATATAAATATAGATATTCTATATCAAATAGTTTTGTATTAATCATATTTTTTATTCACAAAAAGAAACAAAATCGTTGTGTACTTTCAAAACTCTTTAAAAATAACTTTTATTGATAACATTACACATTGAAAAATTTGCAGGAAAAATAGATTGGTTCAAATAAAAAAGAAAATGATTTTATGATGGAAATAGTAATGAGCCAGTTTTTTTTTAATTGGAGGGCCTAGATTCATTAACGGGTACAAATAGATGTGCCTAAAACAATACTCACTAAAGAGAGCAGAAACAGTTTGAGAGCAAACTTGAGCCCACTCAACAACTATTAATCATGTCATTTCAATTAATTAAAATGGCTGCATATTATCGTAATTCCTCAGAATACAATTACATGGTGGCTACAGACAGGGAAAACAGGGAAAACCTGGAAAAGTCAGGGAATTTTTGAATGACAGGGAAAACAGGGAAATGTCAGGGAATTTAACTAAAAATAAGGAAAAGTCAGGGAATTAAAAAATATGTCTAAAAATCCCATTAATTTCGAAACTAAACACTAAAACAAAAGTTAATAATACCTAAATAAAATAACATTTTAATTTTTAAAATAATTAATAAAACTGTTTATGTTTAGTAGATACAAACTTTTTTAGTATGTGATCAAAAATAAATAAAACAAGTCATCATCCACCATTAAAAATGGAAAAAAGTAGTCAGGGAAAATCGAAAAATGTTGCCTGGAAAACCTGGAAAAGTCAGGGAATTTTGTAAAATATGTTTTGTAGCCACCCTGAATTAGTTAACCTTACTTATTTAGTATTAGAGGAATTGAAATAACATATCTTTTTGCAAACATTTTGTTTCAATTTAGATTGTGGTGACAAAGCTATTACTTATCTTTTACTGTTGTAGTTTTTATTCATACAACACATTGGCATATATTTCACTACTACAAAACAAAATGTCAATAAAAACACGAGTTGTGGAATATTTCTGTAGATCCAAAGAACTTTTTAAGTCCAAAGACATCTCATCACTAAATATGGCGTGTAAGTATAGCTTAAAATAAGTTTTAAAGTTTCTATAAATGTTTTATTAATGCAACTAAAGCTTTAAACTAATGACATAAATAAATACTAAATAATAAATAACATTGTTTTGAAAAACACTCAGAAATAGGACCATTCTAATTTAATTGTTAGCTTATAAGAAACATGTTTTAAAATATTGGTATTTGCTTCCATTTTTTTTAGTGATCTAAAATAAAGTAACATTGACTTTGAAAGTAAATTTTTCACACAGATTGGTAAAAAAAAAACCCACAGTTATGGTGATGTAATTACTGTTCTTGCCACCAGTTTGTAACTTGTTTAGTGAATAGAGACATGAATCAAATAAAAAGGCCATTTCTAAACTTGCACCAAAGTAGATGTGCATGCATTTTTGAATCTAGGCCCACAGTGTAAGCAGAACACATCACATAAGTTCCTAAAAGAATAAACCAGAGCCCAATATTAGGACAGACATACAGGAACATATTATGAAATAAACGTTTAAACCAAAGGACAAACACAAGGAATGCAAACTAAAGGACTTGAATATAATATTATTACTAACTTACTACGGAAAACCATCTAATACGCGCGCGCGCGCGCGCACACACACACACACACATATATATACATATATATATAAATTAATTTGAATCTGTGATATTCAATATTGGTTAGAAATGTTGCTACTTGATTCAAGAATAAACACTATTTGTTCACCCCCAACGCTTGAGTAATCCCATAAAATATAATAGATACATCCATACCTTGTCCAACAAGTCATTAGAGCTTTGTACAACATTTTGCCTTGGTGGGATAGTTCTGGTATTAAATATATAGACCAGTTTTTAATTTTAAATGTTTTATACAAAATAAAATATTGTCTTTTTTTCTCTTCACCACAACAAACCAAAAATAAATTTATTATCATTTAATTTAAAAGTCTAGAGTTTTTATCCAGGTTGCCATGCAGCTTTCTAAAATGCTTGATATCACTAATTTAGTTATCTTGATGTTGGATATTACCCTGGTCAAGGTATAGAACGTTTATTAATACCCAAGTGCTACTTGAAAGTACTAGAATAGTTACTACACCAATGTTGTTTGAATTGTTGCGAGTTGAGTTGGACTTTGCTTGAGCAGCCATTGTATGGGTTCAAATCATGGCAGAATACAAAATTATAAATTTATACATTTTTAGAAGTATACTATAATTTGGACTTTACTAAATTTAAGGAGCTAATCAAATGAAGATACCATTGATTGTTGCCAATGTGCTTTATGTTCAAACATTAACTTTACTTTGTTCTAGGTAGAGGTCTCTTGAATCCTTAAGGATACTCGTGATTCGAGGATTCGAGAAAATATCTGATTCATAACTAAGTCCATTAAACAAAATTTATTTGTTTTCAATTTTCAATTGGGAATTGTTTTAAAAATACTGCCTATTGGTGGTTCATAACCAACATGGTTTTAGGACAAACTCAACAACCATGACCCAGACCATTAATTTAACACTTAACAGAATGTATAATGAATGCATTATAAGGATTTTTTCTTTAACTTTTAGTTACTATTTCTATTTTTCCATTATATTTATATTTCCTCTGAGGTTCATAATTTTTTAATGATTATGATTTGAATTCGGTATTCATAATAAGTGAATAACATGGCTGCCACAATACTGTAAGCACTGAAATAAATGTGGTTTTAGTCTGTGACAAACTTTGGCCAACTTGAGTAATTCAAACTACACAGTAACTTAGTTTAAATAAAATACCTTAACAACTACTAGTGCTTTTTTAAAGTTTGTAAATGCAAAATCAGTAGATATACATTTTATTACTATTTAGATATAAATACTCAGGTTTTTTAAGAAAACAAAATTGTTTTTAAATATTTAATCTCAATTGATTGTCAGAACAGTTATAGAATATATTTTCAAAAAGTTTTGACTAAAATATATTTAGTTTAACTAAAATGCTATTAAAATGTTTAAAGTAATACAGGATAACTAAACTAAGAACATTTCTCTAGACTTGTTAGTTAGTAATTTACCAAAACTCTTTGATCATATTTAATATTAAGTTTTTGGCAGAAGATTTCTAATAAATTGAATGATAAGATGTTACTTAATAATATTTTTGTTAGTTTCATGGAGTGATACATGTAAATGCATTTGCATTGAATGTTACTATTTATTAAGTTAAGGTTTGAGTCTGAAATAAAAATTTAACATTCCAGTTACTTGATGTTAACCTAGTTCTGTTTACTAAATATTGTTTTAGACATGTTTACATGTCATAGTTATTAAGTATATAGAGTGTAGATACATTTAATATATTATGTCTCTAACTCACTCCTAGCACCTCACTTTTTATTGAAATAGGATTTTCTTAGCATACTTAAGAACACAATTCCCAAATTAACTTAATTAACTTAACTAGCTTAAATATTTCCTATCCAAAGCCTAATCTACACTAGGTTTTTCCGAACAAGAAAGGCAAAATTTAAAATTCCCTTTACTTTATTCTTTTGTTAAAAAATAACAGTAAAACTTAGATTTTACTTGATTTTTATAGTAATGGTTAATGGGGAACCTTTTTTGGATGAGAAAATAACTTTGTTTTCTTCTCAGAATTCATCTTTCTACCCAGTGATTGTTACGAGGCCAACTAGGGCTTGATGACCATTTGTTAACCATTGCACCATTCACATTAACAAGTGGTATGGTCTATTTGATTAAAGAGGTAAATTATTAGTGCTGAAACTATCTGGCTTTTTGGCCAAGAAAGGTTTTTTCGCATTGGGTATCTTGAAGAAGATGATGACCTGATAATAACTAGGGCATGTTTTCAGAGTAAATACACTTGTTTACACTTCTCACTAAAACTTATATGCAAAATTATCACATGATGTCCCTGTTAGATAAAAGGAAAAACCTCAAATTGTGTATGGGTGAATTCACTTAGCTTTATGTCTATGTGGAATTTTTATGGCATTTCATTTTAGGTTTGAGGAAGAAGCATATTTTTTTTTCAGACAAATTAATACATTATTTAACCAGACTGCAAATATAATGTTAATAGATATGGTTCAAAATCAATAATTTAATAGTGTAGTTTTCTTTTCAAATATCAAAATCTGCAACATGTATATATGTAGTCATACTAACACAATTTTAAATGTCGTATTTCACCGCATTTTTTCATCGCATATTTCACACCTAATTTTTATGGAAACAATTGGGATGCAATTGTTATGTGAAGCTTTAAGCTCACAGAAAAGGTTTAAACATTAATGTATTGCCAGCAGATGATCAGTAGCTTAGCTTGCCCGGGAAGGTGCGAGCCATTACTGTATTATGTGACACCCTTGGTAACTTCACCTGCCCGCTCATTCCTCTTGCTACAAACCATGCAACTCGGCTTTCGGAAATATACCTAGCGACATTGCGCATGCGCTGAGATCTTCAGGCTCACATTGCGCAAGAAGGCATCTGCTTTAAATTGACGTGTCAAACAGGATTATACAATAAGACAATTATTATGCGATGCAATTTTATAAACCAATTTTTAACAGAAACAACAGTGTGCGACGATTATGCGGGGAAATATGGTATTATTGGATTAGGTTGATTACAATGTCTATAACATGTATAAAAATGAGATGGCCCAATGGCTAAATAATTTTATAGTAAAGGAAATTGATAGAACTAAAGAAAAAGAAAAATAAACCACTAAGAGTAAATTTGATGAAGAAAGCCCACCTAGGGAAAGAGGAAAAATGTGTGAAGAATCCAATGCACAAAGTTGACATCTTCCTTTCTTCTGTCTTCTATAGTAGAAGTAGTCACACACACATTTTAACACAAATAGAATAATATTTCGACACTGTTGCCTTTATCAAACACAAAGAAGAGAGTACAAATAACACAAAGGTGGGCTTTCTTCATCAAATTTACTCTTAATAGTTTATTTTTCCTTTTTCTTTAGTTCTATCAATTTCCTTTACTACTATTTGGTTCTGTATCAGAAGAATTATAATCATGTGCATATGAAATTCTAGTCTAATCTAAAGTTTTCATCGAAAATTAACATTTATGTATCTAAGCTCAATCAACGAAGTCTAATTAATTAACTAATATAGATGAGGTACTTATAGTTACCAAACATAACTTTTTGGTAGCGTTATATTTATGTTAATATAAATTGAATTATTGATAAAATATTCTTGTGGGTTTTCATTTTAGTGTATCTATTATGTTATCTTATATGAAGTATATAATACTTAACTACACTAACCCCTAGATACAGCCAAAACTCTAAATTCAGTGCTGTAATGATACACCAAACCAATCTCCCGAGTTATTTCACTGCCTTTCCATTCAATCTATATTGTGTAGATAAAGTTTCAGTAGGCAAGGAGCTCACTATAGCTCTTAGAACAAATATTTCCATGTGTGTACTTTATTATTTGGACATTCTAAAGTATGATAAGAATAATACAAATACATTAATTTCTAGAGCTGGGCCATCATTTGATTTTCCAAATATTGATGTCAATCATGTTTAGTTTTTTTTAGTTTGGTTTGTTGTCTCATGTAATCTCAAAAATAAGTAAATGTTCACTTTTGGCATTTTTTATTGTTCACGACAGTAAGCTTAATTAAAAAGACAAATATCAACACAAAGGTTGCATAATATTGTAATTACGACACTGACCATATAGAGACCACAGACCAATTAATTTAAATTAGTTGAAAAATGACATCAGGACATGGGAGTCGAAACTGGAACCTTTGGTTTAGCTTGTCCTGAAAATAATAGGTCTTAAATTTAAAGTTCATATTCTTTATTTTACTCAGATTTTTGGAAAATAAAATATTCAAATTTTTTGAATAAAAAATTTATCTTAATTAGTTTGTTTGATTAAAATAATTTTTATGTATGTGAATAAGTAAATTTAATTCTTGACATTATAAAATTAAATAATAGTATTCATACTTGGTATTTAATTATTTATCAATTGAGATACCATATTTAGTTGTAATTTAGATAACCTTTTTGCTAATGAGATGTCTTGTCATTTATAATGAATTGGTGCAGTTCAAATGTTTGATACTAGAGTGCAGCATTTTAAAATAAAAATATATGAATAATTGAATTAATATTTCACACATCTAATTATTTAGTATTTTAATTTAAGTTTTAAAATATTTGATTTACTCCCACAGATAAAAGTTGTATACTTGAATCTGTAAGAATACATTTTTCCAGCAACCATTTTAATGATTGATGGTCGCTACCTACATTAAGTACATAGTGATCAAACTCAGAGTGTTCACTAAATATACTTTACTAAGAAAACCTGTTGAGCAGGTATATAGTCTCAATACAAAATGGGGATGCCATTTTGATCAGCATTGGCCCAGCCCTATTAATAATTACTTTTTTTTATATGCTTTAACATGCTTTTTTGCTAATATTTAATGTTACGCTGCATTGTTTTCACTGATGAAATATGATTAAAATGAAATAGCATATTAGTTATGTTTTAATTTAACTTCAATATTGTCAAAAATTAGAGTAAACTATTGTGTTGAATCTGCTTAGCTTGGGAATTAGCTGTATGTAACACATAATTAACAAGAGGAATTTTGTTTTATCATTTTTAAATGTATACATTCATTCCAATAGTAGTAGTAGTAATAATAATAATAATAATATAGTTATAATTATAATAATTAATAATAATAAGATTTATAGTTAATTATGTTGTAAAATATAATTTGAAATAGTTTGAAATTTTTTTGGTTTTAAGTAGATTTATTTTATTGTACCTTTTGTATCAGGGTAGATTAAAATATCAGTAATAATTTTATTCGTCTCGATTTAATCATTTATTATTATTAATATTATTTTTATCACTGCGTTTTACTACCCGTTTGGGTTAAACGCATATATGCGCTTACACTAATGTGCAATGGTAGGGTGATTGCGAGATAAAATGGAGGACCTACAGTTTAACGTGGAATCCGAACCACGGTGGAGGCCTGGCATTCCACACATTCACAAGTTGTGAACAATACATGTGTTGTCAGAGGTGAAGGAAGGGTTTGGTAATCAAATAAATCCATGCCGGGACCGAGGATTGAAGCTCGGACCCCCAGCACATAAGTCCGACACCTTACCCCTAGACCGCCAGGTCACCCTTCATTCCCATTCAATTGTTTCTTGATCATACATGCAAAGCTCTCTAGGTTTGCAATGTATTTTGGGGTAATAGAAGACCATAGCTTTGTGCAGTAAAACCCCAGTGATTCAGAATTAAACATATTGTATGTCTGTAAAATTTCTTTATTTTAAGTAATGATTTATCCCTTTAATTTTTAGATGCTATGGTAGTTTGTGCGATAGTTGAGCGTGTTTTTAAAATACATTCTAGACATCAAAACTTTTGTTTACTAAAAACTAAATTTGATATTAATGAATAAATTTTATTTAAAAATTGACTTTACACCTGACTAACCATCACCACCTATATTTTTTTCACAACGAGAAAGCAATAATTTAATTCTTTTTTTCACTTCCACATTGACATTTGCAAAATTATAAAAATAAGGCTACCTATGTAAAGTTTTAAAAAAACCTTTATATGACTTTGAATAACTGTAATATTCTGTTTTGAAATTAAAATTGACATTTAAAATACCAATTTTATATTTCATACACCTTCATTGTCCTGTTCTCACTATTCTTCCTAACAATCTTAATTACTACTCCATAGTGAAGGTTGCTTCTTGCTAAGCAGAATGAATTTTGAAACTATTAATATTTACTTCACGAAGTCTGAACTTGCTACAGACTTAGTAAATATTTCTTATGATTGCTCTAAGTCATATTACTTGTCTCATGTTCTAGTTGTAAAAAATTGTTTATATTATTTGCAATCACACACTTTTATTTACCTAAAGTTTGTTACCATCATTAAAAGGCTCATAATAGACCCTAACAATTTAAAAATGGGTGCAGGGATATATTGACATCTAGATTAGCTTAGAACTAATATTTATAATATGATTGTGCTATGCCATCAATAGATAGTGATTATTATTCTGTATTTATCAATATCAGAATTTGATAATACATTTGAATGTGTGAGAATGGGGAGGCCCAATATATTAATGATTTTTAATGATGGAAATTAACAAAAATAAAGAAAAAAATAAAAGTAAAATAAGAAAGAGAAGCCTAATAGTAAATATTTGCTTCATTATGTTGGTAGTAGATGTTCTATTATATTTTCAATAGCTTTGATCTCCCAAAATTAAAAACCAAGCTACAAATCTTTCTTTTCCCAAAAAATGCTAGTTTATTAATTAAGAACCCACTTCTGTGGCCACATGGTCTAAGGAGCTGCTCTCGCAATAATAATAATAATAATAATATTTAGCACCGCGTCTTACTACCCGTTCGGGTTATACGCTTAAGTACTAATTACACTAATGGATTAGGAATTGGGAGGGTTGAATTTAGAGGAAGTGAACCCGCATTTGCATGGAGGGAGAGTGGAAAACCATTTAGGAAAAACCACCCCCAGTTCACCCGAACGAGATTCGAACCTCGATCTCCCCGTCCTCGGCGGTCGAGCTCAACACGACTTGCGCGTTAGTCAACTACGCCACCGCTCTCGCAATAGACTAGACTGCCGAAGACTGGGAGATCGATTTTGTTTGAAAGGTTTTATTGTATTTAGAAAGTCTAGTAATGCAATCCTCATGTACTGTTAGTGTGGCATACCTGGGAATCAACTGCCAGGTTGGCTCTACCTTAGTTTAGACAACGAGTACATTTTATTATTATATTTTTGGATTTTTAAAATATCGGTTTATGATTTGAATTTTTGTGATTTATTTTCAAACATCACACTTTTATGAACTATACTATTAAAAATAGGAGTGCTATGGCAAAGGTTATGTTGTCTTATGAATAAGTTTATTTTTTAGTAATTTGTAGAAAATATTTCACTCTTTGGTGATTTTTTCATCGAGTTTATTTATGTGTTACACCTCCAGTGTAGCACTGACTACAATGCTTGTTTGATATGGTAGAGGTTTCAGGGTTATTAGTTTAAATAAGCATTTAGAATGTAGCTAGTCATAATAAACACAAAGTTTTTATTATAACTTTGTGGACTGTTATAAAATGTGATTAAAACAACCAAATTCAACTCACTATACAATATTTGTTGTAATTATTTATTTTCTATATTTGTGTATAACTTACCCTCCATAATATTTGACTGTGGTGGATTTACTCGTTTTGTTTAACAAGTTAAGCTTTGTATTAAATATTTTCTTAACTATTTGTAGCTGCAAATAAACTTTTTACCAAAATATTGTACTATCAAAATTTGTCGATACATATCAAAAAAAAGTATAAGAATCTTTTTCTAATTTGTGATACACTAATTATGGTCTCCTATGCAATAGAACTGCATTGTAGATAGTCTGTACACTTGTGTATTTTTACAACATAAACTGTGCAAATCAGACATTTTTCAGAAATATTTTGTATCACTTGAGTAAATGTATTTAAACCAGGAATGTATATTAATATAGAAATAAAGATACTCTTGACTATTCATATTCTTAATAATTGATGTAGTATCCCTTTGTGTACTCTATTCAAGTATAGGTGCATTGTTTACAGAGTTTGTGTTTTGAATAGTCCTTTGTTTCTAGAGCAACAATATCACAAAGAATCATAATAAAAATTAGTTGTTTTTAAGTTTAAATCAACTCTTAACTATTCTTCCAAATGTAGTATATTGTTTTGTGAAACTCATTTATTATTAACTTTTTTAAATCAGATTACTCCATTTAAAAATTTTTTAAATGTAAGAAGTGTAAATCAAATCCTTTTACAAGTATGAATGTAACTCTCTTTTATTCTTGATACTTTACTATTAAATAGGCCTACTTAGATTATTGTGAAATATATGTTAACAATGATTTATCTATTGGTTTCAATTAATTAAATAAATGGTACGGCGCACCGCACAGACTTCCTCTCTCTTTCTATAAACTCTTAAGATTTCTGAACGGAATAATGTACATTGTATCATCACCACTCCACATAAGAACACGCATAAAATAATATACAATGATATAGAATCAATGAGAAAAGAGGCGCATCTTTGTCCACTTAAGAGCATTTCAAACAGTTTAATGTCTTCCACAAGGGTCAACACTTCGTATTAAAATTTCGATTTCTTGTTAAAATTTTAACATTTTATAAGGTGTTGCAGATCTTCAAGTCATCGCATTGATATTTAATTATTCATTTATACATTTTGACCAATAAAAAATGTAAAGATTGACTATTGAGTCTAAAATGGAGATAGATCATTGCTGTGCAAACATTTCTCCTAAGAGCTTTAAGGAAAAATAACATACTTTTTTTAAATACTTACTTATATTTAATTACTCTATGGCATTGGAGAAATATTGCGTTAAGACTTAAGTAGTATATGTTTACAACTAAAGCTCACAAAATTGTATTAATATATTTGCAAATATCTCAGAAACTGTTGCTTTTATAAAAATATATGTCAAATAAAAGTTTTTTTATTTCTAATAGTCCTACAATTTTGCAATGATAAGTTGTTTAGTTTCTCAAATAGTTGTGGAGATACGGAAATTAACGCTTCTGTAAAGTACCCTAAAAATAATTTTCATAGGAAAATGAAAATAGCCAGTTTATTTATAATCTTAATCAACGCCTAGATACGAATTTTAATCAAAATCGTTTGAGCAGATTTTGAGAAAACCACATTTTTCTCTTTTCACCCTTCAGTAAACTACCCTTAATTTTAAGTTTTTATAGACACACAGACAGACGGCATTGCAAAGACTATTTTTTAGGGTTGTGGGGGTCATGAGACGTCAACATCCATCAATATTTTAAGTTAGTTTTTTTTTTTACGGTCGCAATACTTAAACTTTAATGTCCAAAAAGTTAAAAAATTCATATAATCGCGTATAGATTGAAAGTTATTGATTTTATAAAAATATGTTTCAGATAAAATACTTGTATTATAAATATATATACATATTTGTAATGCTAAGTAATTTCATATCTCAAATAGTTTCAGAGCTATTATAAAAAATGTTAATTTACGCGTCAGACCGGAGCCCTTAAAGCCATTTTGCCGAAATATTGAGGGTAGCCATTTTGTTTAGAATATTTATTAATGTTTATAAATGAAATTTAATCAAAATCGTTAGAGCCGATTTTGAGAAAATCGACTTTTTCTCTTTTTGCCCTTCAGTAAACTACCCTTAATTTTAAGTTTTAATAGACACACAGACAGACGGCATTGCAAAGACTATTTTTTAGGGTTCGGGGGTTCATGAGACGTCGACATCCATCAACATTTCAGGTTAGTTTTTTTTACGATCGCAATACTAAAGCTTTAATGTCCAAAAAGTTAAAAATATATATATAATTGCGTATAGATTGAAAATTATTGATTTTATAAAAATATGTTTCGAATAAAATATTTGTATTATAAATATATATACATATTTGTAATGCTAAGTAATTTCATATCTCAAATAGTTTCGGAGCTATTATAAAAAATGTTAATTTACGCATCAGACCGGAGCCCTTAAAGCCATTTTGCCGAAATATTTAGAGTAGCCATTTTGTTTGTAATATTTATTAATGTTCATAAATGAAATTTAATCTAAATCGTTAGAGCCGATTTTGAGAAAATCGACTTTTTATCTTTTTTTCTTTCAGTAAACTACCCTTAATTTTAGGGGTAGATGTCCAATTCCAAAAAACCCTCGGGGCAACCCTATGAAAACCCTAGATATCAAGTTTCAGCTCAATCGGTAAAATAGTTTAGGCTCTAGTTGGAGGTACAGACAGACAGACAGACGGGACGGAAATTCAAAAACAACTTTTTTCAGATTCAGGGAGTCATGAAACGTCAAAATTCATCAAAATCTCGAGTTCGATTTTTTTGACGATCACCATACTTTCTCTACCTGTAAGATAGAGAGAAAGTAAAAAAGGATACATTTAATATCGTGAATTAGGTTGAAACTAATTGTGATTTATTTAAGATTGTATGCAATCCAAATGTTATATTCTGCTAAAATCCTAATTTGCTCATTCTAATAATTGTTAAAAAAAAAGATGAATAAATATAGATCTGTTGATGATTATGATAAAAGGAAGTAATAAAGGAATTTCTACATCAAAAAATTAAAAAGATTACAGCAATTAAGGGCAAGTGTAAGGGAAATGGCAGTTGAGCTAATCTTTTAGGGTCAAACCCACACTCAAATGGTGATATTTTTTCACTGAATTTTGCATAAATAAAACAAACTATTTCATCCGTCACTAGTTAATAATCTTGGTTTAGATATAATTAGAAACCTCATATGGAATAATCATGTCAAACAAATATATGATGTAGAGTATAATGAACTGACAGCTGACCTCGCAGCAAGACTACAAATACTCCAAAACACATATGTTATATTTACATTTGATCACATGATCATATTTCCCCATACTACAAGAGATTAACTTGTTTATAACTTAGAGAAAGACAAACTTAACACTCGATGACCATCATAAAGAAACTATTGATTTCCAACTACCCACAATACCGTTCTTCACATCACTCAAGTCTAATGATAATTTCACCATTTGTTCTCAAGAAAACTCAACTTTTTCTATTCCTCTTCATAATTCCAATCACTACTCCAATTCTTTCGCTGTTTCTGCTTCTCGCTAATGAACTTCCCTAACTAACTCTTTAACAATCTACCCGTGGTAGCTCATTCGGGAGGTTGATGAATGTGAGACATAATGGCACCTTCTGGTGCGTGTGTGTATGATAACATAACTTTAGACCAGTTTTTCTTAAATGGAGTTCTATGGAACTCTGGAGTTCTGTGAGATTGAGGTAAAATTAAGGGCTCCATGAAAAAAAATTTTACACTTTAAAAGTTAAAAATATTGTAGGCACATTAATATCTGGCAGACAAGACTATATTTGGGTTGATCGCTTTTACTGCACAGCTTGTGTACTAAACTGCCTTTGTAATTATAATCCAGAACTTGCTGAGAATCGGCTCTGCTTAGTGGCTCACACATTTGCCGGGCAATTGAAGGCCATTTGAAAGTATCATACATTTTTATTGGTTTTTTACTTTGCTCTCTTAGATCCACATGTGTGTGTTTCTTTGTTGACTCAGCTTGGTTTTTCTTAAATTCTTCTTCAACAATTGGGTGGTCAGACAAATATATTAACACCCAAGATGTGCTACCAAATGAAGCTTTTAAAATTTTTCCTATTTCGAACACTTTGCAGAATATTTATTTTGCGCTTTTTCTTAATACTTCCACTGACACTTTGTTTATATCCACACCATTTGCATCCATTGTAATAGTGGACTTACATTATAAATTCGCCTATAACCGGCAAGCCATTCACATTGATTAATTCAAGATCGAAGCAGAGGGTAAGATAATCTCAATTGACACATCTAGACAAAGCAGACGCCGGCTTTATCTGGTCCATGTTGCAGCACTGCATTGAGACTATGCTACTTGCTATCTTTTCCAAAATAACTCTTCTACCTCCACTTATGTTAAATTCCTTGCCAAAATTAAAAATGTTATAGACTCAAAAAAACCTTTAATTCATATTGTCGAGTGACCTTAAAATTGAGAGGTAAGCCAGAATGACAGGTATACTCTAATTGGGGTATAGGTCACAAGGACAAGGCTAAGTTAACAGAAAAGTTTATATTATAAGAAACATACTTGGATGGAACAGCTAATTAGATTAATTGGTACAACTTCCTTGGTCAAATTGAACCATATAAATTAAGAAACATACCATGAAGATAATTTATTCAAAGAGAAACTATTATATCAAGAAATTAAGTCAAATAAAACAGGTACAATAACATTTCTAAAAAATCATAATTAAGATTCTTAAGTAATAAAGTTCAAAAATTAATTAGCATAAAATAAGTAAAAATGAAAATCTGCAAAACACTATTAAGTACAGGGTGAGGCAGTCAAATGGCAAGATTTAAAAATAGCAAAAAATGAAAACTATGAATTTTTATTTAATTTTTTTACATAAATGTAATGTACATGAGTGGACATTACTAGTGTACCTGGAAAATGTTCATTTTCTGAAGATGGTGTCAGTAAGATGGAATCCTTGGTTTTGAACACATTGTCGGAGTCTGAGAGCGAAGCTGCCCATGACATTGCGTGCCATTTCCAGCGAAATGCTGTTGACCTCTTGCCGAATTCGCTCCTTCAAATCCTCCCTGGTCCTTGGCGGGTTCTCCTTGAAAACCTGGGATTTTATATATTTCCAGAGAAAATAGGAATCGTCAAGTTTGGTGAACGGGCAGGCCACGGGAAATCGCCGAACTTGCTGATGAAACGACCAAGAAATGTGAGACTCAGCAAATTCATTGAAACTCCGGCAGTATGGCAAGTTGCACCATATTGCTGGAAAAGTGTGTTTTCATCTGAGTCATAGTCATCGAGTGTAGGCAGGGAAAAAGTTAACATGTCAGCGTAACAATCAGAGTTCACCATCACATTGTTACCGTGTTCATTAAAAAAAATAAGGGACGATTATTCCACGAGATGATACTGCGCACCAAACCATCACTTTTTCTGAATGGAGTGTTTTTTTAGTGGAGATTGTGTGGGTTGTTTTCAGCCCAGTATCGAAAATTCTGCTTGTTGACGAAGCCACTAAGGTGAAAGTGGGATTTGTCACTCCTCCATAAGTTGTGAACTCTCTCGCTCTTAATTTTGCTCAACGAGATTTAACATCTGTTGACAAAAGCTTACTCTGCTATTGTAATCTTGAGGTTAGAGGTCTTGCAATACCTGAATCTTGTATGGATGGTAGTGGAGGTCATTCTTCAGAATCCTTCTTACGGTTCGATTACTGAAACCAAGTTCTACGCTGTGTCGTCCAGCCGATTTTCGCGGACTTCTTGCTAAGGCTACAGGCACACAATCAATATTCTCAGGGGTCCGGTTGGTTTTTTCACTACCACCTCTTTTCTGTGTCGTGCTAGCAGTGGCTTCAAAATGTCTTACCCACAGGACCAACGCTCCATGGATACTAAATCCTGGATGTCTAGACGCCCAAGGTCGAGTCCACCGCTCTAACAACCCCCCACCATGCCCGCCAGCACTTCCTGGAGTCTTGCCGGTTGACTGTCTGACCCTCTAGTAGCAGAATGAAGGATCAACTGATAAGTAATGAAAAGTGTGAATAGCAACTTGACTAGATTAGAGCTATTAATATTATAATTTAGGCCTTTACAAAATTCTGAATACTTGAGATAAAGATACTAGGTTAATGAAGGTTATGACTTAACAAAAAATAATAGGTAAATTAGTATGCCAACATAATGAATTTATTAGTTGAATGATTCACTTAAATAGAGGAGACAGACACTACAGAAAACACGTCATGTGCTCTCAGAAAATACTAACCAGCTTCTGGATATTTTCTCCCCATTAGCGAGTCTACGTTCTAACATATTTGTAGTGAGATATCGAGCTTTGTCATCGCTGTACTCACTCTTTGAAGAAGAGAAGTCCATATTTTTATTTTGTTGAAAGCCATACCTGGCCGCAAAATTACGTATACTTTCATCACTTTTTCATTTAACAGGGTCACTGTCAAAACTAAAACATATACCTGTCACTGTTTGGTATGTTGTAATAATACAATCAGTATCAGCAGTATTTTCAGGAACAGGGCTGGCCTGAACAGATTCTCCTTACATCTTCCTGCGTAGGTGTTGACGCTGAGTACTCACTCTGAACACTTTCATATAGATGTTCAACAATAGGTTCAGTAAACACATCTCGACTTATAAATGCTTTCAAACAAACCTCACTGGCTTAAGTGGCCTGTTTGAGAAATGCCGTAGTTTTCTGAGTTTTATTTATAATATTTGCTAATTTTTTCCCTTCTCTTTCTTAAGTTTAAAATATTGACTGCCACTCATTCTTTTTCTTCCGTCACTCATAGTAATACATATACACAACTACTATAAAATACATGTAACACTATAGCTTCTAAGTTCTAATGAAGAAGCAAGTTTACTTGTATACACCGCTTAATCCGCAAATCTGTCTCCTACACTAATTGCCTGTATTGTTCTACCATGCCACCCTGTTGCTAATGGCTGTCGGCTGGCTTTGAGACAGCGGAGTAGGGGAAGGCGGGTAGCTAGAGAAAGGATGACTATGTCATCACTTCTATTCCCTCCAGCATATGCCATCTTCACCATTAACTTTATTGAACTAAATAAATCAGAAAATTACAACAATCACACAAACACTGAAGCCGTAAAATTATTTTACAGGCAGGAAAATGTATATAGTCCTATATACCTGTTGGTTAATTTTGTCACTCATTTAAAATTGCCACCCTTAAAATCTGCCACCGTAGGCACTAGGCTATGCGCATATCCGCCCCTGGGTGCCAGCATTCCTTAGTTAGAAACAAGGCCTGCGCCCCGGTTAAAATGGGAGGTTTTGGAGCCCCTCGCGGCTGACTACAGAAGACCGTCATCTAGGAGGTCACGCTGCCTGTCACGGGGCCGCGTGGGCTTTGTCGTCGGGTTCATCAAGTACCAGTTGGGGTGGTCGCTTGAGCCCAGGGAACCAGGTTCTACGACCGTGCTGTCAGACAGGCAATTGGGTAAACCTCGTAACACCTCGTTCTGTCATTCGCTTCTTATATTCTCGAAGTTCTTCATTCTAACTTCACTTTTAACATCACATTTACAATGGTAATAGTAGTATTAATAAACCTTCTAAAAGCCAAGCCTACCGTCAATCATGAACCCACACAAGTAATCACATCCCCTCCCCCTTACCCTCGGACAAGGACATCCTGACAGATCATCCAGGCCCACACATTTAAAATACAGACACGGGGAGGGTAGAGGTTGATATTTTTGTGTCAGAAGTGGGATCTAAGGTTTAAAAAGACTACTATTACAAGAAGCGTTTCGGGAGTGAAAAACTGTGTAAGTCAAACTCGTCACGCAACGATTGGTACGTGTCGGAGGAACGAGGACGCTGTACCAGGAGTCAGTGGAGAGGAGATCCAAACTATCAGCGGTGCATCACCAGTTGCAGAGAGGAGCTGTGGAAAGTGAAGGTAGAGATTCTTAGACACAATCACCATGACTTTAGTTGAAGTTATGGGGGTGAAGGTTGACCTACAAACTGCTACTAACCAACTAACGGGAGAGCTGGATAGGATAAAAACACAGAATATTAGGCTAGAAGCGGCTCAGAAGACTAAGGGAGAAACTGAATCAATACCAGCCGTTAGGAATATCACATTATTGCCAACTATTCCGGTGTTACATGGGAAATCAGAAGACAACATCTTAAAGTTTTTCGAGAAGATAGGTCAAGCATCAATAATATCTGGAGGGTCAGATATAGGAAGGGAAGAAAACAGTAGCAGAAGAAACTTCACGATAGACAACTAGAAGCATTGTTGCAAATGTGGAAAGTAACAATAATAAAGGATGAATAAAATAGGAATTAGTGGTAGTGTACATTTTTCAAGGGAAAAAATATCGTTTTCTAATAGTGGGTCACAAGTCTCGGTAATGTGGCAGAGGAGTGTGGAGTTCATGGCGTTGTCGGAACCAAGATTCGAGATTTCGGGTTTAACAGGTCACAAAATGCCTAACTTGAGGGAAGTTATGGTAGATCTAGTGATAGGTAAAAAGGCCTACAGGGTCGCATTTTAGGTGTTAAAATGTTGGACTGATTCAAGTTATGATGGCATATTTGGCCTAGACTTCCTGACATAAAACTTAGCAATAATAGATTTATCATAAGGAGACAATAATGACAGGCATAGCCGGAAGGGAGTAATCAACCCTGTCTGAGCTATGTAGAATGTTCGGTCCCAATAGTCTTAGCTATGCTGACCGTTTATACCCAGGCATGAGGCAAGTTCTAAGGGCCGTGATGGAAGTGCTGAAAGAAATTTGGAGGTTTGAGTGGTTGGAGGATAGGTAGGAAGCGTATTTGGTAGCATTTCAAGTATTGTGCAGTGTAGATACAAGATTGTCCAGATACACCCGGAAGGTAGAAATGGCCTAGGAGCTATAGGGGTTGAATATCCAGGAACCACAAAATAGCTGAGCTACATCTGACAAGTGAAAGTGACATAATAGAAGATAAATAGAAGACCACATGGGAAGGGAACATACGGAGAGCAAATTGAAGACTCGCAGTTCCAAGGGAAGCCACAAGAAGGTCGAAAAACTACGAGGGTACAAAAACCATATGTAAATGTGGAGAGATAACCGCTAGGGAAGATATTAATTTCGGTGAAAAATAGAAACATTAAACCACTACATCAAAAGAAGAACAAGCTATTTTTGAGAACAAAGCGTAAAACCACCGACGACTAGAATTGAACCTAGGTTTGAGTAGAAGTGTTAAGATCATGACGTTAGTAGCTGACTAAGGACATACGAGGAAAACATACAAGAGAAATACACGGCTCCAGCTAAACTGTTAAGGAGGGTTCACATTTTCGGCCATACTGAAGAAGAGGAAGAACGGACTGAACTACAAGGACGAACTACGAAGGCTAATCACACACAACACGATAAGAAAGCGCAACCAAATACGTATCAGGTTGTGGATTGGGTCTATTGGACGATGACAACGGTGAGGAAGAACCAGGTTAGGAAATTTTTAACAAAGTTTACAGGCCCTATTCAAATTCTAGAGATCCTGAGTAAGGTTACAGTGAGAATCTAGCTTCACTATCGCTCAATGGTAGTTAATGTAGGGAGGCTGAAACCTGTTGTGCCTAGGAATCTTAGACCAGTTCTGTTCACAGAGATAGAAGCATGACCACGAGGGAGACCGAGGAAGACACCTATCAACCAGGAGGTTGATAAGAAACAGAAGAGGTCCAGCTTTCATACCCCACTACTGACATAAACAACCCAATGAATAGGAGCTCACCCTACCACACTGGTATTCAATGAGATAACATAAGCAAATATCAACGTAGGTTGGTAGCGAGAGGGAAAATAGCTATTTTTTCTCTGAGAGGAAAAAAAGTGCAAGTGTGGCGAAACTGCAGCTATGTAATAACCAGAACTTAAGAATGTGATAATCAGCAATAAAGAACGTGAAGATATATTTTTTAAATGTCTTAATAGGTTTTGTTGTGTAAAAAGAAAAATCTTGTGTAATTTTATATAGGTCAACTAATTAGATAAATAGCATTTACTGAAAAATTGTAATTTATTTGGCCACCCATTCTTATGCGTATAAATAGCCCAACGAGAAATGAAACGTGGTGATAAAAAAAAAGGCTCCAATAGAGACCAGTTAGCACCACTTTATTTTCAGCCATGTTTTTAGAAGCGATACTAATACAAGTGAAGAATACGTGTCAACACAACTAGAATGTTAGTAAGCTAATACTAGTAAACTTGCATTAGTCCACTAATACCGTGTCAACACAACTAGCATGTTAGTAAGCTAACACTAGTAAACTTGCATTAGTCCACTAACACCGTGTCAACACAACTAGCATGTTAGTAAGCTAATACTAGTAAACTTGCATTAGTCCACTAACACCGTGTCAACACAACTAGCATGTTAGTAAGCTAACACTAGTAAACTTGCATTAGTCCACTAATACCGTGTCAACACAACTAGCATGTTAGTAAGCTAATACTAGTAAACTTGCATTAGTCCACTAATACCGTGTCAACACAACTAGCATGTTAGTAAGCTAACACTAGTAAACTTGCATTAGTCCACTAACACCGTGTCAACACAACTAGCATGTTAGTAAGCTAATACTAGTAAACTTGCATTAGTCCACTAACACCATGTCAACACAACTAGCATGTTAGTAAGCTAACACTAGTAAACTTGCATTAGTCCACTAATACCGTGTCAACACAACTAGCATGTTAGTAAGCTAATACTAGTAAACTTGCATTAGTCCACTAATACCGTGTCAACGGGCCTTAAGAAAGAAAAATAAACATTCTTATCTACCCCCACCAAATACCTCTCTGTCTTACCTTCCACTCCTACTTGCGCGGTAAAAATCCTTGTAAAACCTCACCAGTAGTACAGCTTGCCTTGCGTGCGGACTAGAAAACGCCACACTTAGCAATCCAACAGCGCCACGCTTACAGTTATTTTGCGAGTATGGCGTAGATAGCGTTTCCTTTGTTCTAGTAGGATTTTATTTAAGGTGTCAGATATAAGTTTTGGACCATAGTCCTTATAGTTATCATGTTTATAAATTATAAATAAGTTCTTAAACATGTTAATAGAACAAAAGTTCACCTTGTCAATTTTAACAAGTAAAGAGCACCATCCGTTTGATTATAAAATATATATATATATATATATATATTCATTCATCAAAGCTAACACATTTGTAATGTATTATTACCGTGAAAGCTTGAAACGTGACGATTGCCGGTAATCGACCGCAATTTCCGGAATTCACTGCTCTACACTGTTGGATGTCGGAAATGAATGTTAGTTTCTAACATCCACCGGTGATTTCCGGAGAACGTTAACTACACCCTGTGTGTTTTGGAAAAAACAAAACAGCAACGATTTAACTTCACTACAGTTACCTGTAATAATTTTAACCTCAAACCAAATGTCCCATTATAGAGAAGTTGCAAATAATTACACCACAAAGGTCGTTACATCCTTACAAAAAAAAAGGCTAACATAGCTTAAAGCTATTTAGGTTAGGTTAGCTTAGGCTAGTGTAGGTTAGGTAGAGCTAGATGAGGATAGGTTAGGAGTGGTTAGGTTGGATTAGGTTAGGATAGATTAGATTACTACACAATTCATTATTAATAGAACACAAACATACATGGCACAATACAGAGAACAACTACAGCAGCATGCCGTCCCTAAAACGCGTTGTTTCTGTTGCCCAGATAGATGCGCATGAAGATGCGCAGTATACACCTCCTTTATTTCTAACATAAACAAGCGTACCCTCACGATTACCAGTATTCTCCATTTTGGACCTTTCGATTACCGATACACACCGGTGAAAGACGGTAAGAGGAATTTCATTTCCGACATCCACCAGTGTAGAGCAGTGAATCGGAAATGACGGTCGATTACGGCAATCGTCACCTTGTATTCGGTTGTTCAACCTGGCCTTCAAACTCATGTTTATGAACTTTAGATAGAATATTCATATTTTCTCAAGGCTGTCCTAGCCTTAGTTTCCCGGCTAATATTCCTATACACTGTTTTGGAAATAATTGATAATGGGATGAGACAAGAATAGTTCACATACCGCGTGACGTCACTCGTGGGAGGGGGTGGAGGTACCGCTCGGTCGTAGAGCGGTTCAAAAGATGGACAGCAGTTGGTGAACTTTTTAAAATGTATTTAATCAATAGACTTTATCTAAAATTATTTTTCAAAATAAAGACTTTTTTAATCCTAATTTTGCTTAAATTATAGGAAAACCATTCTTAAACTTGCTAACATAAGAATTTCTGTTACTCTTCTGCGCATGCGTGTGTAGGCTATCTAAACATCGCTGGTAATTATGGTCCATGCTACCACCAAATTACGCACCAGTTACATGATAGTCACCTTTTCTATTTGTATCTCAAGTTGAAATACCTCCTATAATTTCTCCTTGGATTTGAAGTTAATATGTTAGTTTTGTGATCAAATTAGTTAGGAAAAAAAACTATATTCAATAGTTCTTATATTCATAGAGAATAACCACTGTCCACGTGATTTGTGACGTCAGTCTCGCAATATATGTCAAAATTCAAATACGCCCAATGTGCTCGATCTACTGATTATGATTTTAAATTAGTATCACTGTGAATGAGCTATTAATACAGGAATCACTTTTTGAACGGCCGCCATCTTAAAACAGATAACTAGATTGTAAAACTATATATACACGTCATTCAACCATGTGTAAAGAATGCTCCTGCCAAATTTTATTGGAACTGGTAAACGGATTAATCGCGGAACAAACACCCAGACGAAATTTCATATGGCTAAGTTAAAAGAGGACCTCACTCCGTTTGGAAAATTAAAGCCTTGAAAGAAAGTAAAATATAGAATTATATTATAAAAAAACTTGAGTGTAGCATGTATTCATTAACTATAAGTAGTTTTATATCATCCCATATATATAATTTTAAAATATATCCGAGGAGATATTCTTGGTTTTTAGTTCAAATGCTTATGCCTACACATCAGTAAGACAAAACAAATTTCTCAAGTGTCTAAAACTGTGTATGGATCCAGTAAAATAGAACCTGTGCGACCCTTTTTTTATTTACAGAGAGATTATCGTGATCAACAAAATGATGTGTTTGTTTTTATGAAGAAAACATAGTACTTATTAATTGATCACATATTTCAATAAGAAATATTATTATAGAACCCTAACGAACTTTGTCTCTGTAGAATAACATTTATTACATGTTACAAATAGTTTGTCTCATTAAAAAATACTACAATTAGACTTATAAATTGCATTATAAATATTTATACGAATAATATTTAAAACAATGTTTACATGTCTTTATTAGTAGCATTTTCTTCTCCAGAGTTTGCAACACATATATATATATTTATTATCTATAAACTCATAAAAAATGATATGATATATATAATAATAAATATATATAAAATGATATATAAAATATATATAAAAATGATATATAAAATATATATAAAAATGATATATATATATATTTATTATCTATAAACTCATAAAAAATGAACGTAGAAATGTAGGCATACTAGTTTTAATGTTGTAATAAAGTTTTGTGGATATATTTGAATTGTTATATTTTTGCAGATTTTTGTAAAAATATACTAAACTTTCTACCAAACAGTCTTATATTTATGTTTATATTGAATGAGAGTAATGGTGACAAAAGTTCGATATGATATTTAATATAATTACATTTTCTCTATTCTTGAAATTTAGTTAAAAATTTAATACTAGGCTTAAACCGTATGAGCGTTAAAACGGTTATTAGGGTATATTTTAAGTTTTTTGTTTTATTATCATTGTTATATTTATTTCTTAAACTCAGCTATCTAAGGTTTTAATTTCATGAAATATATTATATTAATCATAAATTAATATAAAAATTGCTTCTACAAATACATTTCAACGATAAGCAAAAATATATATTGCAATACTAAAAAAATCCTTCCATGAAAAATGTATTAACATGTAAACATATTGTTTGCGTATTACCACATTAAATGTCGGAGTTTGAAATGCTATTCATTTTCTTTCTATTAATATTTAAAAATTAAAGTTTATATATCATTATATCTATTAAATTAGCTCTTCAAAAGAAACTGTTTTGCTCCTCTTCTACACTTATTTGACCTACAACAGACTATCAGAAAACTATTATTTTTTCACTTCCCCAATGTCTTAGGGACGTGTCTGTAAATAATTATCTTATTTTCACGTGAAGTGTATATTTATGTATGTTACATACTATTGTACTATTGTATTATTTCAGACTTGGTCTATGGTAGGGTCGAGAAGTTGAGGAAGAGTGAGTGTTATTGAACAAGTTATGGGGACCTTGTTACTTATATTGCTGCAAACTATATGTAAATGCAAATAAGGCTACATTATAAAATAAAATGGGGAGATTAAGTATTTAGTTTATGGTACGCTCTATTTGGGGTCGTATTAGTGTTTAATTTAATTGTCACTAATGGTGATCAGTATTTGTTATTACATTAAACATAGGAAGAACTTTTAAAATATAGTTTTTAGTATAAAGTTTAACCCTGTAGTCTTGGTCTATTAATAGCTTGTATTAATTTAAGAACATAAGAGCTGGCTAGTGATTTTTTAAAGGAAGTGACCACAAATTTCTCAATAATATGGTGAGAAAATCACAGTATAACACTGAGTATCTGACACCCGAAAATCTAACTAACCGCAACCAAGACGTAGGTTTCTGCGAATCATCCTACTCATTATTCCTCTATATTCTTTTCAATATGCTTTACGTTTAAATATTTTTCATCTTTCATTTGTTTTAAAAGGGTATTAATTTATATTAATACATTATGACAATAGTGTTTAGTTTCTTGGGGCCCCAAGAGCTGTGTCAATGCTCCCTCTATTAACACACCTGGAAAAAAGTGTTTTGACCCAGTGGGGTTCCCTGAGAAGTCTAGTTCTCTCTTCTTATCGAAAACGGACTATACCTCACAGGATGAGAAGTTTCTCCCTTCTTAGCATAAACGGTGTATAGGCAACAGACCACCAGGTGACGTCACGTGTTTCAGTCTAATTCAAGGTCAAATTGATCTCATGGGGCATACTAGAGTAGTCACATTGTAGATATGTGAGCAGCCAACTGACTCATTAGTAGCAACAAAAACCTGTGTGACTGCGGCAGACTCATCTGACAAATGGACTAGAATTAAAAGTTCCTTTCTGTAAGAAGTGATAGGAGGAGGACTGACTCCCATCAACCGGGGCTGGTTCGCTTAGTCACTCTCCGTGAGAGGGAGAAATGATCCGGTTAACTGAATCCAGGATACAGCCCCGTACAAAGCTCGTTATCCGAGTCCCGGAAAGAAGACATTACCGAAGTGAAAATTGTCGCAGATAATTTAGACTCAGCTTAAGGTTAATTTTATTAGAGTGAATGGGAAGAACGAGGGTTGGAGGGAAGGGGGGGGGGGGCAAATACCCTGTAAAAGTTGAGTCTGGCACGTGATAACTTTTAATATTATTTCGGTGAAGGTTGGTTTCTATGTTGGGTTGCCGCCATTATATTAAAGTTAAAAGTAGGAGTGGTTAACTCGTTAAAATATATTGTCTCATTAGCTTAAAACGAGAGGTCTTTAGTAACATTTTTATATGGTAGTTCCACTTAAAGTATTAAACTATTTGAACATGATTAAAGTTATAAACTACAGTCGATGGTTCATTTCATATCACTACAGATCACAAGCTATAAGAAGATACATTTCATATCACTACAGATCACACGCTATAAGAAGATACATTACATATCACTACAGATCACAAGCTATAAGAAGATATATTTCATATCACTACAGATCACACGCTATAAGAAGATAAATTTCATATCACTACAGATCACACGCTATAAGAAGATACATTACATATCACTACAGATCACACGCCATAAGAAGATACATTACATATCACTACAGATCACACGCTATAAGAAGATACATTACATATCACTACAGATCACACGCTATAAGAAGATACATTACATATCACTACAGATCACACACTATAATAAGATACATTTCATATCACTACAGATCACACGCTATAAGAAGATACATTACATATCACTACAGATCACACGCCATAAGAAGATACATTACATATCACTACAGATCACACACTATAATAAGATACATTTCATATCACTACAGATCACACGCTATAAGAAGATACATTTCATATCACTACAGCTCACACGCTATAATAAGATACATTTCATATCACTACAGATCACACGCTATAAGAAGATACATTACATATCACTACAGATCACACACTATAATAAGATACATTTCATATCACTACAGATCACACGCTATAAGAAGATACATTACATATCACTACAGATCACACACTATAATAAGATACATTTCATATCACTACAGATCACACGCTATAAGAAGATACATTTCATATCACTACAGATCACACGCTATAAGAAGATACATTACATATCACTACAGATCACACACTATAATAAGATACATTTCATATCACTACAGATCACACGCTATAAGAAGATACATTACATATCACTACAGATCACACGCCATAAGAAGATACATTACATATCACTACAGATCACACGCTATAAGAAGATACATTACATATCACTACAGATCACACGCCATAAGAAGATACATTACATATCACTACAGATCACATGCTATAATAAGATACATTTCATATCACTACAGATCACACGCCATAAGAAGATACATTTCATATCACTACAGATCACAAACTATAATAAGATACATTTCATATTACTACAGATCACAAGCTATAATAAGATACATTTCATATCACTACAGATCACACGCTATATGAAGATACATTACATATCACTACAGATCACAAGCTATAATAAGATACATTTCATATCACTAAAGATCACACGCTATATGAAGATACATTACATATCACTACAGATCACACGCCATAAGAAGATACATTTCATATCACTACAGATCACACGCTATAAGAAGATACATTTCATATCACTACAGATCACAAGCTATAAGAAGATACATTTCATATCACTACAGATCACACGCCATAAGAAGATACATTTCATATCCATGCCATTTATATTCCGGAACCATGCCTGCCCAAAATGGAATATGCATCCTCGGACTTCACAGGTAGGAAACACCTGTAGGGGAAAAGTGCCTAAAATGGCATACTCAGATAAAATGGCATAGGTGCATTTTCTCGCAAGTACTGCTATTTTTTTTTCAAATTGAGGGTATTGAGTTATTCCTTAGTTGGAATCATTGATACTCTGTAAATGGCTGACCTGTGCAGAAGGTGTTTCTAAAGTTATTAAAGAAAAATTGAAAAGTTGCTTAGTAAAATATATTTTTTGTTATCTTTCATTGTTAACAAATACATTTAAGGTTAAGTAATTTTACTGTAAATATAATGAATGTTAATTCAAGTGTAATATGCAGTAATTATGACGTAAAATCGACCATAAATTATTTAATATTCTTGGTAAAATATTTTATTATTTCATAGTTAGCAATGTTGGGTAAAATGGCATACCACTGGTAAGGATAAAATGGCATAGTGTGTCATTTTACCCTAGGTAGCGTCTTAGTTATTTAAATCAATCATTATCCTGCTAAAATAAATGTTTCTTACTGTAATTTGTTCACCAAACTATATTTTTAATATTTGAAATAGTTACTTAAATTATTTTTAATATTAAATTCAAATATTTTGTGCGAAGATGGTTATGACTTACGTCAGAAAGACAAAAAGGCAGTCATGGGAAGAGCAAGCAATGCAACTGGCTATTGATGTGGTAAATAATGGGGAAATGGGTTGGCTTCGGGCATCAAAACTGTTTGGAGTACCACAAACAACTTTAAGAAGGCGGGACAGGAATAAAAAACAAGCAGATTCAAGGTGTTAGCAAGGGTTTGGGTTGATTCAAGTCCACATTTGACTAAGAATCAGAACGTGAATCGGCTGGCCTTGCTAAGAGGGAAAAAATTTTGTGTGCGATATTTGCAAGCCATGATAACTATATATAAAACAACAAAAGTCATAATAGAAGGTTTAATTTGTATGTTTAATGTTTTTTCTGTGTAAGATTAAACGTATGCCATTTTACCCATACAGTATGTATAGAATAGCACAGTGCTATATTTTGTATTTTAATTTTTTAACTAATAAATATATGTAATAGTGATGTTTTTTGGTGTTCATTTCAAAGATTATATATCATAGTTTATAAAAAGTTAGAAACAATTAATTTCAGAAGAATATTCTAGAAGAAATTTCAAAACTTAAAATGGTATGTCATTTTAGGCACATTTCCCCTAGTATGCCGTTGCGAGCAGCAACTTCAAAGTCAAGAGTCACAATTTTTGGTGTAAGCTGCAAGCCTTGATCTAAACACAAACTTCTGAGTAATGTGAACGCATTGATGTAATGTTGTTGAGTCTTCAAATAAAAAAAAATAGCCAATGGCAAGTAATTTACATTTCTGACTGGCAAATAATAAAACATCTGGATCACAGAGAATTTCGAGGTTTATTTTACAAGTCACACAGACCGTCCTCTCATGCACGAAAACGAACCTTTCTTGCCTTCCCGATGTTAGTGATTGTTTTTTCTTACTTACCATTGCAATGGCTTCATCCAGGTTTTTAGGCTATTTTTCCACAACCGAACGTCTCTTACGATAAATTACTTGACGTAATAGCACATTGCCACACCAGATATTAGAGCCCGCATTTTACAGAATCTGTATTTGTCAATAATTATTGTTGTAGAGCGTTTGGTTGAAACAATCTTGATCGACGAGATCGTAGGGACTGGTTAGTCAGTCAAAAGCAAACATGTAATTGTAAACAACAAGCAAAGAGACAGGTGCGATGAATCCATGTACTTTGACCTCCTCAAGGCCTCATGATGTGCAATGAGTCAATTTGAAATACTCATCTCCTCAACAAAAGGATGCGCAAGCCAGGAAACCCCTTTAAGCAATATTTACCAATTTACTTATTAATTACCGGCTGATCGCACTCTGTCTTCCGACCATGACACACTAAACAGATAGACTTAAAAAATTACAAAAATAAAATAAATTAATTTATTGTACTAAAGAGGTGGTTAGAATAATAAAACACAGGGGATTATTAAATTTATCACAACATACTACAGATATTTTGTAAAATCACCGGTAAATGTGAATAATACATTTCATGTTTCATACTTTCACCAAACTGCATTGGGAAATTTATAAAATCACTGGTAAATTTAGATAAATTCTATTATTTGCTAAATAAATCATCACTTTAGGTGATTCCATACATTCACTAGCTATTTTACAAAATAACGAACTCAGCACATTCACCGTAACATGGTAATACTTCATACAAACCTTTAACCTAAATGATAAATTGAATGTAAAACTAATACACAAAGTTTGTCATTCAAACAAATGTAAATAAGTTTTAAGCTACCTTTTTTCATTTTAGTTATCGAACTTTAAATATAATATTGTTTCTGAAACTAATATATAAGCTAATAACCAATTTTTAAATATATTGTAGTCTCGACAGAATGTAAAACACCTTGGGCGATAGCTACATATTTTAACATATTAAAGATTATATTCTTATTTGTACGATATTACCTTTAAAACTGAATTGTATATATACTTAATGTAAATGTGTCTTCAGCCAAGTGGGGTATGATACTTTATTATTTTCAAATAATAATTCTTTTATTCACTAGATACGCGTTTTTTAACAAGCACATTGAAAGAAACCGTTAAATCTGTCCCCTCTTTAGTAAGCAGACGACCAACTTTAGCGTCACGATTTGGTCCCTTGCAAGGGGCGTGTTTGTGTTCATCTAGTATAGTATAGAGATCACTGCGTGGGATGGAAACGCATGACAAAAATGCTTGCGCAAGGTCTAGCATTTTCTTTAATGACTTAGACCAGGGCTATTTAATTGGCGGCCCATGACCACATCCGGTCCGCCAAACTCCGCAGAGAGATCTTCAGCCTCTTATCAGTGGTGGGGGAAGCTGCAAGCACAGTGCTACTCGGTCCTTGGCACCAATAACATCGCGTGTTTACAAGGGAGTGCGAGCTCACCCTCCAGTGGTGTGCGTTCCCCACTCTAGACTCAGTATCTTTCCCTCCAAGCGCCACCACATAACGGCTGAGTTATATAACATATTCTTGCTTTTGACCCTGAACAATGCAGCTGGCCGGGCGACAGGGTGGCTGAGAGTGACTCAAACCTAGTCTCCCCTCCACCCAACAGCAGCAGATGTCTCTCCAGCTTATATTTGCCTAGCTATTGTTTGTGCGTTATTTATAGTAATTGCGGAATGCTTAGCGTGTAAATAGTCTTATTGTAAGTTTTCTAGAATAGCACTTTTTACTTTGAGTAGTAAGAAAAGGAAGCTTGATGATGAAAGTCGTTTAATTTTTTTTTAAATTTCACCCAAATATATCAATATTATATATAATATCAAATTACGTCTCGATTTCCCCCCCCCCCCATTTTAAACTACAAAAGTATAATCTAATAACGTTCCCAACTATTGCCAGATTGAATTAAATATCTGGCCCACCAAATATTATGTTTTTTTGGGAGTGGAACGCTTGGATAACTAATTGAATAGCCCTGACCTAGACTATCCTTCCAGGCATGAATAGAACATACTAGAACCGTCTCAATCTCCGTCGAAAGCTCTAGCAATGGAACGCTCTCCAGTGGTCGACTCTCGAACCTTGGCAGCGTCACTCAGTCAGCCGAGAGTTGTGTTGTCGTCCAGTCACGTTTGATGAGCGTGGATCCGGTGTTTGGTGTTGTTGGTGGGATGGGGTAACTTGGGTAAGTTGATGACCGCGATCTTTCTTGTGGTAATTTACAAAAATTGCTTTGAAGCTAAGCATGATGCTACATTTGGGACAGACAGACAAACCTGTATGGAAACAGACATGGAAACAGACAGACAGAAAAACAGACATGGGTACAGACAGAAAAACAAAAATACATGGTAACATGTAGAAATACAGATATACATGGGGACAAATAGACAGACAAACAAATATGGTGACAGACAGAAAAAAAACCAGACAGGGGGCTGACAGGCAGACAAACAGACACGGATACAGACAGAAAAATAAAACATACATGGGGACAGACAGACAGACAAACAGACATGGGAACAGACAGACACAAACACACAGACAACCAGACACGGGGACTGACATGCAGAAAAACCGATAGGGGACAAACAAACAAACAGACACGGGGACTGACCTGCAGAAAAACCGATAGGGGACAGACAAACAAACAGACACGGGGACAGACATACAGACAAACAGACATGGAAACAGACATACAGACAACCAGACACGGGGACTGACATGCAGAAAAACCGATAGGGGACAAACAAATAAACCAGACACGGGACTGACATACAGACAAACATACTTTAGGACAGACAGATAAAAAGGCATGGGAACAGACAGACAAACCAATATGGGGACAGACATAATTATAAAATCGACTTTTTGTTTGTTTTGGGATCAAATAAAAAGTAAGGTTAGTCATAATCTCGAGAGCGATTTTTTTCACGATCACAATAATTTATCTTGCTATAGGAAGTTAAAAGATCATAATGATATTATTATGCCTATTATTATTACTATTAACGTATTTTCCCTAAGAGCCCCGGCTACTATTAAGACTGTTACTTTTTACCTAAGCTACAATAGAGCCCCCAGCTACTATTAGCTCAAACGTATTATTTTAATGGGAAGTTTGAACATTATAAAATCAAATAAGTTTTTTTAAAGTCAACTATTAATATCACTCAATATTATATTTTTATAAAACATTTGATACATGATTTAAATTTCCGTAACAAATTTGATTGTATCATACATACGTTATATAAATATTAAGCTTACTTTGATATGATTATTTTGAAAAGTGAGATCAAACAATTGATATTTTAAAAAAACCTTGGGCTTTTACAGCAAAAAATGAAAAAAAAGGATTAATTTCTGCGTTTCAAGCTGAGTGAACCATATTTTCGTAGCTTACAAATGCCATTAAATGAAATATTGAGGGATTAGCATATTCCGCTGCGTCTATATCACACTCGATATGGAAACTTAATTAACTCCCCCCAAAGCTCATTGAATAAATCTCCATGATATTACAGGAGGAGTTAAAGGATTGCTTTGCTTGTTTCACACACGGGAATATATCCCGGATATAAAATGTAAATATGATTTATGTGGACATAGCAACGAGGACCTATAAAACTGCCATACAGTTTATATTCATGTTGTACATTTTAAACTTGTTTGTGAGGCGCGCCTTGGACATCAGGTGGACAGACAGAGGGACAAATGATGTCCAAAAAGAGTGGGTGAGAAGAGAACCATTTGGTATGTGATTGTTCGGTACAAAACAAACTGGATCGGACACATCCTTAGAAGAAACTGTCTTCTGCACGACGTCATAGAAGGGAAAGAGGAGATTAGAAGAAGGAGGATTCAAATATTAGATGACTTGAAGGAAAGAAGATAATTCTGGGAGCTGAAAGAGGAGGCAAAGGACAGGGTGCATTGTCGGTCTAAGTTCACTGACAAAAGGAATGGACCTGCCGTAAAACAGAACACCTAATAATAATAACAACACAAAAAAAGGAATCGGTCTTGTATTGCCTGGCTTACCACTCAAACGGAGGTTGGGGGGGGGGGGAGGGGGTTAAATACTATCCAGGTGTACTGAGTAGGTTTTATCTCGCCCCTCACCTTTTCCCATGCAAATGTGGGTACACTCTCTTTAAATACTCCATTCTTACTCCATTTATTGTCCCCTTCCCCCAAAAGTGGCTTTGTTTCACATGCCGCAGCTTATAAGATACGGCAATAGTACACTCCGTCAACGTAAGATTGCTACCTTTCAGTGTAAACAAAGTGTACATACACGAAATGAAGGGCTAATGAACACAATAGTACAGTCCGTCAACGTAAGATTGCTACCTTTCAGTGTAAACAAAGTGTACATACACGGAATGAAGGGCTAATGAACAATATACAGTCCGCTCAAAGTAGTTGCTACCTTTCATGTAACAAATGTGTACATCACGAATGAGGTAATACCCAATATACAGTCCGCACGTAAGATTGCTACCTTTCAGTGTAAAAAGTGTTACATACACGATGACGGGCTATGAACACAATAATACAGTCCGTCAACGTAAGATTGCTACCTTTCAGTGAAAACAAAGTGTACATACACGGAATGAAGGGCTAATGAACACAGAATACCTATTGCAACATTTTTTATTTTAATTTTATAGATTACATAAATTTTGATTTAGTAATTTATGAAGAAGTGTTTAAGTTTGAACTAGTTATTATGGTTATACAATAGAAGCAAGTAAAATATATTATATAAATATATTTATAATGTTGTTTTAAAAAGTTAGTTGAGATTTTTAAGATACCATATTAAAAAAACGAGCGGTAAGACTCAGTATATGAACCGGGGCTCCGTAAGCTCTTTGGAAGGGGAGGGGGGCCCAACTGAGAGTGATCCAGGAGTCCTTCCCGTGTAAGATATAAATCCTGGATGACTCTTGAAGCTATTTGAAGCAGGTTTAGTTTTTCATTTGTGTTACTGTTTTGTACCTTTCTTTGTCATCAAGTACAGTCATATAGGACCTAATAAAATAATAGCAATTTTTGTCAACAACGAAAATATATCTTTTAGTTTTATTTTACAGGTGATAGAACCATATTTGTGAAAGAAGACAATTTAAAAAAAACCAACGTTTATATGTGACCCATAATCCAAAGGGGGTTCGGAGGCTCTCCCCCGGATTTTTGTGAAATTTGAATGCAATTATAAGCCACACATAAAATAAAACGTATTCCTTTAGAAGTTATTTGGAATATTCCTCACCTATAATAGGCCTATTTTTTTAAATGTGAGTGTTCCTATAAGCTATTTATGGCTGAAGATCATAAAGCTTATTTGAATGACAACAGTTCTCAAATATCTTTCTATATCAAGCCAAGGAAAATAAATTAAAATACAGATAGAATGAGCATTTAATAGTTTGAAGAAAACATTATTCTCAATGGTGTGCATACAAAATAGGGCATAAAACAACCACTTTCAAGATGTTTGTTATCACATTTTGGATTGACCCTGAGTCACTCGACAGCTGATTGGCTGTTGGTCAAGATTAAAAGCTTGGGAAACTGTTATATTGTAACCACCTTTTTATCCTAGAAATAATAGTCAGGAAGCTCAAGAGAATAACTGAGTATTTTATTTGGCACAAATATAGTAGATGCACAATGACAAATTATCAATATAATAACATAAGTTATGACGTGCAAAGTATAAGACTTCGATATGTATCATAACACATCGTAAGATAGGATAGTCGACTGGAACGTTTAGAGTCAGAGACTTTAGTATAAAGCATAGTATTCTACAAACCTTAAAATGGACTTGAATGTCATAGTTAGAAACCAAATATTAATAATATAATATCTCATGAATACAAACTTAACAAGAAAGCCCTTATTACGAGCATTATTACTTATCCATAATATTTCATAAAAAGTGAATTTGAATAGAATGTTTAAATCAGGAAATTATCATTATCCAGCATAATATTACTTTAATGGTGAATTTGACTAGAAATTTAAATCAGAAACGTTATCATTATCCAATATAATATTTCATTAAAGGTGAAATTGACTAGAAAGTTTAATTCAGAAACGTTATCATTATCCAACATAATATTTCATTTGAAGTGAAATTGATTAGAATATTTAAATTAGATACATTATTATTAAGTGTAAATCCCATGGATATGAAATTAACTCAAATGTTTGGACCAGAAACTTTAGTATCAAACGTAATTTACCATAAATATGAGAATTGGCAAAAATGTAACAGTCAGGAAACTTAATATTAAACGTAACATCTCATTAACACCAACTGTCTAGCATGTTTGAAGTGGAAGACTTCTATACTTAGCAATGACAAATCACAATGTATTTACTGTGACCAGCGCACGCAAGGTCGAGGACTCAGATACTGAACAAAGCTCCGCAACAATTAGTAAATATAATAGTGTTCAAAGCAAAACATTACTGGTAAATAGGAAGATTTAAACGATAAATAGAGTTTACAGAGCAAATATATCAATATTCAGCAAGGACTCTACGTTACAACATATATAAATATTTATTTTGACTGGAGCATTTGAAGACGAATATATAAATACAAAACTTGCTCGTCAATAATGGCGACAACTTCCAGGACTTTACACAAAGAAAATACCTTACAACTACAAAGGGTTCGCGTACAGCATAAAGTAAATAGAACAGAGTTAGATGCAAATGCCCTGTTTAACTAATAATCCCAAAGCGTCAGAAAGAACCACACAATTTTGAGGTGGTCTGCTTCCCCACTAACCGCTTAATGCACAATGCCAACAATCAAGTGTGCATGTCTCACACTTATATAAAGGATAATATATCCGCAATCAAAGTTAATTTCCCCCAATACATTTTACCAACAAATAACCCAAACACATTTGATCAGAGCGACGGTAAAAGAGTAACCCAAGGTCAGACGCCTGGAGCCAAATATAGAGAACAAGTTCACGTGTGAACAAAAAGCAAGTTTCCCCAAAGCGTTAAATTAAAATTAAAACATGGTTATAGATTAACCGCGCTGATACACAACAAACTCTTTCCATAATAGAAAATTTAAATTTACCAGCCCGAATCAACAATTTCGAAGAGATCCCCCCCATATTTACCCGAAAGAGAATTTTGATGATTTTAATGAACACTTAGTTTAAATTGCCGTTCTCACCTTCTGCAAGCCTACGGTACAATGAGTAACGATACTAGCGAAACATCCCAATATATAGTAAGCAAATGAACTGACATGTCCACAGAGAGTGGAGGGAGGGGAGGAAAGGAAGGGAAAGGGAGGAGGGGAAAGGGAAGAGAAAGTGGAGTGGGAGGGACGGAGCGGGACAGCGCGGGGAATCTACCGGTTACCCAGGGAACTAGAAGAAGGTTCGGGAATATCCCAGGCGGATGGAATTGTGTGTTAGAGAGAGGAGTCAGTGCACACGTGCGCAAGAGCTAGAGTCCAACAGGGTAGTGGGTAAGTGTTACCCCATTTGTTTGAACTTGTTGCATGTAACTCCTTACAATATTATTTACCTACCAACACCTTTTTATAGCTTTTAAATAGATAATTAATTCTAACCGAACTCTTTACAGTTGTTAGTTCTTTAAATTAATTTTTATCCAGCTCCATATACTTTAAATATTAGAGGAGTGAGATAAATCTAAAAGGGGCAAATTTATTACAGTGGGTAGGGGCAATATTTTCCCAATGGGCAGTGCCCCTCTTCTACTCACCACCTCCTAACGCCTCTTAATCCGAGTTACACCAGCACTTAACTATCTATAAATGATCAAATAATAAATGATCAGATGATCATATGACTTTATGCATGAATATACTAATTTACTATTGTCGTAAATAACCCTACTTCAATACCTTATCCTAGTAACTAAATATTGATCCTACATTCTGGCATCCTTTCACCTTAAAATATATTCTCAGGTGTAATGTATCATTACAAAAATATATCTTAAGCAATGCTTATTTCTGCTAAAACAAACTATTTTCCAAGCCCATTCAAACAGAGTCGATACAACATTTGGAATTCCCAATCTTCCTCAGGTTTCCCAGATCACGAATATATTATACTTTCCCAGTATTTTATGAGAAAAGCTATTAAAAAAATCTTAATTTCTTGACTTTATACCAAGTTTATGCACAAATATGATTAAAAAAAGTCACATAAGTTGGAGATAAAATAATGGTTTACATATGGTTAAAGCTCCCTGCTACATATTTCAAAGATTATTGGAAACATATCTGAAAATTCAAGCAAATTTTTAAAATTTATATTGACTTCTTGACTCTTTCTGTCTCCCATATTCCCTTGACTTTTCCTCGTTTTCCATTTACTGTATTTACCCTGCTATCAACCCTGTCGAGGCTCATGTTGTGTAAAGCAACTTAACCTCTACGCTACATACAACATAGCCAATAACTATAATTTAACAACAATCTTTAAGAGAGGTTTAAACTAATAAAAATATTTTATTGAAACAGCAAGAGAACTTTTGATAACATTTTCAAATTTTTGATTTTATTAGGATGTCCAAAAATATAATTTTAAACTATTTTGAAAAACAACATTTCTTCATCTCCAAATAAAATTTTCAATTCACCTTCGACATTTAATCAATATTAAGCTAAGCTGTTTAAATAATTAGGCCTTTTGGACTTTACTATTTTGGTAATTTTTTATTTAGAACTCTATTAATAATAATGGTTTATAATTTATTATAATTTTGTTAAAGTTTTTTAATATGAGTAAAACATAATACTGTAAAAGGAGTATCCAGTATTCTATCTAAACTTAAGGACATATTATTTTTATTATTATTAATACAACGTATTACTACCCTTTCGGACTATACATTTTCGGACTTATATAGTTTAACGTGGAATCCGAACCACGGTGGAGGCCTAGCATTCCTCACATTCACAAGTTGTGATTAATACACGTCTTGTCAGAGGTGAAGGAAGGGTTTGGCAATCAGATAAATCCATGCCGGGACCGAGGATTGAACCCCAGACCCCCAGCACAGAAGTTTGACATCTTACCCCTAGACCACCAAGTCACCTTTTAGCATATTAGTGCAATGGGAATATTTTTTAGTGTAATATAAATTTAAGAGTAAGAGTTTTTGTAAAATATTTCATCATATCCTGATAAAAACGTTATCAATACAGGAAGTAAGTTTTTAATAACTTTACACTTTTATTGGGAAAAACAATTACATTCTTATACAAACTTTTAGCACTTGTTATTTAAAATCAACAGACAACTAAACATTTAAAAATAACACACATTATACTAACAATCTTATCTATATAAATAATGTAAATGATCTACCTAGTTTATAAAAACATGTTTAATAAACATGTTTGAGTAAAAAGTGAAGTAAATCCATAAAATAATATTCACCCTAACATCCCTTTCTTATTTAAAATGACTGAATAGAGAAGTAAAAGTTAATAAATTCTGAGAAAGTGAGTGTTGTCAATGTTATAATATTTGATTGTAGTCCCTAGTCACACACATGACTGGCGATACTTGTCTTGCATTACCTTAGAGCTCATAGATTGTCAGCTTGTGATGTACTCAACATTAGAGTATATAAATAAAGCAGAGCTCACCTGCCTGGCAGAGAGAATACAGTGTAAAGCTGTAACAAACGCTCAGGGAATGTAAGGGATGACGAGGCACACTTCTGACACTCTTCGAATAACATTTTGTTTGAAATATATGTTTTCATTTCTTATAATTGTCAAGCTACAAGTGTTTTGAACATGCTTGGGAAATGTTTGGGGGGTAGTGTGTAAGATAGTGCCAGACATCTCACTAGAGGAATAGGAGGGAGAGACTCAAGTTCCCTCCCCCCCTCGCTTTTCCTGTTTCAGGGCCCCTGTACAAGACAATATTAGCTAAAAAAAAAAATTGTCTACACTTAAAGGTAACCCATTAACTGTATTTAATTTCAGTTAGTTTATGAAGTGACGATGCTTCAAACTGTTGATACGTTGAGCTCTAAGTACCTGCATCTAATAGAGAAAGACTTGCATCTAGGTTTTTCCTGAATGCAAGGGATTTAAAGTTAGCTCTAACGTATTGTTCCCACCAGCCGGTGAAACGACAGTAAACATTTGTATATTAAAACTATCGAGTTATAAAGATTAATGCAAATAAAAATTACTGTTATAAATTTTTAACGATTTTAAATTGAATTGATGATGCTTATTTATACAATCTTTTCATAGATTTGAACTTGAAATACTAATATTTAGCGTCAAGCCTAGATTCGTCAACATACTTTGAGATCATTGATAATACCGTGTTGAATTAGATCAGCCAGATTATGATACATCAATAAAATACAAAACACTTCTAGAGTGAATAAACAGCCTTGTAGCTTAGTCAAGACCGATAGTACTTAGAGAACCAAAATTAAGTATCTTTAAAAAACTCAAATATTGATATTAATTATAGGGCTGTATCAATCTGCGTCCCAAGTATCATCCCTTGACCAAGTTGCGTCCGAAAAAGAGAAGTATAAGAAATAAAATAATATTAAAAGGATTACCATAGGTATGTTCAGAAATATACATTGAGAATAATTCAGTCAATTCTACAATCCAATGTTACATAAACAACCCAACCTAACCTAACTAAAATAACCAAGACCAACCTAACCTAAACTAGTCTAACCTAGTTTAACCTAACAAACAAATAATGTAGAGATTTCAAACAGAAATTGAACGTTTATAGTTTTGCTATTTTAAACTATTGACAACTAGTAATAGAGTTAGATATGCGAGACGTGAATGGATGAAACTCAGTAGCCCTCCCTCTGGTTGGTCTGGTGGTTGCAACTCAGTACTCCTCTCTCTGGTTGGTTTGGTGGTTGCAACTCAGTACCCCTCTCTCTGGATGGTCTGGTGGTTGCAACTCAGTACCCCTCCCTCTGGTTGGTCTGGTGGTTGCAACTCAGTAGCCCTCCCTCTTGATGGTCTGGTGGTTGCAACTCAGTACCCCTCCCTCTAGTTGGTCTGGTGGTTGCAGCTCAATACCCCTCCCTCTGGTTGGTCTGGTGGTTGCAACTCATTACTCCTCTCTCTGGTTGGTCTGGTGGTTGCAACTCAGTAGCCCTCCCTCTTGATGGTCTGGTGGTTGCAACTCAGTACCCCTCCTATGGTTGGTCTGGTGGTTGCAACTCAGTACCCCTCTCTCTGGTTGGTCTGGTGGTTGCAACTCAGTACCCCTCCCTCTGGTTGGTCTGGTAGTTGCAACTCAGTAGCCCTCCCTCTTGATGGTCTGGTGGTTGCAACTCAGTACCCCTCCCTCTAGTTGGTCTGGTGGTTGCAACTCAATACCCCTCCCTCTGGTTGGTTTGGTGGTTGCAGCTCAGTACCCTCTCTCTGGTTGGTCTGGTGGTTGCAGCTCAGTACTCCTCTCTCTGGATGGTCTGGTGGTTGCAACTCAGTACCCCTCCCTCTGGTTGGTCTGGTGGTTGCAACTCAGTACCCCTCTCTCTGGTTGGTCTGGTGGTTGCAGCTCAGTACCCCTCCCTCTAGTTGGTTTGGTGGTTGCAACTCAGTACCCCTCTCTCTGGTTGGTCTGGTGGTTGCAACTCAGTACCCCTCTCTCTGGTTGGTCTGGTGGTTGCAACTCAGTAGCCCTCCCTCTTGATGGTCTGGTGGTTGCAGCTCAGTACCCCTCCCTCTAGTTGGTCTGGTGGTTGCAACTCAGTACCCCTCTCTCTGGTTGGTCTGGTGGTTGCAGCTCAGTACCCCTCCCTCTAGTTGGTCTGGTGGTTGCAACTCAGTACCCCTCTCTCTGGTTGGTCTGGTGGTTGCAACTCAGTAGCCCTCCCTCTTGATGGTCTGGTGGTTGCAACTCAGTACCCCTCCCTCTGGTTGGTCTGGTGGTTGCAGCTCAGTACTCCTCTCTCTGGATGGTCTGGTGGTTGCAACTCAGTACTCCTCTCTCTGGTTGGTCTGGTGGTTGCAACTCAGTACTCCTCTCTCTGGTTGGTCTGGTGGTTGCAACTCAGTAGCCCTCCCTCTTGATGGTCTGGTGGTTGCAGCTCAGTACCCCTCCCTCTAGTTGGTCTGGTGGTTGCAACTCAGTACCCCTCTCTCTGGTTGGTCTGGTGGTTGTAGCTCAGTACCCCTCCCTCTAGTTGGTCTGGTGGTTGCAACTCAATACCCCTCCCTCTGGTTGGTTTGGTGGTTGCAGCTCAGTACCCTCTCTCTGGTTGGTCTGGTGGTTGCAGCTCAGTACTCCTCTCTCTGGTTGGTCTGGTGGTTGCAACTCAGTACCCCTCTCTCTGGTTGGTCTGGTGGTTGCAGCTCAGTACCCCTCCCTCTAGTTGGTCTGGTGGTTGCAACTCAATACCCCTCCCTCTGGTTGGTTTGGTGGTTGCAGCTCAGTACCCTCTCTCTGGTTGGTCTGGTGGTTGCAGCTCAGTACTCCTCTCTCTGGTTGGTCTGGTGGTTGCAACTCAGTACCCCTCCCTCTAGTTGGTTTGATGGTTGCAGCTCAGCACCCCTCTCTCTGGTTGGTCTGGTGGTTGCAGGACACAACTCAGTACCTAGCTTACACTCCCTAAAACTGTTTAGTTCCTGTGAATAATATTGAGTCAATAAATGTTTATATACTCAAGTCTGTGAACATACAGAATGTATGGTATTATTTTCTCAGTGTAAAATCAGTGAAACAGTATCAAGTAGCTTTGTGTAAGTACTTTGTGTAAACTACCTTAACTTTGCACACCAGTTTGTTATGTATATTTTAATGTAACTAGCGAGTAATTACAGGGATGCTTCTATTTCCTTCCATCTCCTCATCTTCCTTTCCATCTCGTAATTAGAAACATTAAACAAAGAGACGTATGATAGAGAATGGCATCCTCATCCAGTTTGTGTCCTCAAATAACAAGCTGGGTCGGAGAAGTAGTTCTCGTCGTTATTTGCTCAGACAATCACTTCACCAACATGATAGTAAGGTATTTACTATCTAACGACTTACCTTGGGGGGTTGCTCAAGTCTTCACGAATCATATGGGCTGGTAGCCACAACTGAAAATATTGATTAACTTAATACAAACCTGACAAAATACGTTGCACCTAATTAGTTGTTTCTACATATTTTCAATTCATAATAATCATGAGGAAAACATAAATATAGAATTTATTTTGTTTCAATGTTTTATTTTTATCGATAACTTTGTGTTATATCTTCAAACGGACAATGAAACCTAAATAAGTGGACATTTAATATTTCATTGATATGAAGATAGGTAAATACAAACAATATTAATATTTTTTTAGAAATAACAACGGTAAAAATTAATGCAGTTAACATAAACATACGATAAATAAATCAATTGAGATAAAATTAGTGAAATAAATTTAATGAAAACGAAATATTAAAAAATGATCTTAATAAGTAGATTACAGAATATATAGCGTGTAATGAGGTGGACCGGATAGGACTAGCTCAAGATAGGGATAGAATGTAATGAGGTGGACTGGATAGGACTATATTCTAGGAATATTGTCGAAAAGAACAGGTAAACCCGGACAAAATTCGGAGAAAGCTGAAAATTTCGGGATCGACACAGAATTACATGCTTAGCAACATATCAATAGTCCGAGGCTTGGATTTTTTTGTAGAAGACCCCAAATTTCAAAAAGTCCATAAATATTTAAACATTATTTTAAAGTGGTAAAAATTCTAAAAACACAGAAAATTTCAGGATTGACTCAAAATTATATGCTTTACAACATATCAAAAGTCCCCTAAGCCCTCCTGATACGCTAGAGATATCTTGTGAATCTCTCAAGCGTACAAATAAATCAACAACAGCTATTTAATCGTATTGTGTGTGTATTCCCATCTGGACTTGAGTTAATGCAGTTCTTTTCAAATGAACTAGCGCATGGACCTATGTCTTTGTTTGACGAAATATCGATGAGAAAGACGAGGAAATCAGCCCTCACCGAAGTCTTAGAATCTGGTTCTCCTTGCAAAGAAAAAGCACCAAAAGACAGTGTTTGTTGTAAATGGCGGGTACCTTCTTCATATCATTATTTGGCTGAGACCAGCGACTTACAGGATTATTTGCATAACATTCTTATATCTTATATGATGAAACATTTTAAGTGTTCATCAACAGTAGTGTTTGACGGGTATGAACCGAACACTAAAGCGGAGGAGCAGAAGCACCAGAGCAGTAAGAAAACCTCGGTATATTTAGCAATAGATCTTGACATGGTTGCCACATCCTCTCAGGAAGAGTTTCTAGCAAATTACAAAAACAACTCATGTTTTATCAAATTTCTAACACCCATCCTACGGAATTGTGGCATCTTGATCCAGTTAGCAAGCGGAGATGCAGATTGTCTTATTGTTTCGACAGCCATTGAATTATCAGCTGGGCAACATGTAACAGTTATAGCAACTTATACAGATATCCTTACCATGCTGGCTGTGCTTGCACTTTCAAGCAGTAAACTCTCTTCCTAATTCTTGAAAAAACTGGCAAACCTGATCAAATTCACAATATCGTGGAGCTCCAAGAAGCTCTAGGTCCTGTAAGAAACACCCTCCTGTTTACTCATGCAATGACAGGTTGGGATACGACATCTGCCCTTTTCAGAAAAGGAAATAAATTGGCTTTTGACCTCCTCCAAAATGATACAGAGCTATCCCAGAATGCTAATTTTCAATGATCCTTCTGCTACTCCTGATGGAGTAGCTTCAGCGGGAGAACTGTTTATTTTATCTGTGTACAAAACAGAAAACGGCAACTCCCTAGATGAGCTGCGTTATAAAATATATGTCCAAACTGTAGCTCATCAGTCTGTCACTGCTACTTTCGACATCGCCGTGCTTCCACCTACCAGTGCTGCTGCCCGTCAACTTACTCAGAGTGTATCTGCAGGTGCAACGGTGGTTAAATAATCTGCTCACACCAACGGACTGGGGCTGGCAGATTACTGGAAAGGTACATATATTATTAAACAGGCAATTTTTGTTGTTGTTTATATTTTAATTTATTCGATCTAAATTTATATAATATATTTTAAAGAAAATTGCAAAATTTTTAATTATCCGTCTCGTTGTGTTAACAGGTGACTGTTCCTATCATGAGCTTTCTCACTCCAGCTCCAGAAAAGCTTTTGCATCTTCTCTGTTGTGGCTGCAAGAAAGACTGGGAACACAGCTGCGAATGTAAGAAGAGCGTGCTGGCGTGCTGGCGTAAAACTACAATGTGACGCTGTTCAGAAGTGTCCAGCAACTCCCCTTCACCATATATCACTAGGGATAGTGAAGAAAACGTGGACGACCTAATTAATATATTTTGAAAATTAAACTTTTACATTAAATTTATTAATGAGGTGAGCGAATTTTGTGTGTTAACTTTAAGGAATTCACTTGGGGATGAATTTAGTTGGGACATGAGTAAAATTAATTTTTATTTATGCCTTGGAGGCTAATTTACTAGTGCAATTTTTAGAACTTTTGGGTCTTCTACCATAAAATCTAAGTCTTGGACTTTAAGGGACTCTTGATATGTTGTAAAACATGTAATTCTGAGTCGATCCTGAAATGTTCAGCGTTCCACTAATTTTTCCCCTCTTTAAAATAATTTATAGACTTTTTGAGATTTGGGGTCTTCTACCAAACTATCCAAACC